>JANBXA010000600.1:6437500-6915000 GCA_030556225.1 Cricetiscus sungorus | reverse complement strand
GTACAGGAGGCATGGCCCTGTTGGCAGAGCACTTGCCCAGTGCGTGTGGGGCCCTGGCTCATATCCCCAGTCCCTTGGAAATGGGGCATGGATGTTTATCGCTGTAACCCTGGCATTAAAGAGGCGGAGGCAGGAGAGCCAGAAATTCAAGATCCTCATCAGTTACATAGTGAGTTAAGGGCAGCCTACGATACATGACAACCAACTATCACTTCTTCAGACAGTATGAGGCAGCGTTCCAGCTTCTTCAATAAGGGAGTTTTGACGGTGGAAGTTGCAGCTAAAGCCTGCTAGGGTGACACAGGTTTGTGTGGCACTTAGGTTAACAGCAGCAGTAGAGTGGCATTGAGCTCCAACTGTGCTGGCCAGGATGAGGAGGCTCACCCTGGCCCCTTAGAGAGCTCCCAGATGAAAGGCGCATGTCTGGGAGCCAGCACTGTCACATTGTTGCTGCTCCCCCTCTGAACTCAGGTGCCACTGATGCTCTCACGATTTCATATGCCTGGAGTAGCTATGGTTTCATAAACGACACCTACGGCTCTTCCTATTCTCCCGTGGCCGATGGCCTGGTACTTTGCAGTGTGAATTAACGCAAGGGGTAGGTTAAAGCTAAGACTGGTCGGTTGCAGGTGAGATTCTAGAAGAGGCGAAACATGTTTCTGACCCCCTCCTCCTTGTTCCCTTTCCTGGCCAGCTCGCCCCTCCCCGTCCCCTTTCCACATTGCTTATGTGTTCATATCCTGAATATCTGATCTTTCACACTTGTCATGTGTTTCCTATTGCTCTGGTTTTTAGGCTTAATGGCTGGGTAGGCAGAGGCTGCCTTCTGCCTCCAGTTCATTGTGTAGGTCAACATGACCTTATTTTTCCATTATCTACATCACAATAGCTTTACCCTTCCAGGAGACTCTTGCCCAGGCAAAGAACAGATTATTCATTACAGGAATTTCCCAAAAGACCCATTGACTCTTTGATAGGACGCATCAGTGAACATTTCCCACCTGTGACCTTCAAAGCCCTGGCCCTGCCCTTTCCTCCAACAGGAGCTGTTATGTCTTGTCCCAAACCCAAGGATGCCCCTGCTTTTGAAAGTCCCTCTCCTTTGAAACCCAACTGTAGTTCTCAGGACACCTGTCTTCTCCCCTCCTTCCCTCCCTCCTTGGTGCTGGTCCATCCCTGCTGAGCCCTTTGCTGCTGTTGAGAGAGCCAGTCCTCCAGATCAAGGACCAGGAGCCTGCCAACATCTCTTTCCTCCCAGCAAGCTCTTATGATCCCACCGAGCCTCGCTGAGCCCTGATGAAAGCCCAGCCAGGAGACTTCCGGTGCAGGGATGGCCAGGGTCCTCTGCATTCTCTGAGCACATGGAGCTGCGCTTGGGTATCGCGGGGATCCGAGTATGCACTCATGTACATAGAGCCCCTCATGACACTGACTAGCTGTGAAATACTACTTCTCTCCAGCCCTCAGAGACTTTCATGGTAAGTCATGGTGGGGAGTTATTCCCCATCCTAGACCCGAAGAAGACCTGAGAAGAGAAAGCTCCCAGTTCCGTTGTACTTGTACACTGCACACTCACAGCTCAGGTCTCTCCTTAGACCAGGGGTTACCCTGCTGTTTTTAAGAAGAGAGCAATTGAATGTTTGTAGACAGAAATGTTTTTAGGGAATGGAGACATGGCTCAGTAGTTAAGAGAACAAACTGCTCTTGCAGAAGCCCTGAGTTCAAGTCTCAGCACTGAGGTCAGACAGCTCATAATTGCCTTTAACTCCAGCTCCATAGGGATCCTGCATCTCTGACCACCTCAGGCACCTGGCACACACACAGATACATACAGAGACACTCATACACACATACAGAGAGACACACACATAGACACACACATACAAAGACATGCACACACACAAATACAGACACATACACATACAGACACACACACAGATACAGACACATACACATACAGACACACACACACACACACACACACACATACAAAGACATGCACACACACACAGATACACACACAGACAGACACACAGAGACACGAAGACAAATACATACAGAAATACGCACACACACACACACACACACACACACACACACACACACACACACATATAGACACACACACAGACACAGACACACAGAGAGAGACAGATAGGCAGACAGACAGGCAGACACACACACACACACACACACACACACTTAAGCTTGCCATGCAGCAGGGGCCTACTGTGGGGAGAATGACGATGACAAAAGTAAAAAGGCATCCAAAGGAAAACATTACCAAGAAACTTAAACCAGGCCTGGGGGGCACTTGCTTTTAGTGCTCAGGAAGCAGAGATGGATGTATCTGTGAATTTGAGACCAGTCTGGTCTACAATTTGGTTCCAAGCCAGCCAAGGCTACACAGTGAGACCTTGTCCCCAAAAACAAATGAGCAAAAGAGAAGCAAATCAAACCTAATCAGCACTGGACGATTCTCCTGAAAGAAGTCATCTCCTGGTCCTCACAAAGCTGCACTTAAATCTGTTTGTCACACTTGTCTCTGTCACACTTGCCTCTCTATCATTCTTGTCTCTGTTGCACTAGTCTTTACACACTTGTGTCTGTCATGCTTGTCTCTCTGTCAATCACACTTGTTCCTGGAACAGAGAGGCAAGTGTGACAAACAGAGCAAGTGTAATAGAGAGATAAACTTGCCTCTCTGTTTCACTTACCTCTCTGCACACTTTCTGTTTGGGCATGCCTGGAGATGAGTAGTAAGTGCTGTGAAGGTTTTAAAAGTCTGACCAGATTGTTTAATGTGGTGGCTTTGGGTGGACCTGAGCCTCAGTCAGACCACACGACTGGAAACTCCTAGAAGGAAACGAAAGCCTCACTTTCTTTATTTAGTGCCATTAAAACTCAAGGCTAAAAATTCAGGGGAGGCTAATGACAACTTGGGGGCCATATCTGAGTTCCAAGTGATTACCCTGTTACCATGGTCTCCTAAGATTTCAACCCATTATGGTACAAAGTAAAAATGTGATTAAGTTTTTGTTGTTTTGTTTGTTTGTTTGTTTGTTTGATTTGGTTTGGTTTTTTGAGACAGGGTTTCTTTGTGTTGCTTTGGAACCTGTCTTGGAACTCACTCTGTAGACCAGGCTTGAACTCAGAGAGATTTTTCCTGCCTCTGCCTCCCTAATGCTGGGATTAAAAGCGTGAGCCACCACCACCTCCTGGCCAAAATTTTACATTAAATTTTATTTTGTATATTATTATTGTGTATTTTGTTGGGGGAGGGACACATTATGTAGCCTTCTCTGGTCTAGACTAGCTGTGTACACCAATCTGAACTTGACCTCGCAGAGACCTACCTGCCTCTGCCTCTCAAGTACAGGGATTCAATTAGACACTATGTTGTTTCTTTTTAAAACATTACTGTTGTAATGTGTGTGATGGGGGTGTGGGCACTTTGCATGTACGGTGAGTGTGTGGAGGTCAGAGGACATATTTGTAGAGTTGGTTCGTTCCTTCCACCTTTGTGTGGGTTCAGGGGATCAAATCTAGATCATTAGACTCTGCAACAAGTGCTTTGTCCACTCAGCTGTCTCAATAGCTGCATATCTGTTTCTTAATTTTTTTTTCTCTTTAAAAGACCTTTAAAACTACTTTTAAAAGTTATTGGGCATGGCAACCTGTAGTGTGAAACACTATGGCCAAAAAGCAAGTTGTGGAGGAAAGAGTTCGTTTGGCTTACGCTTTCACATCATAGTCTATCACAGGAAAAAGCTAGGACAAGGAACTCAAACAGGACAAGAACCTGGAGGCAGGAGCTGGTGCAGAGGCCAGGAAGAGGTACAGCTTTCTGGATTGCTCCTTATGCCTCACTCAGCCTGCTTTCATATAGAACAATGGTTCTCAACCTGTGGGTTGAGACCCCTTTGGCAAACCTCTGCCTCCAAAAATATTTACATTATAATCCACAACAGTAGCAAAATGACAGTTAAGAAATAGCAAGAAAAATAACTTTATGGTTGGGGGTCACCACAACATAAGGAATTGTATTAAAGGGTCACAGCATTAGGAAGGTTGAGAACCACTGTTTCAGAACCCAGGGCCACCATCCTAGGGATGACACCACCCACAATGAGTTGGGCCCTCTCCCATCAATCACTAATTAGGAAAAAGCCCTACTGTCTTCCCTACAGCCTGGTCTTAAGGAAGCATTTTCTCCTCCTCTCTGATGACTCTAGCTTGTGTTAAGTTGAAATAAAACTGTCTAGCACAACTGTGAAGGCCCAGTTCTTTAAGATGTGATTCATTATCTTGTCTGGAAATGCAGAATCTTGTACCAATTTCAAAGCACTTGAATGAGAACCCAGATTCTTACAATCAGCCTAGGCCATTCAAGTGCACATTGTCCTAGAAGCCCTGGGCAAGCATTAATTGAGACAGGTTGCAGACTTCCTCCAGGCTTATCTCTGGAATCTTCTGTCACCCACAGACAAAATGAACAGTGAATATGCTGTGGATGGTTGACTTAATCCCATACTGAAAGTTATTTTCGCTCTCAACCCAGCTTGCTTTCTTGTCCTCGTCAAAGGGTGCTAACATGGTAGAAAGGTATCTGGAGCAGAAGCTCCCGGTCCCTGTGCCACTCACTTTGCACTGGGTGGCCCTGCCCAGAGTTCTGGTTCTCTCTCCTCCTAAGCAAGGGCCCTGGCCAGCTGTTCTGTGGGCCTCTGGGCGGCCAGGAGAATAATTCTTCATAATAAAAACGAATAAATGAGATCGAGAGTCCCACTTCTCAGGAGGGGAACATACAGAAAAGCAAGTTTCGGTTCCTGAAATATTCCCTTACTTAAGGTGTGGAAAAAAACCTGGATATTTTTGTACAAGGATCAGAGGTTGGGGTTCTTCTCTGGGTGGGTTTCTGAGCCACCTTGGAGAAATCTGGCCTTTCTTGTCTAACAAAACTTCACCTCAGGTAAAGTGGGGCTTGGAGACAGGAAGAATGTCCTTTCTTGCTCAGTTCTGCTTGTCACCGCTTAATCACTTCCAGGAGATGAGGCGTTTCAGTGTAAGCCACCCGCCTCCCCCCATCCTTCGCTGTTTCCAGGCCTTAGATTGCTCAGACTGGAATTTCTCTCCTCCTTTACAGAAAAACTCTTCCTGATGGAAAAAACCGGTCCACCTGCCCTGTCAAGGTGATGTGTCTGACTGCAGCGTGAGGTGCAGGCAGGATGAATGAAGGAACGAAAGTCACGGAAGTTGCCCGCACGGCTTTATTTCCCTCTTTCCCATGCTCCTTTATCTTTCCCTGTCCTGACACAACTTTGGCTTCCAGGATAAACTCAGGGGTGTGAAGAAGGGCTTTCTGTCTTGTTGGAAACAAATTGAAGGCTTTCTATGGGTTACTTCTGTTCTACAATTCTCTCTAGCCATCCAACCAACAGGCACGACGGAAACAGAGAACAAGGGATGAGGGTGAGCTTCAGTCCTTCACTGGGCCTAGCTACCTCAGGATTTGTGCAAGTCATAAATCTCAAGTCACGTGACGCAGACAAGGCCTCTCCCTGTGCCACCATGGAGGATGACGTGCCTAGCCAAGAGCGGGTCTCTGAGGTCAAGGAGAGGCAGGCCACTTCTTCTTGTTCTGCTCCTCCAACCTTCCACACAGAACCAAAGGGAGCCTGCATAGGTGTCTCCTGGTTTTATGTGACATGCGCACTTGCTTCTGAAGACCCTCCTGCCTCAGCCTCTCAAGTGCTGGGATTATAGATGTGCACTAGCAAACCTGGCTTACGAAGCTAAGTAGGAAGCACTCATGGCATCATTCCAAAGTAAAAAACAAGTTTCCATCCTCGGTTCTTTAGAGTATAAGGATCCTCTCCTGCACCCTCACATTTCTCAATTGGTTGAAGGAGCCTAAATCAACATTTCTGCGGTCAGCACTGAACACCTATGTTCAGGTGCTCTGGGGTAGCCTCCTGGGGCACCTGGCAGGGAACAGAGGGCTATCGCAGTGCTTAGATCCAGATGAGCCAGGTTGCCCAGTTTACGATAGTGCTTTCTGTATAAGAAAATCTGGCTCCCTTTCGGTGTAAGAGGAAGATGACCACTTGATATCATATGTGGATCCAGAACAGGATAATGAAGTAAAGTAGCAATATTTTCTTAGCTATAAGCTGAAGCACATTCATTTATTGACCTATCATTCTGCATTTGGCATAATGCCACCTGATTCCTTTCTCCTAAAAACATTAAGTGCCAAGCATTTAAATGCAATCTTCACAAGCTACTGACTTATTGTGAAATCAGCTTTGGCAGAATCATTCAGTGGAATGGGTACACTGCCCTGATGAAAAGATTTCTCTGAGCTTAGTAGCCCTGAAACTACAGTTAGTGACAAAACAGATGCATGGCCTTATGGTTGACAGCCTGAAGACAAAGTCTTAGGTAAGAGAGCCAGTTTCCTCTCCTCAGGGTGTCCCCGCACAAGCTGTTCTCTTGTTGTCTTGCTTCCCCTGTGAAACACAGGATGTTGTACAATAGCTGCATTTTTTTTTCCTAAGCACTAGATGCCCGGCACTGTCTGTATTTTTAGTCTTGTGCAAATCTGCAACAGCCCAGCCAATAAATAAGAAGTCTCAGAGGTTGACTGCTATATGTCAGGACAGGACCATTTCTGTTCACTCGTGAGAACTTTTCTAGCTATATTAAATTAATTCAGCAGATTCCTCTTGTCCAAACTAAGTTCAGTGACAGTAGGGTTCTGGAACCACTCAAATCAAGGAGAAAATGACAACAGAGCCTTCAGTGACAGGCCAGGTGGACTGTTGGTACCCCAGCCCAAGGCTGGCACTTCCTGTCACCCTAGTAGCAGCCTCCCACCCACACAAGTGTTGGAGGGCTGCAAAGCTTCACTGGGAGAGAGGCTGGACTTAAAAGTAAGGAGCTGCTCTGGGCTTCTTTAGCTGGCTGGGCACCCACCCTACTTCTCCAACCCTCAGAACAAGCTACTCTCAGAATAGCAAATGAGCAGGACAATGCTGTCTGTAAAAATCTGTTTAATAAATATACATCTTAGAAGTACCAAAATAATTACCAACAAAATACACCATATACAACATTTACAAGAGGGTAACACAAACCTCAGTTGGGAGTGACTTAAGCACATACCACTGAATACCTGGTTCAAATATGAGGACACACTGGGCTCAGCTACTAGATCTACTGTTCAGTCAAAAGCACAATAAATAGAATGTGGTCCCTTTCCTCAGTCTGGAAAACCACCTCCCAAAACCCCACAAACGTGAGCTTTAAAAGATAGATATTTTCTTCGAATTCCAATGATCTGCTTCCCCATTTCAGAAAAATAACAAAACGAGGTCTGCGATCACTACAGTAAGATGCTTGGGGAGAGGCTGTGTGCAGTGTGGTGGTAAGTATACCCCTTTCTTCTTCATTTTTTTTTTTCTTTTCTTTCTTTTTAGAAAAATAAAACTCTTGTTTTTACAAATATACAAGTCCATGTTGTTTTTGACACTTTCCACTCATAATGTCAGACGTTGGCCTCCAAATACACAGTCATCATAGGGCAGCTAAAACAAGAGGGGGAAAGGCACATTAAATTCCTAGAACTTCGCCAAGACATTGGGATGAGGGGAGGGGTTGCTTATGCAAGCAGCTCACAGTCTTGGACTCTTTCCTCCTTAGCCCAAATATAATGAATGAATGAATCCTCCAGGCTGTCAGAGTTTCCCGTCACCGAGTCTATCCCTTAAAGAAGTCTAAGCTATCACAGGAGGTGTAGCTCAATGGTCGAACACGTGCCTATTACCACGTGTTAAGGCCTGGGCTCAAACTCCAGAACCCCCCTCCCTGCCAAGGGTTAAAATAAACCAGAGAGACAAGTTCTTGGGACACTGGTTTTTCAAGCTGAGTTTGAGAAGTTAAATAATTATGCTGAGATCCCTGTAATAAAGACTAGCTCTAAGGACAGGAGAGGGGTGATGGGGACTGGGCCATTCTGGTAGTAATGAGCATTCACCTCATCCTCCGTGAATTCTGACTCTGTGTCATAGCTCTCCTCATCCTCACTTTCGGGCAGCATCTGAAGATTTTCCAGGGTCAGCTGGCCCAGCTGCTGCTGTATCCGGGTACTCGGTCGGCCCCAGGTAAGCTGATAGGGGGAGTGGCCTTGGTAGGTTACTCTGTTGACATCAGCCCCACACTTCAACAAGAGGGACACCAGGTCGGGGTTCTGCAGGTCCACTGCAAGGTGGAGGGCTGTCCGGCCATTGCAGGGCTCCTGAAACCAAAGCAATCAGACACGTTTAGGGCCACATCTGGAAATCCGCTTGCAGTAAGAACAAGTCCAGAAAGAGCTCTGGATGAAGCTGACTGGCTCCATCTGGAACGGTGACACACTCACCTGGGCATTGACATCGGCACCCAATGACACCAAATGCTCCACGATGCCCAGGTAGCCATGGATGGAGGCCAGGTGCAGACATGTGTGGCCTAGAGGAATAAGACAAAAAAATATAACCACTTGTTTCAACCCTTACACAACCAATGCTCTATTTTCTTATGGGACAACCACAAATATCCTCAATTTTTAAGAACTCAGAATCTGGGTTCTGACTGGACATTATTATAAAGGCATCAAGGAGGGATTTTTTTTTTTTTTTAAAGTCCACTTTGTCTGAACGTTTTATGTTGAGAGTTTAAGTCTAGCCTAGACTCAAGTGGGCCCACCTCTCCCTTCTCTGTGTCCTTGGATGGACTGGCAGACCTACCATTGTAGTTGGTGGCCTGAAGGATGGAGTGGAGATGCTGAGGTGTGCAAGTCTGTGTCAGGACTCCTACACTGGCCAGGCAGCCCTGCTCACAGGCAAGATGGAGAGGGGTATTTCCTCGAAAGTCTCGGAGCTCAGGATCACAGCCAGCTTCCAAAAGTGCCTCAGCAATTCCTGGCTGGTTGGTGATCACAGCCAAGTGAAGGGGAGTCTACAAACGAAAGAGGAAACAGAAAGGGGATAAGCCATGGAGCAAATCCCTAGTCTTGAGTTTCCCCCATCCCAGACACCCCCTTGTGGATTTTGCTCCTCCCAGATGGCTACAGGGGCCCTGGCAAACGTAAAGCCCCAGGTGGCTCCTAAAGACCTCACCAAACCCCTGGGATTTTCTTCAAGCTCTAAGACGTTGGCTAATTTGAATGTAAAAGGCCAGGGCAGATAAGGGCTCAGTGACTATTAATTTAGAAACGCTTTGGGGGCGGCTGAGCTAACATCCGACTCCGCCACCGGGGCAAAGAGGGCACCGTGGGGCCAGCGCGCACCTGCTGCAGGTTGTTCTGGAAGTTGAGGAAGGCCAGGTCTCCCTTCACCTGCCGGATCACTTCCAGGGTCAGAGTCTTCTCTTCATGGATGATCGCCAAGTGCAGGAACCTGAGGGATGACAGGGAAAGCCCCCGAGGGGCGGTGAGCGCACTGCGTGGGGGCCCCCAGGAGGCGCGGGCTGCGGGGGATTGCGCAAGGCCGGGGTTTCTGGAGGCCGCGGCCGCGGTGTTTTCCGCGAGGTTATTATGAGCTGAGTGTTCCTGGCAGGGGCCCAGGGACTTTCCGTGCCCCACCCCCTCCGGGCGGGCGCCGGCCAGACCGGCCCGCCCTCCGCCGTCCGGAACGCCCTTTACTTCCCCTCGCGGCCGCGCGGCGCCCGGCGGCTGCGCGCAAAACTGCCAGGCTGGGACTTGGCGTCCCCGCTGTCGCCCCGCCCCGCCCCCGGCCTGCGCTCGGCTACACCGGGTCCCGGGCAGGGGTGGGAGGGAGAGCTGGGGGAGGGGGGATGGGACGGGATGGGATGCGGAGGCAGGCGGCCCGGGCGCTCGCAGCCCCGCAAGCCCTTCCGTGCTCCCTCCGTGCAGAGCCCCGAGCGCGCTGCAGGTCCTCTCCTACCCTCACTACACCTCCCGCGCGCGACCCCGCCGCCCGTGCCCGCCGCCACTTACGAGTCTCCGTCCTCTGTGAGCTGCTGCTTCCAGGGCTCGGCGGCCAGCGGCGCCTCTTGCGGCTGCAGGCGGATCTCCTGCAGCTCCTTCACCATCTGCTCGTACTCCTCGTCCTTCATGGAGTCCAGGCCGCTGTCGTGGCGATCGTCCACCAGCCTCTCCTTCTTGAGGCCGTCCCGCGGGCCCTCCATGGCCCAGTCCTGGCCGTGGCCGGCTGGCTGAAACATGGCTGCGCGGGGCTGCGTGCGGGGCTGCGCGGGGCTGCGAGCTGCAAGCTGCTGGCGGCTGGGCGGCGAGTTGCGACTGTTGTGGGCTCGCCAGCGCCGCCGCGCCGCCCTATAAACGCTGGCAGGGGATTTCTCAGGGGCGGGGTCAGGCTCGGGGAATTTCCAAGCCAGTCAGACTAGAAAAAGAACTGGCTGGTCCTTGATTGAGAAGCCTAAACCCAGGGCCGGGGTTCATTGGAGAAACTCCCTGCGATGAGCCACTGGGGTCATGTACAGGGAACTTTTTGATGAGCCCTGAGTGGCTGGAAAGTCCTCCCGGCCAGGCCCCCTCCCTCTAGGTACTTCCCTGCAGCCTGCACTCAGTAACCCCGGGCCTCTGCAAGAACCCTTCTTTCCCTGGAGTTTCCCACCGTCGTCGATTGGATGTGGGGTCCTCAGCTGTTGAGGTCCCAAGGACGCAGACCTGCTGGGCGGTTCCTCTTAGCGATTTGCCCATTTGCAGGTCCTTTCCGGTTTTTGATCTTTTGAAAACCCACGAGTGGAAATGCTGTCTGTCTGCAGGGATTCGCTTCTCCGAAATTTCTTCGAGGAAGGACGCATGAGTGTCACTAGGCCGTCTGTGTTTTGCCCATTCCAGGCTCTTGACAGTGCAGGGACATTTGGCTGTCCCTCAACCTCACCCCTCTGAAGCTGGGAAGCTTTGACATTAAAAACACCCAAGCGCTTGGAGAACCCCTAGATTGTTTCCTAGGGGTCGATAATCTTGCCTCCTGGGGGAGGGCGAACTCTAGCTATGCATGGGAAAAAGTGTTAAATAGGAACCACAATTTTTTTTTTTTTTTCAAGTAAAGCAAGGTGTAGTGTTTGTAGTAGAAGTTGTAGCTTCCTAGCAACAGTTACTGTTGAGTTCTTGTGTCGGATTTACCTCTTGCTGCAGAGAATGGAGCCTGTCTATGGTGAATGTGAATGCCTAGTGGAGCAACTGGCTTAGTACTTTAGCCAAGGCTGGCTCTTAAATATAGCTAAGAAAGCAGCTGCAAGGCATCCTGTAGGAGGCTGAAGGCAGTGCTCTCATTGACCACATCTGAAGCCTGCTGGCCCTTCCCGCGTCCTTGCTCCCCAGGGAATGCAGCATTGTGGGTAGCTGCTCCCCAGAGAAAGGGATTGGGCCTGTGACACTCTAGTTTCACCTGCGGAAGTAGAATGGCTGTGTCCACCCCTCCCTTACCTAGGAGACTGCAGTCAGTCAACTCCTTCTAGAATTAGCTCAGGAGAAGGAAGGCACCTTTGGTCAGTCTTTGTCAGAAATAGACCCAAGAGGCCTTTGTAGCTCCTCAGATTTCTGTTTCTGGTGAGATTGAATGATCTTTTTCTTGATGCCATATACCAACTCTCCTCTCTCCATTTCTCCATCCCCTCCCCGAGTATATGGATGTGAGGACACGGGAGGGGGTGGTGTAAAATCTATGAAGGAGGAGGAGGAGGAGGAGGAGGAGGAGGAGGAGGAGGAGGAGGAGGAGAAGAAGAAGAAGAAGAAGAAGAAGAAGAAGAAGAAGAAGAAGAAGAAGAAGAAGAAGAAGAAGAAACCCAAAGAGCAAAACCTCCAGATAGTAAAGATCATATGTTAAAATGAAAACTTTCCCAGTGAGTTCTGTTCATCCACCCTGCAGGCTTGATCTGCACATATACAATTATTGAGGGCAAGTGAGTAGGAGATAGCAATTCCAGGCTCTCTCTTTGTGTGTGTGTGTGTGTGTGTGTGTGTGTGTGTGTGTGTGTGTGTGTTATGCTTGCTTTTATAACAGTGGGATGGGATTTGTGTTGGTGAGATGATTTGATGCAGGGTTATAATGTAGCCCCAGGTTGATCTGAAACCTGATTGTCCAGAGTAATCTCCTACTGTTGGTAAGACTTCTTCTGCTTCAGCAACCCCCCCCCCTCAGTGCTGGGATTGCAGCTGTGGACTGTCAGTCCTGACATATTTGAGATACTTTCTGGATTCAAAATTGGACTCCAGTCTGATAGCTGGTAAAACAGCATAGGACCGATCCAGATTCCCTGAATGTGGGTGTTAGTTAGGAGGACTGAGCAGTCTATGGGGACTCTGGTAGTGGATCAGTATTTATCCTTAGTATACTAATGGACTTTGGGAGCCCATTCCACACAGAGGGATATTCCCGCAGCCTAGACACATGGTGGAGGTGCTGGGCCCTTCTCCGAATGATATGACAGATTTTGTAGACTCCCCATGGAAGACCTCACCTTCCTTGGGGAGCAGAAAGGGGATGGGATGGAGGTTGGTACAGGGTGGGGTGGGGGGGATAGGGCAGGATTGGAGGGTGCAGGAACTGGGATTGACATGTAAAACAAGCTTGTTTCAAATTTAAATAAAAAAATTATAAAAAAAGTTAATGCAAAATTGTACCATTTGTCTACAAATACATGCCCCACTCTACTTTGGAAGTATGAGCATGGGCTTTTGGAAAAATCACAGTATAAATTTTTGGAGGAACTCCAGCCCTTTATGCATCACACTCTTAGTTCTCAGAATTAATGGTAAGCTAGGTATTGTTTCCATTTTCCTAAAGAGAAAGACAAAATACCTAGACATTTACCCAGGCACCCAATGACAGCTTGTCTAATTTCTACCACAATATAGTAATTATTTTGCTAAAGTAGATGCCATGTTAACACTTGGAAACACCTTGTTAAAAAAAATGAGGCCAAATATAGTATAATTTGGAATATACTCGAAGTATTTAGCTGAGTTCAAGGCCAACATGGCCAACATAAGACTCCGTCTTGAAAAGCCCTTTCCTGCCTCCCTGCCTTCCAAAAAAGTATTTTCTCTTCCACCTGGGATGTAAAGTAGAGGGTACATGATTTTCCATCTGGGGATTAGTTCTTCAAAATGCGTAGCAGGAGCCAGGGAGTGGTGGTGGCTGTGGCACATGCCTTTAATCCCAGCATGTGGGAGGTAGAGGCAGGCGGATCTCCAAATTTGAGGCCAGCCTGGTCTACAGATTGAGTTCCAGGACAACCAGAGACACACAGAGAAACCCTGTCTCAATAAACCAAAAAGAAAAATATTCATAGCAGGGGCTGGAGCAATGCCCCAGTTCAACTAAGGGCACTGACTGCTCTTGTAGACCACCCGAGTTTGTAGAGCACCCACAAGGTGGCTCACAATAGCCTGTAAATCCAGTTCCAGGGGACCCAACACCTTCTTTGGGTACCAGGCAACAAATGTGGTTGGTGCACATACATACATGCAGGCAAAACATTCATACACATATAATTTATTTTTAAAAAAATAAAAATAAAAAATAAAAAATTTGAAGAATGTGTCCTATTCCTATTTTAATGTTTAATTTTAAACAATGTAGCCTAAAATTTAATTACATTTTATTACATTATTTTAAACAATGTATCTTAAATTAAACTTTGTAAAAAAAAAAAAAAATTTTTTTTTAATCACATTGTGATCTCAATGCCCCACCTATGAAAGGTACCTCAGAGGATGAACTGGGGCTGTGAGGGTAAAAATGAAGGAGCATGTGTGTTTGTGTCCTTTGAGATTTCCTGTCCCCACCACCTCAGGCCTTGTGATCTACCTCCGTATTGTTTAGTGTGACACCTAGTGGTGGCAGTCAGGCCCAGGCCTTTCTGGGTTTTGGCAAAACCCTTTGAAACCTGGGGAGGTGCTGAGCCTGGGTGACTTGTCCCTCCCTGGGAATTCCCAAGGAGGTACCTTTTGTTTACCTGCAGCCAGGGAGACTGTGCTGAATAAAGTGAGCCGCCAGGTATTCTCCCAGTAAGAACAGCTCAAGAGAGCTTAAGTCAACAAACTTACAACTTGGGGGAAAAGAACATCAGACTCCAGCAGGCTTGCGTGTGGACACACAAAGGGGAAGATGCCAGACAATGAAGGTGTCTGGCTTTTACAGCACTGAGAGAATTTGTGGACCCTTCTCTGCATCTTAAGTTTTCTCTCATTGTCAAACATTTTATCTAAGTTTAACAACTTTTAAGCGGTTAATGCTTTATATAATTTGTTTGTTTGTTTTGAGATGAGGTCTCGCCATGGGTCTCAAGCTGGCCTCTAGCCATAACCCTCTTGCCTTGGCCTCTTGGGTGCTGGAATTGCAATTGTACACCACTAAACCTAGTCCTGGCTCTGTGTTTGTGTGTACACTGTTGGGAAATAATCCCAGGATTTCTTGCAAAGATAATAAACACATAGTTTACCATTGAACTACACCTCAATCTATTTTTTTTCTTTTGAAAGCAGAATGCAAAAAATAGTAAGTTGTACCTTGTAGCAACATAGTGCTTTAGGCCAGGATGCAGCCTCAGGAGGTGACAAGGTGGGCAGTGACAGCCTGGGACTAGATGGACTGAGCACCCCCATAGGGAAGGGGAGTTGTCTTCCTGAATCCTCCCAGGTGAGACTAAACTCCCATCTTCATGGGGATTCTTTACAAGTTCCACCAGGTACTCCAACCTGTCTCTTCTTCCAACGCCCCCCAACCCCAACACTCTGGGCAGGCCGGCTTGTGTTAATTGGCCAATTAGTCCTAAATTGTTCTCAGACAGTAGGACTCCTAAATGAGACTATCCATCTCCAGTGTAGCTGGGCTGGAGGGCAGAGGGGCAGGAGACCTAAAAAAAGGGCAAGTGTGGCAAGAATGCTCTATTGCCAGTGTGCCGGTGTGAATGCAATGTGCCTTCTCTTCCTTCCTTCCTTCCTTCCTTCCTTCCTTCCTTCCTTTCTTTCTTTCTTTCTTTCTTTCTTTCTTTCTTTCTTTCTTTCTTTCCTTTTTGGTTTTTCAAGACAAAGTTTCTCTGTATTGCTCTGCAGGTGCCTTCTGTTTCTAACCCAGACTTCTGTGGTGGTTAGCACCAGCTCTGTCAGATGCTGGAAACCCCCCCCAGTCACCCTCCCAACTCTACTTACCCCCTAGCCCTCCACCCCCACTCCACCCCTAGCTGTGGATCTTTTCCCACAGAAAGGCAGCTGTCAGGATGTCCATTTGCACTGAGATAAAAATAAACAGCCAAAGTCTTAGTGTGTTTCCTTTGCTTCAGATCCTACATTGTAATGGAGATCAAAGCCTTGGAGGATGTCAGCAGAGAGCACCTACCCACAGAGGCCAGGCGGGTCTCACAGGAGGGTTGGGAAGGTGGGTCTCAGCAGCCGTACCTCCTTTACTTCCCTCACTTGAGGTCAGGCTATGTTCCTCTGATGTGCTGGGCATTCAGTTTGTCTCCCATTTGTTAAAGGAAAAACAAAACAAAACAAAAACAAAAACAAAAAAAAAAACCCCTGAATATTGTTTTTAAGACACCATGTCAGCCATGTCTGGTGACATGGGCTTGTAATTCCAGCTACTCAAGAGGCCCAAAGCAAGAAGATCAAAAGTTCAAGACCTGCTTGGAGTACCGTTGAGTTCAGGGCCAACCTGGACTAGTGAGACCCTGTACCAAAGTAATAAGTAAAAAGGGGCCTGGGAATATAACTCACAGATAAGGCACTGGCCCATCATGTATAATAATTCAAAATTATACTGAATTGTAGCTGATTTAATTCCAGCACCCAAGAGGTAGAGGCAGGCAGATTTCTGAGTTTAAGGCTAGCTTAGCTTACAGAATGAATTCTCAGACAGCCAAGGCCACACAGAAAAATCCTGCCTCCAAAAATCATAAATAAATAAATAAATAAATAAATAAATAAATAAATAAATAAATAAATAAACAAATAAATAAAACAATCCCAGCATTGAGATGGGGAGTGGACACCAGGTCAGGTCACAGCCTTAACCAAGAATTGGTTTTTTTGCAATTGATACCTGATGGCAAAGGGAAAATAATTTTCTCCAACGGAGTGTCACTGGGTATATTAACCACACTCCAGGGCACAAAACAGACTCTTAGTTTTGTTTTTGTTTTAATCTTTATTTTTATTATAGGCATACGGGTGTTTGGCCTGAATGTGTGTCTGAGCACCACGTGTATGCACTGCCTACAGAGGCCAGAAGAGGGCATCAGATCTCCTCTGGGACAGTTGAGCTGTCTGTGGGAGCTGGGCATTGAACTCAGGTCCTTTGGAAGAGAAACAGGGCGCCTAACCACTGAGCAATCTCTCCAGTCCCCCTGGGTTTGTTGTTGTTGTTGTTGTTATTTGTGTGTGAGAGAGGTTTTGTTTCATTTTGTTTTGGCATTTTTTTGTGTTATTGTTTTTTGTTTGTTTTTATTGAGAGAAAGAATAGGAATTCTTAAAAAAAAAATAGTGAAATGGCTATGCTGTCTGGAAGGTAATAGAGAAACCTTCAAACTCCACATGCAGAGTGGTGCCTTTCAGCTAGCATCATGAATGCAGCTGCTCCAAGCCTATTCACAGTTGGTGAACTAGGGACCTCTTCATTCTCTTAGGTGTGTAGTGGGATCTTGTGTGGCTTTAGTTTGTACATCTGTAATAACCAATGGTGTCAAACACCTTTTTATACGCTTATTTGCTCTCTGGACATCTTTCTAGACAGCTTCACACACACATACATACATACATGCATACATTCATACATATATACATGCACACACGCACTCATGTATGCGCGCACACACACATATATATGATGTAGTGTAATTATAAAATGGTTACGAAAACCAAACAACATCTTTTGGCTAAGTTAGTGCACAGACCCTGAGGTAGCCTCTTTATTTAGCAATGGAAGGATATGAATGGTTGTTTGGGGGAGACACTAACTTCTACTCTTGTGTCTGTTTCTGTGTGTATGTGTGCATGTGTGTGTGTGTGCATGAATTTGTGTGTGCATTCGTGTGTTCATGCATTGGTGTGTGTGCATGCACATGTGTGCATTTGTCTGTGTATGCATGTGGGTGTGCCTGGCAGGCAAGGTTAGAACTAAAGACTCTGAGCCTTGAAAAGTGTTGCCCCTCCTGCAAAGTAGTTTTTTTAAATCCTGCACTGTAAAAGAGGACAATTGCAACATTTGTTCTGATTTTCCCAAGAGAACCACTTGTATCTACTTTAAGGTCTCCTATGCCGGCCCTGGCCTGCCTTCTCTCACCAGGGAAGTTGCTGCAGGGCTGGGAGGAGGCCTGCAATGTCAGTCCTGGTCAGAACTGGGTCTCTCTTCTCTGCTTGTTGACTGTAACCCGGCAACAGGTAGGTACAGGTGTGTAGGATGGTTCACCTCTGTTGTGTTCCAGAAGGAGTGCTGGGGTCAGGAATGCCCTGGGGCTTTCCCAGCATGTGGCTTTGTCACGTGCGGGTGCCTTGGCTGGTCTCAGGTGTAAATTCATTCTGAGTTTAGTCAGGGGAGGAGGAGGCTTAGGAGGAAGGTGGGTCCTGCACTGGAGCCTGGAACCTGCCAGGTCTTATGTAGACAGAGGTCCCTGTGTACCGGCAGCGTAACTAAGAGAGGGACCGTTTTTCCTTCTCACTACTACCAGAAACTGCCTGGGAAGTCTATCTCCCCCCACCCCCATGCTCCAAGCTTGGGGAATGGTTTGGACAAATAAACAGGATGCAGGTTGCTGACAGGTTGCTTTAGATTACAGAGTAAGGGGACATTGACTTCAGCATAGTCCTGTGAGTGGCTCCAGGCCTCCCTTTCTGAAGCTGGCCTTCCTGTCACTGAGTAAGCAGTAGTCTTGTCTCTAAGGCTACTGTGGGGAAGGGCACCTGTGTAAACAGAGAGTCTGAATGTAATATTAGTTAATTTTTACACACTCCAGGCAAGGGGCAGGCAGAATAAGAGCCATAGCTGGGAGAGATGAGCAAGGAAGGCATACCTCGGCCCGGGATGGTTTTGCTTTGTCACCAGGCTTCAGCTGTTGGAGTCCAGTCCCGTGACTGTCATATTCCCTCTGGATAAGTCATTTCGCTTAGCTCAGGGATGCTCATCGCTTCCTATAGACTAGGGCAGCTTCTATGCTGAAGTTCAGGGAATACTTTTTATTAAGACATTGACATTTTCAGAAAGTGAGGCAAATTGGGGTATCATTACGTCACTTTGATGTTGCTCTTAGAAAATGGAGACAATTTGCCAGACTGGGAGAAACAGAACACAATGACGGAAGCTCCAAGAGGTCATGAGGAAGCTGGCTGGGGTTGTCAGCATGGGCATGATAATGTCTGAGTGTAAATGTGAAGAGAGGGCAGGGAAGACCTGTAGAATCCAGTTCCCATGTTGGCACTGCCAACTTGAAGGACTCAGGTCCACCCTCAGGTTGCCAGGACATCTGGAGAACACCAAGCTGGACCTGAAGGTTGGGAGCACTGGGGACACAGGAGGAAGAGCTTTTACATGCGGAGCAAAATCATGGCTTTCCAGAAAGGGCAGAGAGCCAGAGTGAAATTCAGTTACCAAGAGGTGCACAGTGCAATGGTGCTGTCTGCAGCGACATCTTCTGGTCATTTGTGGAATAACCTTTTTGAGGCATGGAAGGGATTAGGGAACGGCCTGCCAGGCTGGGTAGAGGATGTGCAGTGAGGCTGGATACCTGGTTGAGAGAGTGCAGCATTTATCACAAACCCATGAAAAGACCTCGTTTTGCCTGGGACACTCTACATGCAGCTTGTAGCCAGTCATCTCAGGCCACTGACTATTTTGAAATGGCACCCAAACACCATTCCTATTTCCACTTCTCTGCATGACAGGGCTGTCTGTATGTAGCCCAGGCTGCCTTGGAACTTGCTACAGCTTGCCAGCATTATAGCACTTGGGGAGACAGGAGTAAGTTACCATACCTAGCTCGCTCTCTCTGTCTCTCTCTGTCTCTCTGTCTCTCTCTGTTTTCAAATTTGCTGTTGGCTTGTTTTTCAGTTTTGTTGAGTCAGGGTTGCTGGGTGGGGAGAATGTTCGGAAGGCCCCAGATAGCTCTTCTTTCTTTGTGCCTGTCCTGACTTTTCCTTGCCTGCCATCTATCATCCAATCAACTCACCATTTCTGCCTGGAAGTTACTGCAAGGGTTATCTTGTCTGTTTCTGTCTCACATGAGTGAACTGTCACCATGACCTTCTTCCCCAGGAAGCAGGCAGTGAAGGCTTTTGGGAGATGGGTGCTAACCAATGCCCCTTAGAATCCAGCCCATCCTATTTTAAGTACTGGGATTGGAGCATTAGTAAAAGATACTGAAGCAGTGATTCTCAACCAGTGGGTCGAGAGCCCTTCGAAGTCAAATGACTCTTTCACATATCAGATAACCCTGCACTCAGATATTTACATTACAATTCATGACAGTAGCAAAATTACAGTTATGAAGTAGCAACAAAAATAATTTTATGGCTGGGGATCACCACAACATGAGGAGTTATTAAAGGGTCGCAGTATTAGGAAGGCTGAGAACCACTGCTCTAGACTGAACCCTGTAGCACCTTCTCCCTGTCCTCTTCTGTGGCATGTCACTCCCAAAAGGAGCCCAGGGATACTCTTTGGGGCCTTAAGATGGTGCCCCTTCTTGCCACTTTCCAGGACAAGAGTTGGAGAGATGACTCTATGGTTAAGAGCACTTGCTGCTTTTGCAGAGGACCCAGGTTCAGTCCCCAGCACCCACATGGCAGCTCATAACCATCACCAGATCTAGTTCCCAGGGAACTGTTGCTCTCGTCTGGCCTCCATTGGCACTGAGCATACAAGTGGTGCATATACACACATGCAGACAAAACACTCATACATACAAAATAAATAAATAAATAAAATTAAACTCTGCTTTAAAGAAACATGAACATGGTTTATTCTGAGCGAAACATAAGAGCAAGGTGTAGCCTGGTAGAACATTTGTCTAACATGCACAAGGCTTTGGGTTCAGCCCCTAGTATTGCCAAACAACACAAAATTTCTATTGAAATATGAGTGACCATGGCTAAGGAACACACACCATCACCGTGGAAATGATTACATGAACTATTTTTTTTTTATATAAAGCAAATTGATTAAAAAAAAAACTCATGTTTTGTGTGCATTGGTATTTTGCCTGCATGACCTTGTTGGGCTCCCTAGAAGTGAAGTCACAAACAGTTATAAGCCATCATGTGGGTGCTGGGAATTGAACCTGGGTCTTTTGGAAGAACAGTCAAGTGCTCTTAACTACTGAGCGATCCCTCCAGCCCCTGGCAGGAACTGTTTTAGTTGCAGAAAAGAAAGTTGTGAATGAGTGTTTTCTAAAGCACATGTGTGGGGTCTTCAGGTAGGAGTTACAGCAAGGCAGGCAGACAAGTGTTTCCCTTCAAACGCTCTTAACTTTAGAGAGAGGGAGGAGGTGAGGGCTGTTAGGCTGAGCGTTGCTTTTAGTAAAAGCCAAGAGGGGACTGGGGCTACAGCTCAGAGTGCCTGCCTAGCCCTTTCAGGGCCCTGGGTTCAATTTCCAATACAGAAAGGAAAAGGAAAGAGCCAGAAGGATGTTACGCCAGAGACAGGTCGATGGCAAACTGCTATAAAAGGATCTAATGATGACTCATGATGACGTTGGTTCTCGACTGATCGTTTTCCTCCTCTCAATAATGACTCAGCCAAGGTCCAGGAATCAGTGAGATCTTGATACAGCTGTGTGCAGCTGCTTCAGGGAGCCTCACTTTGCAGGGAGAAGATCGATCTATTTTATAATTATCCTTGTTGATCTTTTTTTTTAGTTTGCATTTTAGACAGCCTCTTGTTATGTAGCCCAGGCTGGCCCCAAACTCAAGATCCTCTCCTTTCCCCCTCCCTCATGCTGGGGTGACCGGCGAGCACCACTGTGTCCAGCTGGTGGAGGTTCAGCTTGAGTGTGTGTCCTCTGTGGTAGAGATGCTTTGAGGACATAGCATGCTGAGTAGGAGGGGGAAGAACTCAGATTAGGTTGGTTGGGGAGAGAACACCGGGCAGGTGGTCTCTGCATGATCACAGCTCCTGTCACAGACTGTGTACATCAAGCTGGTGCAGTCCGCCAGCTAGCCTTCCAGGTGCTTGTTGATGCTTTTCCAAGAGGGACCTTTCTAGAACCACAGGCCTCAACGCTTTGACCCGATTTAAAATTACACAAAGAAGAAATGCACTTAGAATTCCACGTGAGAAGATTGTTGGTATGTGAAGAATGGTTTTGGCTTTCTGGCTAGATAATATCTACAATGGTTTGTTTCCTACATAGGTTTTCTGGCAGAGGAAACCCCAGAGAATAACCGAGGCCCTCCAGGGTGGGCTCGCTTCTCTGATCACAGTCATTCCAATAGGATTTCTGACGAACACTCCAGGAAAGGATTTATGAAAATGCTAGCTTGGTTACAGATGCGGTGGGTGTTAGCGGTGGCAGCATTCTACTGTTGGTTGCAAGCCCCAATCCTCTCCCTTTGTCTTGGTCCTCAGCCTCAGGTCTAACAGTTTGTGGGGGCTGCCCTAGGTGACTCATCAGCAAAAGTGAAAACTAGCATACAGATACATGAGGGTTGCTTGTGCAAGGGTGTTGCATCGGTGCTAAAAATAGGTGGGGATTCCTGGTGCGGCTCCTTCCTAGCCACAGGCATCACAAAAGCACACTCAGGAGGGAGATCTCCCCATAAGAGGCAGGAGGCCCCAGAGTGATCACCTCTGCCCCACAAGAAAAAGGCCGAGGCCACAGTGAATTTGGCGCTTTCACTCCTCCACCTCTCTGCTGCAGGCTGTCCCTCTGGGTGAATTCTTTTTCTTAGTTTAAGTACCGTGTGTGTCCCTAACTGCCTGGAGCTGAGTTTTGTTAAGGGGTTGATGAGAAGGAAGGGAGTATGTACATAAAGTCCTAGGTTGCTCTTCAACACGGCCTCCAGGTGGGTACTCAAGTGTGCGCACATGTAACATTAACAATACTTCCTAGTCAGGACCACCAGCAGGCAAATAACGACACAGAAACTTACTATTAATTATGAAAGCTTGGCCTTACCTTAGGCTTGTTTTCAACTAGCTTTTAGATTAATTCATTTCTATTAATCTATGTTCTGTCACATGCCGCCCAGACGGCTTCCCCTCTGTCTCCTGGTGTTTCTCCCGAACACCCAGATTCCTCTCAGTTTTTCTCTTTGCTTGGGAGTCCTTCCTAAACCTCTTTCCTAGCTATTGGCCGTTCAGCTTTAGTTACACCGGTCACAGCAATACACCTTCACACAGAGTACGGATATCCCACATTTCCTCCTTTCATCTAAATGAAAGGAAAGGCTTTAACCCCAATACAGCAAAAACTATATACAGTAAGAACAATAATTAGTTAAGAATTACGTTCTAATGCTTAGTCTATATGTATTTGGCAAATTCGGAGAAAGTACAGTATTATCTATCCTATCTTAGTGAGTCCAAAGTTTGTGCCTAATCCACTTTCTATCGTAACTTGTATTACCAACCCAGAACTATATTTTTAGACCTCAAAACATTTTCTTAATATCGTAGAATCTTAGAATATCTGACAGACTTCTCTGTGAAGCAGGAATTTTGAAGGACTGTCCTATCTTGTCTTGGCAAAGTTTGGCAGTCACCTTCCTTTGTGGTTCAATTTAGAGAGCATACTGTCAGCAGTTGAGACAAGGGCAGTTTCTTGCCAATGGCTAGCTTTGCCACAATGAAAGCAAACTCTGTATGGAAGTCCTTTGATGACCATCCTCCTGGAGTAGACACATCTAACTTTGATGAAAAGCCTTGTTACTAAAACATCTTAAATTCCACATTTAAGGAATATGCAGGTCTCTGAAGTTTGAAAATTACCTACCTAAAATATGTCTCTGTTTAGCCTTGAAAACATGACTACAAGTTTGATCATTATAGATGACTAACTATTAATCTGTATTTCTTAATTAAACATTACATTTTTAAATGAGCTACATAGGTACAGTACTTTAAACAAGAGAAGAAACGTATATACAGTAAAACAAAAATAACCTTAAATTTGTATCGATATACAAAAATATCTTAAGCAAGAGTAGAGGCATATATAGAGTATGTTTTTTTTAAACCCTTACATTTGTATCAATATACAAAAATCCATACTACTGTAAAATATTTGAAATTAGAAGTTGCTTTTTTGCCTAAAAGTAGATTCAATAGTCTACCCTTTCATCCTACCATTTCTGTTCCCCCCTTTTTCTTTTCAGAACAAGATCCTTGAATCTAATCTCTTTTGCAAAGTTTCCTTCCTGACTATGACCAATATCAACTTGTAACCAACCCCCCTAAACAGTGACAAACATTCATAACTCACTGAATGACCAAAAACTACCCATCTTGGGAATTTGGGCATCATATTTTTAAAATTACTTTCTGTTGTCTGAGAGTGTGGGCATCATTAGGGGACCCTGAGAAAATTAAAAAAAAAAATGGTTGGGAGAGATAGCTGTATTGTTTTTTAGTGTGTTATGGAAAAGTATACAGCTTATCTGAAGTCTTGGTTGGAGTAGTCTGTGAGGCTGGACCATTTCAGCTAGAAGCTATGAAGCTGTTCTGGATGTAGAATTTTGAGGAAACCGCTGCAGAGGCACTCTGTGAGGCTGGGTTACCTGGGCTACTTGCCTTTATTAGTGTCCTTTTGCTCTGAAAATACACAAACTTTTAAGTGTAGCATATATATCTGTGTTAACACAAGTACGGAATGTGTAGTATGCACAAATCATTTAAAGATGATTTTTTTGTTCTATTTTTGAGCAGATAAAAGATTTCTGTTGCTTTTATATGTTATTTTGGACTATATAACTGTAATATAAATCTCTATCCATGCCATATGAAAGGATGCCATGTAATAATAAAACATGAGGATTCTGTAGCCAACAAGATTTATCATGTCTCATCCAACCTCAGAGCTGTTCCCATGTGGAGGGGTCAGCTTATACATCACCTGTCCTGTAGCCCTTCTTGGCTTTTACCCTCATGTCTGTAGCCAAGATTCTCAGGGGATCAAATTTGAAATCGATTAACTTTGAAGGAATTAATAGCTTTTTGTTTCTTATGAAAACAATAGCACAACCCCTCCCCCAACACAACACACTGTCTGCCTTCTATTCTGAAGCCAAGACATCCCTAAAATAGATAGGCTAGTTTAATTCAGGAGTCCCTTTCTCAATCCAATGTGTTTCAGGAGCTGCCATTTTTTTTCATTAGCATTCAAAAAATTCAAAATGAACAGAGTACCATATAAGGTCCAAACTCCTCGTGTTATAATATTTTCCATCCTTACATGGCTAGTTTTTTAAATATTACTTTACTCCTTTCAAAAACTTTATTATTTTAAAATTATTTATTTTTTTCTATGACTATCTATACCCAGTTTCTTTCTTTAGCATCTAAGCATATTTTAAAGCATACTCTACCTGTTCAGAGAGTTTTTTTTTTTTCTTCCTGCACCTGGCGTTTTGCACATCTGAAACCTTCTTTGACACTACCAGTCAAACCTTGACTGTTTAGCCACCCCCTCTCACAGCTCTGATGGCTGGCTCCACCCACCATCACTACCTCTGGTTGGTGAGCCCTGGCCTGGAGAGGCATTTACCACCCCAGCTCTGGGAAGTTGCTGAGATGCAACAGGGATATGCAGCAGGCATTTGTACCCAGTGCTGGCTGCTCAAGTGCTCAGCTGCGCAGCAAGGCCTCTTAAAAGAGCTGCACCTCTGTACACTGAACCTACCTGACAGACCTTTCTCAGGTCCTATGTATATATTCAAGGCCCACGTTGGGCACCATATATAACAGTACTTTCTAGTTGGGACCACCAGCCCGCAATTAACAACACAGACTTATTAAGTATGAAAGCTTGGCCTTAGCTTAGGCTTGCTTCCCATTATCTTGTATAACTTAACCCATTTCTATTAATCTACATTCTGTCAGCTATCACCCATCCTGCTTCCTCCATGTCTTTTTGAATCTGTCTCATGAGGCTAGATTCCTCCTCCCAGTTTCTCTGTCTGTGACAGGAAGTCCCAGCTATGCCTCCTGCCTAGCTGTTGGCCATTCAGCTTTTTATTACACTAATCACAGCATTACATCTTCACACAGTGTATAAATATCCCATAACTCTGTGTGTGTGTGTGTGTGTGTGTGTGTGTGTGTGTGTGTGTGTGTATGCTTATGTGTGTGTGCGCGTGTAGGTTTGTGTGTGAGGAAAACTCCAGCAGGCCTCCAGTGGAACATACAGGTGTGGATCAGAGCTTCCCCAGAGCTTGGCAGAGGGAGGTCTATGACAGTATTAGGCAGGAAAGATATGGTGAATATTCCTGGTGCCAAATGGAAGTGTTGAGACTGTACCATGGGGGTCTCAGAAGGCCATCAAAAGAGTTCCAGTGGAGGCTGTGGTCAGGCAAAATATTAAATTATTTGTATAAAAAAAAAAAAACACTTGGTGGCCAACTCAGAGGATAACTTTCTATGCCTCATCTCTCTACAGCAGGCTCCACATCTCCATCCCTCCCTTAAGAAGACATCACCTGCAGGGTATTTCCTAGGACCTGAAACCCCTTTGGGGCAGGGATATTGTTGTTGCCTAGAGTTCAGACTAGGAACCGGAAGTCAGTAAGGTGCTCCTTTCATGCGTGAAGTGTGCCTTCAGCACCCCTGCCAGTTGCGTACGCAGTGTCTAAGAAGACTCCTAGGGGCTGCACTTCATACCCAGTGAGCCTCGAGACTCTAATTCCGTTTGCTGAGCAAGACCTTTGTAGAAGGTGAGTTTGGGTGTGGCTGTGTTCAGTTTAAATTTTGAAAGAGAGGAAATGGAGGCCTGCCGGTGCCTCTTTTCATTTGCCACGTGAAACAACACTGAGGGTGGAGATTCAAGAGTATCTGGGGTAGGGCTAATTGGGTCAACGCCCTACACTCCCATCTTCCACCCTAATGAAAACACTCCTCAATGTCAAACTACAATAACAGACTCTTTAGTGTTGCTCTGGGGACACTGAGCCATCACTCCTTGTCTCCACCAACACAATGAATTTTACGACCCAGTCTTTGCACGAGGTCGCTCTGTGAAAATGATAGCACGTGTAATAACTGCAGACAGCTGCAATTATCTAAATGTCTCCCTATTAGCCACTGGATTGGCTAAGGCCTTGTAATCAGATCAGAGTGAATGCTAATTGAAATCTAATAGGGCATGCATCCGTGTGAGTAGGTATCAGAATTTGATTTCAATATTGTTAAATTACATACAGATGGGACCCATCAAGCCGCACGGGGGAAAAAAAAATTGTAACTTCAATAGCGAAAAAAGATGGATGCTTTCAATAAAGACATCATCCAGGGTCTCATTGGTATTGTGCTATCGCCACCTACTGGTGCTACATGGGACTTCAGAGACAATTTTTCTCTCATGCTCACATCTACCGGTTTGATTTTCTAACACAGAAGGGAGTTTCTTGCATTTGCTGCTCTTCCAGAGGACCCCATTTTGGTTTCTAGCATTCATATGGTTGCTCACAACTGTCTTTAACACCAGTTCCAGGTGCTCTGATACCTTTTCCGGCCTCCGCAGGCACCAGACACACAGGAGGTACACAGGCAAAACACCAAATTCACCTCAAAAATAAGAATGTGTGTGTGTGTGTGTGTGTGTGTGTGTAAATTTACACACATATATATATTCAATAGTATACGTATGCACATCAAGAAGTTTATAGGAGGTTCATAGTCACTTACTTCAGAAGCCACACATGAAAGAAGAAAAATGTCCCAGCGTTGAGATGCAGTGACATGGTAGTAGATGACATTAATGGGATTAAATGGATCTGGGTCACAGAATTCTGGTGAGGAAATGACTACTGATATGACAGTCACCATTCCCATTCCATTGAGTCACTCACTCAACCTTGCTCTTTCTCTTGGTTCTGCCAGTGGAAAACTCACTTGTTGTTTGTAGTACATCTTGTAAATAATATTTATTGATGGAATTCAAGCTTCTAATCTCATGACCTTGAGTTGGCTCTTGTATCCTGAATGATTCAGACTGGCCCAATGCAATCACTTCATTTATAGATGAAGGGGGAGGGGCAGGAGAAAGATGGGTAGTGTAGGTGTGGTGTTGCTGCTTCAAAGATGGAAGAAAAAAGCCATACAGCAAGATAGGGTCACCCAGGTAGGTCCCCCAGAACCTTAGGGAACACTCCAGAGCCTTAGGGAGCATGGCTTTGCTGACACCATGGCTTCAGCATGGTGAGACTCAGTTTTGCACATCTAACCAGTTCTACCATGTGTTATTTGAAGATGCTAAATATATGATGTTTTGCTGTGGTGGCACCTAGGAAGTGATGGAAAGGGATAGGAAACAGAAGGCACAAAGACAGGAAGAAAGGCAGGTTCATTTAGCCAACAAATATTTATCAGGGCCTTCTGGCTTCACTTGCTGCACAGAGAGGTATGGGCTCCCCACAAGTTCACCTTTTCACCAACTCCTCTCTCTTCCAGAGTAAGTAGGTAGGGTATTGGAAAGGTGTAGCGTGAGTTCTTATTGGTCTTAACAATAAAAACCTGGAGTCAGATATTAGGGGGGAAAAGATGAATGATCAGAGAAGCAGAGGCAGGCAGCCACTAGAGCTCTTACCTCTATGAAGGGGGGATTAAGGAAGTCCACCAACACCTGAATAAAGGAATAACAGATATTTATTTGGGGAGCACTCTCGCAGTGAAGGTAAATAGATGCCACAATCTTCTGACCCTGAAGGTACAGGATCTACGATGCAGGACATTCAGACCACAACCAGATCACCCACAACCCGATCACCCGATTGAGGCCCCTCCTCTTCCTTAAGAGACCACATCTGCATACCGAAGCCACACCCTAAGGCTGTTACTTCAATTCTATTGGTGGAATAAGCTGCCACTATGCAATGTCTATTCTGCTCAACACCACACTCTTAACTCTTACTGGCAAAGGCTATCTTTGGCTGCCCACTGATCTTGGTGCTGAGCATTGGAAGAAGGTGCTGGAACTTCTCAGGGATCACTAGAGATGTGGCATGGGTACCAGTGGGGTCTGCTGCCCTCTGTGGAAGCCTTCTGCCTTAGTCATTGTTCTAATGCTGTGAGCAGACACCATGACCATGACAACTCTTTTTTTTTTTTAATATTTTACTTATTTATTATTTGTACAGTATTCTACCCTCATTGCCTGCATGCCAGAAGGGGGCATCAGATCTCATTATAGATGGTTGTGAGCCACCATGTGGTTGCTGGGGATTGAACTCAGGACCTCTAGAAGAGCAGCTGGTACTCTTAACCTCTGAGCCATCTCTCCAGTCCCACCATGACAACTCTTATGAAAGAAATCTTTTAACTGGAGGTTTAATAGCATGAGTTATTGAAACCTCAAAGCCCACCCCCAGTGACATATTTCCTCCAATAAGGCCACACCTCCTAATCTCCTTTCAAACAGTTCAACTCCCTGATGACTAAGCATTAAAATATATGAGCCTATGGGGGCCATTCTATTCATTCTATTTAAACAACCACATCCTCTTAATTAAAAGTAAAAATTTTATTTTATGCATATGTGCTTTGCCTGCATGTGTGTCCGTGCACATGTATGTCTGTGCACACGTGTATCTGTGCACATGTGTGTGCATGCAGTGCCTACAGAGACAGAAGAGGTAGGCAGATCCTGTGGAACTGGAGTTATAGGTGGCTGTTAATTGATAGGTGGGTGGTGGAAATTGAACACAGGCCTCTAGAAGAGCTGTCAACACTCTCAAATGATGAGTCATTTCGTCAGTCCCCAGCTTTCCCAAGATTTTAAACAGTATCTGATATCATAAAAACATATTTTAATGTACTTGAGTTTGTTTTTATTTTTTTAGGATTTTATTTATTTATTATGTGTACAATGTTCTGTCTGCATGCATGCCTACATGTCAGAAGAGGGCATCAGATCCCATTTAGAGATGGTTTTGAGCCACCATGTGGTGGCTGGGAATTGAACTCAGGACCTCTGGAAGAGCAGACAATGCTCTTAACCTCTGAGCCATTTCTCTAGCCCCAAGTTTATTTGTTTCTAAATTATTATTATTATTTTTTAAAAAAGCACATTATACTGGGTGATGGTGGCTCATGCTACTACCCCAGCACTTGGGAGGCAGAGGCAGGTGGATCTCTGTGAGTTCAAGGCCAGCTTGGTCTACAAAGCAAATTCCAGGAAGTCAGAACTGTTACACAGAGAAACCCTGTCTCAAAAAAACCAGAGAGAGAGAGAGAGAGAGAGAGAGAGAGAGAGAGAGAGAGAGAGAGAGACAGACAGACAGAGAGAGACAGAGAGAGACAGAGAGAGACAGAGAGAGACAGAGAGAGAGAGACAGAGAGAGAGAGAGACAGAGAGAGAGACAGAGAGAGAGACAGAGAGAGAGAAAAGAGAAAAAAGGAACAAGAAGATCACATTAATTGTGTGTGCATGCATGTGCGAAGGGCAGCAGGCAAGTCCCAGAGTTGGTTCTTTCTTTCTGCCACGTGGCTCTGAGGGATTGAATTCAGGTCATCAGTCTTGGCAGCAAGACCTTTACCCTCTGAACCATCTTTTGGGTTCTGGATTTGATTAATTTTTTTTTTGTCTTAGTGATATACAGATATCTTTTGATTATTTTTAAATATTGAGAGAACGGAAGAGAAAAAGTGAGTTTTAAGTACCAGGGATAAAAATCAGGGCAAGAAGGAATGCCATGGAGCTGTACTCTCCCCCCACCCCCGTGTGTGTGTGTGTGTGTGTGTGTGTGTGTGTGTGTGTGTGTGTGTGATCCAGGATCTGACTGTGTACCCAGGCAGGTTTTGAACTCACTTTGTAGTGTAACTGGCCTAAAATCCACAATTTCTCAATTTCTTTTTTTGTCTTATGTTCCCAGGTGCTGAGATTATAAAATAGGTAAGATTTAAATATTGTGATTTTTTTTTCTGACCTACCCTTGGCAAGCAGGTAGTACTCATATCAGATTTACTTATTTAGACTCGGTCTGGCCTGGAGCTCACTCTGTAGATTAGGCTGGCCTCTAGCACACAGAGATCCACCCAGCCCTGCCTCTTCAGTGCTCAGGTTAAATCTGTACACGGCCGCGCCCCTCTCTTGTCACTGTTATGGAAAAGCTGAGCAGACTCTTTCTTGCTTCCTAAGTGAATTGATGGATCGTCATGTTGCTGTGTAGGAAATGTGCCGATGGGGCACAGCTGGGTGAGGACAGTTTCTGAAGTACGCAGCAGATCCACAGTAGCAGGTGAGGTCAGGAAAGTGGAAATACATAAGATGTGTGCACAGCTCAGATTCTAACAGCTAGAGGCAGGTTTTTTCCTTTCAAAAAATTTGTTCTATTATTTTAGTGTGTGTGCTTGTGTGTGCCTGAGTGTATGGATGTACACTACGTGTGTGCAGGTGCCTGTGGAGGCCAGCAGAGGGCCTCAGATCCTCTGGGTACTAAGAACCAAAGCTGTGCAAGAGCAGCAAGTGTTCTTAGCTGCTGAGCCATCTCTCCAGCCTCTAAAGAGTTTTAGTTTTACATGTGGTCTGGGGAACTGACTCAGCTGGCGTTTGAGTCCCAGAACCCATTTGGAAAAAAAAAATGCCAGATGTGGTGATGGATTTTTATATTTCCAGTGCTGGAGAGACATGGACAGGTGGTCTCTGGGGCCTACTTTTTGCATTCCAGGCCCTTGGATGGAACCTAAAGAATGATAGCCAGAGCTGTCCTTTTGTCTCTATGCACGTACACATGCACACACATGTATGAGCACACACACACACACACACACACACACGCACGCACACACACACACACACACACACACACACACACAGGAACACTCAATCACAGAAGCACTCAAGCACATGGATGTGGCACATGTACACATATACACACACAGGAGTAGTCTAGCACATGGACATGACATGTACACACACAGGAATGCTGCAGCACATGGATGTGGTATGCACATACACACAAGAACACTGTAGCACATGGATGTGGCAATTATATACACACGCAGGAACACCCTAGCACATGGGCATGTATACGTACACAGGAACATTCTAGCACATAGGCATGTACACACAAGGAACATCCTAGCATATGGATGTGGCATGTATACATATACTCAAATAGGAACATTCTAGCACATGGACGTGGTATGTATGCATACACAGGCATACTGTAGCACATCACATGGCATGTATACACACACACACACACACACACACAGGGATACTCTAGCACATGGATGTGGCATGTACACATACATGGGAACACTCTAGCACATGGATGTGAATGTATACACACACTCACACAGGAATAGTCTAGCACATGGACATGGTGTGTACACACATGCACACACACAGGAACACTCTAGTACATGGATGCAGCATGCACACACACACAGACACACAGACACACAGACACACAGACACACACACACACACACACACACACACACACACAAGAGTTTCCTTCAGTTAAAGATCGCTTCCTCTGGTGGTTTGAATTGCTGTGGGTTTTACAAGGTTATTATTCTGGTGCATGATAGAAGCTGTTGCACATGAGTCTTTTTTAATAGATGGCTATGTAACTACTATTTTTAAACGTATTACTTGAAGATATGAGGTTTCTAGTATAAATTACAAAAAAGCAGGTTGGGAGCATAATTTGCACTTCCCTAGGAAAGAGCTTCCTACATCTTCTGTCACATTGATTCTGGGAATCACTGGGGTTCTGGACAGCATCCATCCTAGCATCCTGTGAATGTCAGACCCTGCAAGTCACTGACTGACTTTGGAAGCAGGGGACTCTGACTTGTGTGGAAGAGGGTACATGCCGTGTGGGAAAAGCTGAGATCATGGTATCCACATAGGACAGAAGGAGCAGTTTGTCAAGTTTGCCCTTCTGCTATTTGAGTATTAAAAAGTTCCGGGCAGGCGAGATGGCTGCCATGCTGACTGTCTGCTTCACAACCCGAGTTCATTCCCGGGATCCACCTGGTGGAGGAAGGGAACCAGCTCCAGCAGGCTGTGCTCTGACTGGCACATACCCACCAAACTCATGATCATGAGCTTGAGGCCACCCTGGGCTGCGTAGCAAATTTCATGCCAGCCCAGTCTATATACCAAATGAAAAAACAGAAATAAAAAGGAGAGGAACGTGATTGCTCCCGGCCTTGGTGGAGGAGGTCTATTGTAGATTAAAGGGCCCAGACTCTCACCCAGCCCCCTGCTTAGGCAGCCATGATTGTAGGCCCCCGACTCAGCAGGATGTGCTGAGCCCTCCCTGCCCCACCCCCAACCTTGTCCTAACTACTGGGAATAAACTACTGCCTGATACCCTCAGTGTGGTAAGGAACCAATCAGAAGTTAGCTGCGGGGCTTTGGATGTACTTTACTGATAATAGTGGAATGCAGTAGGTAGCAATGGCCCTTGGATGGCCTCCAGGCATAGCAACCTTTCTGCAGCTGCAGCTGGAGGATCAACTCAGGACAGGCTCCCTCATCCCAGAGTTGTACCAATCCTGAGACTGTTACTACGTACCTAGCAGACCCCTAGACACCCTCTTGCTCTACCCCCAACATATGCCCTGCCCTGCTGCTGCTTGGGGTCCCTCCTACTCCACCAGCTGTGTCAGACAGATGGAAGACCCGAGTTAACTCGTAAATTAAAAAGACTCTTTGCTTTTGCACCGGATCTGGTCTCTCAGTGGTTTTGGGGGTTCACAGTCTGGGCACAAAGATAAAAAGGAGAGTGTAGGCAGAGACAGGGACATCTGGGAGAGTCCAGCGTGGGCATGACCCTGAGCCATGTGAGGAGAGGGCAAGGGAAGAGAGAAGGGAAAGAGGAGCTCCAGATGCAGCAGCAGCCAGGAGGCCCAGAGGATAGAAGAAAGGACCAGGTAACCAAAATGGCTTGATTGAAGAGCAACCCAGCCTCTGGGCTGGAGAGTTCCGGGTGGAGGGTGGGGCATGCCAGCCAGGAGGGTCTATAACACATAGGAACTAAGGGTTGCAGGGAGACTATGGTCAGCAGGTCTGCTTTGATATGTTAAATAGGCACCTCAGCCATTTGTCCCAGGGTTGAAACCTAACCTATACTTCATGTTACCAATTCAAACAGACTCTACAAATGTGGTGTTTCTGAAATATTTACCACAATTTGTACATTAATGTTAGTCGTAGGTCTTTCTTCCCTCCTCTCCACCCTTTCCCCTCCCCTTCCTTCTTCTCTCCTTCCTCCTCTTTCCCTCCCTCACTGAGGCAGGTCTTACAATGTAACTTGTAGCCCATGCTGGCCTTGAAAGATGGATTCTCCTGCCTCCATCTTCCAAGTACCACAATGCCTTAGGCCCAGGTTTTCATTTAAATTAAATGAAATTAAGTTACTTTGGGTTAAATTCACTTCAAAAAATACCGTGTGGGCCAGGTATGGCTATGCAGGGGCGTCTCTGTAAGACTGTAGCCTACACAGTGAGTCCCAGGCCAGCCAAGACTACAAAGTGAGATCCTGTCTCAACAAACAAACAAAAAAAAAAAAAAAAAAAAAAACAGGGCCACCAACAAAAACTGTAGAGATGAGACAAGGCTCAGCAGGCTTTCTGTGCTTACATGGCAACCCGGGTTTGATCCCCAGCACCCATTATCAAATGCTGGAGGTGGAGGCAGCAACGCCACTTGTGATCCCAGCACTGACCTGATAGAGACAGACGATCTCTGGGGCTTGCTGGCCAACCAGTGTAGCCGAATCCGTGGGCTCCAGAGTCGGTAAGAGATGCTGTCTCAAAAAAAATAAAGTGGACAGCCACATGCAGGCACATACATGGCTCATGCTAACACATGCTTGCACACTCACAATACTTTTGTGAGCACACCAGTTTGCTCCGTTAACTTCTGAGTGCACAATGGTGAAAATGATGCAGTCCCTGCCTTGGCTCCTTCCTGTCGGTTTGCCCTTGATGTACAAGCACAGCCGGCAATGCCTATGCCATTTTAGTCTATCAGCGACACGTGGGTGGGGTTGCCAGAAATGTCTCACACAATTTTTACCTTAGGTAAAGTGGACATAAAGTCTTCAGTCTTATGCCGGGGCTGTAAGCACGAAGTATTCCTAGGCTGTCCTGGGGTTGGCAAAGGGCGTCACGATGAAGCAGGTCAGGTGTGAGGTGCATGTTAGTTTATGGAACCTGCAGGAGACAGGGGAAGCCATGGTTATAACCACGTCATAACTTGTAGGAAGTCTGGCCCTGGCTTCAGAGTGGTGTGGCTGATGTCTGGACAGTGTGAGCTCACATCACTGCCTTCTTCCCTCTCTACACTGCATGGCCACCCTGTCATTGGCCTACAGTTGTCCTTGTCCTTTTGTTTTGTTTTACCTGGCTTCATCAAAGCCTGGTGATAAAATGCCTGGGGGTTTAGTTTTGTCACTGAGGAAATCAAATGAAGCTACAGGTGATTTGGTTTTAATTATCATTCACCGAAACAATCAATGCAGAGGATTGAGTCATTCAAATGGTTAATGGCGGGACATTTAGGTAATTACAGCTAGTGGATGCGCCCTCTTCTGCTAATTGTTTTTTATTGAACAAGATTTATGTGTAGGTCTTGAAGAGATGTGGTTGAGGCCCTGGGTACCTCTGATCACATTTTGGAAGGAAGTGGTGGAGGGAGAGCTGAGCCCCGGGATGGCCCTATTTTTTCATAGTTATTTTGTATCCAGGGTTTCAAAGTGTGATGTAAGTAGGCATCCTGTGACCATTCTCATAATCTGTTTCTTTTCTCTTTCATTTAAACCCCAGCTCTGTGGTTACTTGCCATTGAGTGCCCCCCCCAGCCTGTCTTTCTCTCCCTCTCCTCCCCATCCATAAGTATGTATATATGTGCACATGATGCAGAGGCCAGAAAGTGTCTCTTTGATTACTCCCCAACTTATATTTTAAGGCAGTCTCCTGCTGAATTCTGAGTGCACTATTTTGGATAGTCTGGCTAGGCAGCTAGCTTGCAGGAGCCCCTGACTCCACCTTCCTCCAGCTGAGATGGCAAGCTGCACACTTGCAGGCTTTTATGTGGGTTCTGAGGAGCCAAACTCTGGCTCCTCACAGTTGCACGGAAAGCATGTTCCCAACAATGTGTGGGGAGATGGCTCTACAGTTAGGAACACTTACTGCTCAACCAGAGGACCTGGGTTCAATTCCCAACAAGTACATGATGGCTCACAACCATCTATAGTGGGATCTGATGTCCTTTTCTAGTTTGCAGGTGTACATATAGATAGAACACTATATACATGAGAGAGAGAGAGAGAGAGAGAGAGAGAGAGAGAGAGAGAGAGAGAGAGAGGAAGAAGAGAAAGAAGAAGGAGTGTATAACACAAATCAACAGTTATGAGCAGTAGCTTTTCTTCAAGAGAACCAGGCTCAATTCCTAGCACCCACACAGAGACTCACAATTGTCTGTAACTCCAGGTCTGGGGGATCTTACTCATTCTTCTGGCCTTTGTGGCACAGAACACACATGATGCATAGACATTCAAGCAGGCAAAAATACCTACAACACCCATAAATATAAAATGAAATAATAAAGTTAAAAACATTCTTAAAGAATGTGTAAAATAAGGGTTGAAGGTGTGGCCCAGCAGTACTGTTCTTGAGGTCTTCAAAAATAAAATAAAATAAAATAAAATAAAATAAAATAAAATAAAATAAAAAAGAAAAGAGCAGAACCAGAACTACAAAATAGTTGCTCTAATGAAGTGTCCTGAAAATAATTTTGTAATATTTGGCTTTACAATGGTGTCTTGCTATGTAACCCAGGCTGGTCTTAAACTTGAAAGCCTACCTTGGCCTCCTTCCTGAGTGCTGGGATTAAGTGTGTCTGGCCATCTGCTTTCAACTTCTTACATAACCACAGGATTTTTTACCCCTCTGATTTTACAACACATTATGTCAGCCTTCTTAAACCCAAAGAGTGAGGTTTATCACTCTAAACAGGTAAGCAGGAAAAGCAGCATGTGATTTATTTACTTGCCCAAGACTTCATATAGATGAAGTGTGAAGTAGAAGCTGGATGCTTTTCTGCTTTTCTTAACAAAGCCAGAAGTGTTTTGGCTTCAACCAGGGACAAGTCATGAGGGAAGTGGCTGGGAGATACACGAAGGAAATTAACAGACAATAAGGGTTGGTTACTTCTTGCAGACTCACCTTGGTGCCATGTCTCTGTGAAAGGAGTTGTTCTCTTCTGGGTACAGAGCTAACCTTCCTCAGAGGAATTTATGCCTGGCTTGAGCAGATGGAATGAGGGGGAGGGCAAAGGCATGTTTACATCCATTGTTTCTTCATTGCCTTTAGCTCAGAGCAGCCCTTATATCAAAGCTGTATGGTTTGGTGCTTTTCAAGTGGCATCTCCTCACTGTGGAGAAACTGTGGAGGAAGATCTGAGGTCTGGAAGCACAGTGAGATCAGTGGTAGAGCATTGGTCTAGCATGGTGGAGACACGAGTTCAGTGGGGTGGTGGGTGGCAGGTGGATCTAGAGAGGTGTGTGAGTCAGAAGGAGAATTCCTGTCCTCGGACCTTGAATCTTATGTTTCCTTTTCTTGTCGGAAGGCTACTACCAGAGGTGTTGGGAACTAAAGCACAATTCAGGGTCCCAGTCAAGTCTGCCTTAGACAAGTGAGTACTCTCGTTTCCAGTCTCAATGGTTAGGGCTTAGCACCTACTTACACTGAAGATTTGCATGTTCTCCCCAACTCCCACTCACTCATCTAGCAACATTATTTACTGTATGTGTGTGTGTGTGTCAGATCCCTGGAACTGGAGTTACAGATAATTGTGAGCCACTATGTTAAGTGGTGAGTGCTGGGAGTCAAATTAGGGTCTTCTGCTAGAGTAGTGCTTTAGTTAGTATTTCTATTGTTGTGAGACTCCATGACCACGGCAACTCTTATAAGGAAAGCAAGTAATTGGGGTGGCTAGCTTACTGTTTCAGAGGTTTAGTCCATTATCATCATGGCGGGGAGCATGGGTGTATTCAGACAGACATGATGCTGGCTACATCTTGATCAGAAGGCAACAAAAGTGGACTCAGACACTGGGTGGTATCTTGAGCACTGGAAACCTCAAAGCCCACCTGCTCAGTGACATACTTCCTCCAACAAGATCACACCTACACTAACAAAGCCACACCTAATAGTGACACTCCCTAGGATTTATGTGGCCAATTACATTCAAATGACCACAAGCAGCAGTGGTTCTTAATCACTGACCCATCTCTCCATCCAATTTGCTTATTTGCTCTTTCCCCTCCCCGACACGTGCTCATGTGTATGTGGTATGTGTATGTGGTCGTACTTGCTACAGTGTCCATGCAGAGGGCAGCTTGTGGGGGTTAATCCTTGACTTCCACCGTGTAGAACTGAACTCAGGTCATCAGGCTTGGCAGCAGGTGACTTTACCATCTGATCCACTTTTTTTCCAGTGTCATATATAATGCTATATTGAATGCTGGGATACCTTTATGAGATACAATATTAGGAATAGGGTGGAATTGAATAAATCCCTTGCTATGTGTGGAGGTTTGAATGAGAGCGCCACCTACTGGCTCATATATTTGAATGTGTGGTTCTCACTTGGTGGACTGTTAACGAAGAATGAGAAGGTGTGGCTTTATTGGAGATGAGTCATTGGGAATACTTTTTGAGGTTTCAAAAGCCCAAACCAGGCCCAATCTCTCTTTCTGCTGTTTGCTTGTGGATAGCATGTAAGCTCTCAGCTCCTTCTCCAGCACCATGCCTGCCTGCCTTCGGCCATGCTCCCCGCCATGATAGTTGTAGACTAACTCTCTGAAACTATAAGCAAGTCCACAATTAAATGTTTTCATTTATAAGTTGCCTTGGTCATGGTGTCTCCTCACAGCAATAGAAAAGTAGCTAAGGTCTATGCAGGTGTAAGGACCCGAAGTGACAGGCCGAGAATCCATGTAAAATATAGATTAACGAGCATCTGCCGTCTTTGTGTTCTTGTGGGAAGATAAGAAGCGGAGAATGAGAGACCCTGGAAGCTCATTGGCCAGGTAGCCTGAAGCACACTGTGGAGAACGTGTCTCCAGGCAGAACAACCTGACCTTCGTAAGTGCACCTTGGCATGCACATACCTGAATTCACACACATGAATACAAGTTTACACACATACACACTTATTATACACACCAGAAACAGAAGTATTGAGTTGTTCTTGTGTTGGTTTGGTTTGTTCTGGCTTGAGATAGAATCTCATTTGTATAGTCTAGGCTAACCTTACACTCTCAGCAATCCTCCTGCCTCAAGCTCCCAAGTACTGGGGTTAGCTACTTGTTTTTGTGTGTGTGTGTGTGTGTGTGTGTGTGTGTGTGTGTGTGTGTGTTATTGTTATTTGTTCATTTTGTTTTTAAATTTTTTAAAAAATTATTTATTTGATTTATGTGCATTGGTGTTTAGTCTGAATGCATGTCATTGTGAGGGTGTCAGATCTTAGAGTTACAGACAATTATGAGCTGCTGTGTGGATGCTGTTAGTTGAACCCAGGTTCTTTGGAATTACAGCCAGTGCTCCTGACCACTGAGCAATCTCTACAATCCCCAGAACAGAAATGCTGAGTTAAAGGAGATGAACAAATAATACAATGAAAATTGGTGCATTTTCCTCAAGTGAAAGTTGTACTAATTAATAATATAAACAAAAGGTTTGTTATCTATTTCTTTTTTTGAGATGTTTCTCTGTGTAGCCCTAGCTGTTCTGGAACTCATTCTGTATATCAGGCTGGCCTTGAACTCAAGAGATCTGCCTGCCTCTGCCTCCTGAGTGCTGAGATTAAAGGTAAGGCTTGGCCTATTGTTTGGTATTTTTAATTTGTGTTCTCTTACCCTTATTCAGCCCATCCCTCCTCTTTTCAGTCAGAAGCTGGGATTGAACTCTGGCCATTGCTAAGTTACATCCCCAGCCCTTTGGTAAACCTTGAATATACTTAGGGTGTAAGTCTTCACCAATATGACAAAATCATGCTATTGTCTTAATTTTTATTGGCTGAATTATAAGGGAAGTTGAGTATCTCTTAGCATTTTGGTGTGTGTGTGTGTGTGTGTGTGTGTGTGTGTGTGTGTGTGTGTGTGTGTGTGTGTGTGTGTGTGTGTGTGTGTGTGTGTGTGTGTGTGTGTGTGTATTCATACTCTTTGCCCCTGGGTCTATTGAGTTACTTTAATTTTCTTACTCCTTTTAGATAATTAGAAAATTTTGTCTTGAAAGAATTATTTTTGGTTCCCATTTTTTAAAAATCAATCTCTTTCCTTCTTTGCCCCAGAAACCCGTTCTCCCTGATACATCCCGTGCTAAGAGCTTCTAACCCATTTAGTTAATGAAACCGTTTCCTCTGAAGAGGGCCTGGCCTGCGATCATCTAGAGGGTAATAGCACCCTGCTTCCATTTCCTCTGGAGTCGCCATCCTCTCTTTCTCTTGCCTTAATTGCTTTGTGTTTTCCAGAGTGATGCATTTGATCTTAGGTTTTTCCTGTAGCTCTTTCTTACTAAGATCCAGCTGCATTCTCTCAGAAAATTAATTCCTTTAGTTTTGGGGATCACTGTATAAGGTAACTCTGTTGCAACCTACTTCAAGAGTTTTCTAATTTTTTTTTTAAACGAAAGAGTTTCCTTTGGATTAGCCTTCATGCTCTGGAGCCCACTGGTACTGAGTGTTTTTGACACTCGAGATAAGGACCTCCTGTAAAAAGCCCACGACAGCCATCAGGAGACCTGCTTAACTGCGGCTTAGCGGGTCATGTGCAGTTTTCCCGGGCTGCCAGTAGTGGGCGCCCTCTTCCGCGCCACATTCCAATGGGTCTCTGCTAAAGGAAGGCTCTCTGCCCCAGAAGCAACCGCGGTGACCCGTGGGCTGGATTGAAGAATTAATGAAGCCCCGAGGGATCCTTCACAAAAGAAGAGCTGGCATAAATGGGGGGCTCTCGGGGGAGTAAAAAACCAACCAAGGATGAAAAAATGCTGCCACAGCTGCTGTGAGTAATGTGAGGTGGAGTGTTGACAACATAGATTCCCCAAAGGGAGCTTGGAGTGAGACTGTCACAGGACTGCAGCCCCCCCCCCCCAAAAAAAAAAAAAAACCAACAAAAAACCCCAGCAACAACTGATTTTCGCATCGATGTTCAAACAACACACTTAAAGCCGACTGCTTTGCAGCGAGGGCTGGGGTGATCGTGCGTCCCATAGCCGCTTCGTTACCAGTGTGGGAACAAACCAAGGCATTCTTGAACCCTCTCAGCTCCCAGGTGGTCGAGAAGCTTCATTTGACCTTGAGCTGGGTTATGATAATGTTCCTGGGTGTACTGATCCCAGATAGGGCCCTGGAGACAGAGCAAAGCATTATTCCACCTACGTCTAACTTGGTGGGCCAAAGAATGTATGGCTTACAGGTACACGGGTGACCCCCCCCCCCAAATAGTTATGTCACTGAAGCGTGTGGGTGATGGATGGTGACCTCATAGTGCATAGTGGAATATCCCTTCCGTTAGCCTTGTCTTTATGCTTTAACTCCTTCTGAGTCCAGGAGCAGCTGGGGCAGAATTATATGTCTCTGGGGACAGGCAGGCGGGGAATCTTGGATGACCCTATCAGTCCCTCCTCAATAGGCCCAGTCTTGCTGAAATTCTTCTGTGGGAAATCATGGCTCTCTGATTAAGATAATGTAGTAATTGTATCAATGGTTGTTATGCTTGAACAGGGATCCGACTAACAAGAATTGCCTTGTCAGTGCCTTTGACAATGAAGAAGATGAAGGTTTTTGTTGTTACTGTTTTTTATAATTTAGATTTATTTTATGTTTATGAGTGGTTTGCCTGCATGTATTTATGTATACCATGTTCATTCCTGGTGCCCTTGAAGGTCACAAAAAGGTATCATATTCCCTGGACCTTCTGTAGCCCGGGTTGGGCTCAGAGTTAGGGCAATCCTCCTGTCTCGCCTTCTCATGCCCAGTTCTGGGATTACAGGCAGGAGCCACCATGCCTTGCCAAAGTTTCCTTTTTAGGAGTGAGCATAACAGTGCTCATTTCCCAGCCCTCATGTGCTGGGGTCTTGCTTTTGGCCAGTGGTGGCCCTGGGGCACCAGAGACTTCCGCTCTGATTTATTCATTGCCTTTTATGATGTCCTGAGGCTAAGGCCTTGGCTTGGCATGCTCTTTTCTCAGGATCTTACATAAAACCAATTTTTAAACTACACACGTTGTTCTAGCTACTGAAAGAAAGTCTGAAAAAGTGAAGGAGAATTAAAAACAACCTCATTCTTAGCAAAGATAACTACTGTTCATATGATGTATGTCCTGTATTGTGTACTTATTCAAGGGTTGGGGTAGAGATTAGTGGCAGAGCACTTGCCTGTCAGATATGTTTATGTGCACTGGGAATCTCATTGCTTTCAAGGTTTTGTGTTGGTGTTATAGGTAATAATGACTTAATGAATGCAATCATTGCTCCTGGTGAAGTACAGGGCTAGGATGCTGTGAGCTGCTGATCAAAACATTTTATAAACTGATCAACAAGTTTAAAGACACTAATATTGTTAATTTGTTCACTTTGAACATGTCCCACAGCAGTATAACTCAGACCTGAGGGAAATGATGTGGGCATTTTCTCGGGACAGCACATCTCAAGCCTTTGTGCATAGGAACACTAGAAAACATGTCAGCATTATATTGGGGGGTGAATTTCATATCAACATCACAGATGCTTGTTCATTGTTTGAGAGCTGGTGCAAGAAGGCAAACCGTGTCTTTTTAACTTCAACTTGGAATGTGCAAATCCTAACAGTCAAAAGTGAGCAAATATTGTGGGTTTTTGATTTTTGTTTTCCAAGACAGGGTTACCCTGTGTGGCCCTGGAACTCACTCTATAGACCAGGCTGGCTGCAAACTCACAGAGATCTACCTGCCTCTGCCTCCCGAGTGCTGGGATTAAAGGCATGCGCCACCAACGCCCTGCCTGCATTTATCTTTTATTAGCTTGCAAAGAAATGGGCTACAGATACTGATACTTAACTCCACAAATAAGTATTTTTTTTTACAAATAAGTTTTAATAAATAGGTAAACACACAAATATAGAACCTGTGAATAACGTGGATCAACTATTTCTTAACATTTTTTTCTTACTGACATGCATTTTGTTTGTGTGTGCATGTGTGTGTGTTGACATGTATGTGATTGGTGGGGTGTGTGCATTGGTGTGGAAGCCAGCAGGTATCCTGCTCTCTTACCCTCTGCCTCGTTCCCTTAGGACAGCATCTCTCACTGAACCTGGAGGTGGCTGGTGGCCAGCAAACCCTGGAGACCCTCCTGACCGTCACAACAGCAGTGGGGTTTCAGGGTTCGTGACCATACCTGGCTTTTTAATCTGGTACTGGTGATTTAAACTCTAGTTTTTTTTGTTTGTTTGTGGGCTTTTCTTTTCAAGTGAGACAGGGTTTCTTGGTGTAACAGCTCTGGCTGTCTGGGAACTCACTCTGTAGACCAGGCTGGCCTCAAACTCAGAGATCTGCCTGCCTCTGCCTGTGATTAAATAAATGCACTGCTGTTGCCACTGCCTGGGACCACTTGAGTTCATGTCTTTATGCTTGCACAGTAAGAGTCACTTCCCCAGTCTCCCAACATACGCATTTTTTGGGAGGGGATAGAATATTGCTAAAATCCTTTGGGTGGGGGAGATATAAGTAACACTTACTCCTTCTCCTAAGATCACAGCAGATGAAGCTGAACCACAATTCACTCTTGGGAACCAATGAGTTTGTTGGGTTTTCTTGGAGAGCACAGGTAAGGGCACCACCTGTACTCTACACTTTCAGGAGTGTGCCTGCTCCTCCCCACAATGGACTGCACTTGACTAGCCTTGCCGGTACATCAGGGATAAGGGTGGTGGTGGTGGTGGTGGTGGTGTGTGTGTGTGTGTGTAATATCCCTTCACACTGTGTCACTGTGATTGGTTTAATAAAGAATCTGACTGGCCAATAGCTGAACAGTATAAGGTTAGGTGGGAGAGCTAAACTGTTGGGCAGAAGAAAGGGCAGAGGCAGAGAGAAGCAAGATAGGCATGCTGTGCTGAGAAAAGGCAGCACGTCATGTGGCAAAGCAGAGGTAAAAAATATGGGTTACTTTAAGTGTAAGAGTTAGCTAGTAATAGTCTGAGCTATTGGCCCAGCATTTATAATTAATATTAAGCTTCTGTGTGGTTACTTGGAAGAGGTCGGTGGTACAGAAACGTCATACACACACACACACACACACACACACACACACACACACACACACACACACACGGTATTTTACTGTGGATTCAAGAGGTTCTCAAGGGCAGCTGGCTACACTACCCTTGACTTGGGCATTGTATTCTATTTTTAGAAGCCAGTTCTTACCAGTTCCAAGTCTACTATTGAACATCTTTTTAAATGCTTAGCGGCCATTTGGATTTCTTCCCCTGTGATTTTGTCCACTCTGGCTCCTTTCTTTACTAAGCTGTTCTTGAATGTGGAAACAGTGAGCCCATTCACATAGACACAAAGGAAATCAAATGTTTATTTCTCTGTTGGTGCATGGAGCTTAGTGCTTTCTGTGTGGTTCGTGGTTTGCTTTGTCTAAGTAATCCCCACAATTGCTCACCCCTCAGGAATACCAGCTTTCTCCAACTTGTATTTCCCCTATGCCTTGCCTCTATTTTTGCCATATCAAACCCACCCTCCATCTCTCACAGGGCTTTTTTTTTTTTCTCCTAGGTAAAACTTTCACTAAGTTTAGTTGATTTTTCTTTCCTTAATTATATGTATTTCCTTGCTATGACCACTTTGCAAAACTGGGCGTGTAGAATGTCACATTTGATTGCTATAACTGATCCCCATATCCAGCAACTTCTACCCATACAGATGCCAGATTAACCTGCACAAAGCTCTGATTTTTTGTTGCATCACATTCTTGCTCAAAATCTTCCAAGATTTTCCTTAGTTTTTCTTATTAGACATGAGGATCTCTGAAGCCATGCTTAGGGATCCAGGTGTACTGAGTCTGGTAGTTGGTTTGCCTTGGAGTCACTCTAGAATCAGGTGTGGAGTATACTTTTAACCCCAGCACTTGGGAAGCAGAGGCAAGTGGATCCCTGGCCAGCCTGGTCTACAGAGTGAGTTCCAGGACAGCCAGTGCTACCCAGAGAAACCCCATCTCAAAAAAATTATTATTATTATTTTTTGGAAATAGGACTCGTTTGCATCTGTGTGGTCAGCCCAGATGTGTTGAGGCAGGAAGTAGATAGTTCTGACCACGGAGGTTGAAAGACTGGTCAATGAGAAAGGCTAGTTTGGTCAGGAGGTTTGGAAGCACATGGGCTCTCTGCTGCTCAAGCTTGAGGAAGGTTGTCTGGATGTCAGGACCTTTTCTAATGAACATCGTGCTGCCGTGTGCTCTCATGTGCGCGTGTACTTCCTGGGGCTTCATTTCTGTGCTGGACTTCTAGTCTTCACTGTGAAGACTAGGAGTTTCCCCAAGTTCTTTCAAGGGAAACTTACCAAAGGGATCTGTGTAAGGCGGGATGCATGTTTTGTTGCCTGCGGTGGAATATTGCAGGGTTACTAGTGGACCAGTGTGCCCTCTCAGTCCCCAGCCTGGACTTTAATAACTGGTACATTGCTGCTATTTAGTGTCCTCAGTATCCCAGGTCCCAGTAACGAGACTGAAAAAGACATAGGATGAGTGCTAAAGGAGAGGGAAATAGTCCTTAACGGTTTCCGGGTCCCCACTGGGCCTGAAATCTCAACTAACAGAGACAGGTTAATAACAAATGCACAGATGCTTTATGTGATTCAGGAGTTTCCATAAGGAAGTAAGCACACAAGGAAACAGAAGAGGCTGGATGAAGCATGGAAAGTAATGGAGGTGTGAAATCTTCTGGTGCAGGGACTTGGGGCCCCTGAGACTCTGTGCCACTGTCTGCTTCCAGGCGAGGTTTAATCGACTGTTTGATGTGGTGGGACGATCACTCCAGGATTGTTCAGAGCTTGGGGTAGCACTAAGAACTTGTCCTCAACCAGGAATTATAATTATTTTCTCAGTATGTATTCCCAGAAGGACACCTGGATCATGTTAACTGAGAGATTAAGGCTGGATCTTCGGAGTACGTGTGTCATGGGTCAGGAAGCATGGGGGGGGGGGGGGGGGGTGGGTAGTACAGACACTCGATGTATGAGGTTCACAAGGGACTCATGTTAAGGTTGCTTTAGAGGACCCTGTGGCCTCTGCTTGAGGCTCATCCTTCCCTGGCTATAGTCCCAGCTTTGCCTAGCTGAATCTTTGCTTTTTTAATAACTTTTTTCATTTACATATCAACCACAGTTTTCCTTCCCTCTTCTCTTCCCACTCCCCCCATCCATCCCCCCCCCCATCTCCACTCTTCCTCTGTTCAGAAAGGGGCGGGCTTCCTATGGGAGTCAACAAATGGCATATCATGCAGAGTCAGGATCAAGCTCTACCCCTGCATCAAGGCTGGGAGAGGCATCCCTGCTTGGAGACTAGGTTCCAAAAAAGCCAGCTCATGCTCAGGGACAGGTCTTGAAGCCACTGCTCAGGGCCCCACAAACAGACAAAACTACACAACTGTTGCCCACATGCAGAGGGCCAAGGTCAGTCCTGCCTGCGCGCAGCAGCGCGTGGCTGACTCTTGCTAATTCTCTCGCGTTGTTTCCTCCTTCCTCAGTGCTTCAGTAGCCCGGATCTGGGCTCACCGAATCCGCTCCCTTCTTCCTTCATCCACCGCGGCTTCCATCGGCTATTTCAGTATTCCATTACTCTGCCTGGGCCTGGAAACCCTCCTTGGATTTGTCCTCAGAATTAGCTGGAGCAATCTAAGGTTCTTGACTTTTCCTTCTACGTCCAGTCCTAGAAAGCCAGATCTTAGAAAGTTAAGCTACATTAAAAATGTTCACAGACCCTAACGTCTCTATGTCTTCGTTCAGGAATCGCCTTGACATCAGGCACATCAGGCCTTGGTATCAGGCATGCCACACAGGCACACTGGCTCAGGGCCTTTACACAGACCATGGCTAGCCCCATTATCTTCACAGGCTGCTCACCATATTGCTTGTGTTTGGAACGGCCCTTCTTCTCTTAGCTTGTAAGATCACGTGTGTGTGTGTGTGTGTGTGTGTGTGTGTGTGTGTGTGTGTGTGTGTGTGTATGATAATACAATGAGTATAAGCTATCTATACATAATTTGAAAAACTTAGTGAGTCATGAAAGGGAAAAATTCAACATTTTCCCTTCCTTTCCTATGTGTATAAAAATATATGTGACACTAATACTCATTGACGATGTAAGTCACTTATATTCTATTTTCTAGGCTTTTCTCTTTCTTCTTCTCCCTCAGAACAACATATTCTTCACTCAATCTTGTGCAAAGTATCTTCACTTTCTCTGGATCCTTCTCTTTCTCAAATATTTTAATGTCAATTAAAAAAAAAAAAAAGCAGGATTCTCTATGTAGCTCTGGCTGTTCTGGAACAATCCTTGAAGATTAGGCTGGCCTCAAACTCACAGAAATCCCCCTGCCTCTGCCTCCTGAGTGCTGGGGTTAAAGGTGTACACCACCACCACCTAGCTGACAACTTGATTTTTAAAGTCAGATGTTAGGCCTCAATTTTATTTTGTAACAAAAGAACATGTAAGAAAGTAAGGCACATATGTTATATAATGTATATATTTCACATATATTTTCTTTTTTGAGACAGTCTCAATATGTAGCTCAGGTTGTTTTGTTTTTGTTTTTGTTTTTGTTTTTTGAGGCAGGGTGTCTTTATGTATTTTTGACTGTCCTGGGACTTGCTATGTAGCTCAGGCTGGCTTTGAATTTACCGAGCTCCCTCTGCCTCAGCCTCTGAGGACTGGGATCAAAGGGGTGCGTCACCATGCCCAGCCTCAGCAAGCGCTCTTAACCACTGAATCGCCTCATGTGGGATAAGCACTCATCCATACCCCCTTACGTAGTCTTTAAAAATGGTATTTTTATAGCTATGTATATCCCATCACTTGAATTAATAACTAAGTACAATTAAATCTTCTTAATCAAAAAAGGATATTGAGCGATTTAGCGGAATATGAAAAAGTCACTTTTTCCCTATAGGTCTCTGGCTTCTCAGCAATTAATTTCTCCCGGGTCACCTCTGTCCGGCTTTGGTTTTGATTATGTATGTGTTTTATTTGTCAAATGTAAGTACATATAGTTGAGGGACATAAAATTGCCATTTGGCGATAAAAACGGCACACACATACAGAGACACAGACACACACGCACACACACACACACACACACACACACACACACACGCATACACACACGGGAATACTTAATGCTGAGCCCTGTATGCCCTGTCCCTCCTAAACATCCCTGGATGTTTCTCTCTGTCCCTCATACTTCGTTTCCGTTGCTGCTGCTGCCTGCTCATCCCCAGAAACCCAGCCCCTCACAGGCCGGCGAGGGAGCTGGATCAACGCCCCCAGCCTTTGTGCTGTGTCGCTGTCGCTCTATATTTGCTTGCTGGCTCAGAAATGTCAGAGGCAGCTGTGGCCGAGGTGCACTCAACTGGGAGACTCCTCTAGCGGCCCGTTTCTTGCAGCCCTCTGGGGAGACACACTTTAAATGCGCTTGAATTGCGGTTTTTGGCAGATTGTTACAGTAGAATATTGACTCTCTGATCTGAAGCCAGGTTGGGCCCAGAGCCTGTGTGCTTTTCTGAGAGCTAATAATGAGAATTGATCAGTGTTGCTGGTAGGGGAGGAGGTGGCAGGAAGGAGGAAGGTCCCTGGTCACTGTTCGGCAACACATACTGCCTTCTGAAGCTGCTTGACAATTTATCTTTATTATTACTTTTCCTTATTACTGTTTTTCTTCATCAGCACGGAAACACATTCTAATGGACATTATACAACTGAAGCCAGGCAAAAAGAAACCACTCCAAATGCCGCTCTTCTCTGAGGGCGCATGCGTGCTCTTGCCTTCCCACTGCCACCATATCCAAGCAGGTCAAGCCGGAGCACACCATCCCCGCAGGAATCGCATCAGTTTCATTGTAATGGAATTTCATTATTAGAGTAGGAAGTCTGGGAGATGGAGCATTGGGTCTCAGGTTGTTCCCAGAGGAAAGAAAGACATACACCTGCCAGCTATATGAATCATAATTTCCCACCCACAAAACAGTCAAAGAAAATTCATATGCATTTGGGTAGGGTGGGGACAGTGAAAACATAAGCTAATGGTGACTTTATTTATTTATTTATTTATATTTTATATATTGATCCCAATTTCCTCTCCCTCCCTCCATCCCTCCCTCTCTCTTTCCCTCTCTTCTATCCTCTCATCTCCCCCACCCTCCCCTCCCATCCCCCTACTCCACTTGTAAGGTGATGCCCTCCAGGAGGGGTCATCTAAATCTGTCAAGTCATTTGGAGTAGGGACTAGGCCTTCTCTCCTGTCGGAAAGGCTACCCCTTCCCTGATAATGAGATAGACGACTAACTTACCCACCATCATGGAGCCCTCATCTAGTAGCTGATGGAAACAGAAGCAAACACCCACAACCAAACACTGAGCTGAATTGGTGACTTTCTTTTTAAAATGGAACTGTCAATTTGGATAGGTGGTCTTCTGTGTCTAGCTTAGCTTGATTTTTAATTTGTAAAAATGTTTTTGTGAGTTTTGCCTGATTATATGTGTATGCTCCATCTGGGTGCCTACTGCCCACAGAGGCCAGAAGAGGGCCCAAGATTCCCACGTGACCACCGACCACCGAGCTCTCTCTCTCTCTCTCTCTCTCTCTCTCTCTCTCTCTCTCTCCAGTCCAGCTTATTTAGGTACTTTGTCTCACTATGTAACCCTTGTTGATCTGGAACTTGTTACATAGATCAGACTCAAATCAAACTCAGATCTGTCTGCCTCTGCCTCCCCAGAGCTCGGATTGAAGGCATGGCCACCATGCCTGGCTAACTTGGCTGTGTTTAAAACAGTTTTCCTACTCCATAGTCTGGTCCCTGCTCTTGTGAAAGATAGCTCTGTCCTGATGCCCATCAGCCATCCGAGAGGACTCCTTAAAGTGATTCCTCTGGCAGAGGAGCACTCTCTCTCTGCATCTTCACGAGCCAAAATGAGTTCCTGGGCTTTTCTGTCTTTGCATTAAGTGAACAAAAGTAGTTTTTCTCCAGATAGGAAATTACACTGATGATTAAGTGCTTTACAAAGGACATCTTTGCAGCTCTCCACCCTCTAAGATGATTATAATATCATCACAGATGCTTCTCAGAGGAAAACATTGTCTTGAAGAGCCCATTCCTTTGGCTTTTGAGTGTGTCTATATGCCTATGGCTTATCAGAACTTTTTTATTTCTCTCTCCTTCCTTCCTTCCTTTGTTTATTCTTATATCTCTATATAGCCCAGGCTGGCCTTAGACATCCATTCTCCTCCCTTATCCACCATATTGATGGAATTATGTTTATATGCCACCATACTCTGCCCATAAATTTATGTATATCTTTCCCTTTGAATTTGTAGTCTCTCTCTCTCTTTCTGTATGTGTAAAACAATAATACTTAAATGTGTTTGTGAATAATTTCTTTGTGTAAAAACAGCTTGTGGAGTTGGGGGGGATGGGATGGAAGGCAGGTTGGGAGGGAGGCATGGGAGGGAAGGAGGGATAGGGAACTGGGATCAATATGTAAAATAAGGAAAAATAATAAATGTATATATAAAATTTAAAAAACCAGCTTTGTAAAGTTTTGCCTTTTGTTTTCTTCAAGACAGGGTTTCTCTGTGTAGTCCTGGCTGTTATGGAAATCACTCTGTAGACCAGGCTGGCCTTGAACACAGATATCCACCTGCCTCTGCCTTCAAAGTACTGGACTTAAAGGCTGCATAGGCAACTTGGATTGGCATGGTCTCCATGACATTGAGGCCCTTGTATACCAACATGGCCACAGGTTGTAGCCTAGACCCCTGGTATTGGCATGGTCTTTGATGGTAACAGGAGCCATGGTCATCAATACAGACCTTGGCTGTAGTAGGAACACAGACTCAGACATAGCCCCCAGCAGCAGTCCAGGCCTGGATGTTATCATGTCCCCTGGTGGTGGCAGCACAGGCTACTCAGATCAATATGGCCCCGGAGGTGGCATGACCCTTGGGCACCAAAATGGCTACAGGTAGCAGCTCATACCCCAGGGGTCCCTGTGGTCTTGGAGGCAACCTGGGTCATAGACACCAACATAGACCCAGATATCACCCTCGTCCTGGGTAGCAAATAGGATGCCAACATCAGCCACATTCTGATGGCACTGATTATTTGGATCAGATCAAGGAGTATAACACTTTAAAAATTGAAAACAAAAAAACATTTCGGCACAATTATTTTGAGTTCCTTCCTAACTACCTCTTACTACAGCACAAGAACCATTCTGCCTTTCTTGCTTTCCGATCTCACCACCATATACTTGCTCATCATATCGGCACCTGATCACAAGGCGCTGGGTGAGCATGTGGATGCTTCAGGTATGCTGGACTCTGAGGACCCTGGCCGTCCCGAGGGTGTCTTTTGCGTGCCTGAGCCACATGCCATCAAGGGGCCCATAGATGCTTCGGGCAGTCCGGACTGTAAGGACCTCTGTTTTCTTGAGACAGAATCTCACCCCACGTCCATTACTCTCCATCCTCAGCCTCTCAAGTCCTGGGATGTGCACTACCACATAACCCCCTCTTGATAGCTCATACAGTATTTTGTTTGCTATGTACAATTTTAAAAATGTTTTTTACGTAGTTGAACTCATCCGTGTTTTCTTTAGTGACTGTGGTTTTCAAGTCAGAGTGAGCAGGGCTCCTCGACAGACTCAACGCCGTGCAGACACTCCTAGGTGAGTCTCTCATGTAGTGAAGGCTAGCCTCAAACTCACTACGCAAGAGAAAGACCTTGAATCCCTCATTCTTGTGACTCTGGCTCGCCAGTTCTGGGATTGGAGGTGTGTGCGGAACCCATCAATCCTTTCTTGCTTTTCTTTAGAGGCTCATTGCTGTCTTCCTTCACCTTTCTTCTTACATTCCTGCCTCCCTTTCATCTGCTTGGCACACTAATGTATGGTGCGATAAGTGGATACTAGCTTAAAAGAGTTTTTTTATATCCATGTATTTCAATAAAAATTCATCCATTTAAGTAAGGAGCCTCCTCAAGACTGGAGTTTTACTTCTCAAAACTTTGGAAAATTTAGAGCTTGTGGGAAAAAGAAAGCGAGGTTTTCAGGTGGAGGTACTATGTTTCCCGGGCTACTGTGATGTCAATTTGGCACAAGCTAGAGTCCTCTAACAGGAGAAAACCTCAGTTGAGAAAATGACTCTATAAGATCTGACCTTAAGGCATTTTCTTAATTAGTGATTGAGTGGGAGGGCCTAGCCTCTTGTGGGTGGGGACAGCCCTGGGATGATGGTCCTAGGTTCTATAAAAAAGCAGGCTGAGCAAGCAGTGGGGAGCAAGCCAGGAAGCAGCATCCTCCATGGCCTCTGCATCAGCTCCTGCCCCCGGGTTACTGCCCTGCTTGAGTTCCTGTCCTGACTTCCTTCAATGAGGAACTACAGTGTGGAGGTGTAAGCTCGGCAAACCCTTTCCTTCTCAACTTACTTTTGGACATGGTGTTTCATCACATCGGTAGTGACCCAAATGAAGATAGAGTTTGTATCAGGATTGTGGGCTATTGCTGTGACCAACCGGGCCATGTTTTGGGGCAGATTGTGGACGGACTTTGGAACTTTGTGCAAGAAAAACCATTGAGTGTCCAATGCTTGGTGAGCTGTTCTGTGTGAGCTTGGAAGATGAGGATGTCAGAGGGCAATGAAGACAATGTAGGTCTGGCTATCAGGGACATTTGTTATTTTGAATTAAGATTCTGTGGTTCTGGTTAGCTGGGGCTGAAGAATCAGCTATGATTAGCAAGATACCAGAACTATTAAAGTGAAGCCTTTGCTTTGCTGGCATACTGGGGAAATTTGCAGTGATTAAGAAGAGACCAGCATCACTGAGGGAAATTTTCTGGGAAGTGTTTCCTGAGTCAGCACACAGAAGCTGTGTTCTAGGGCAGCCAAGGTTTTATTTTGCACTGGCAGCCAAACTTGATCTTGAAAGAGTCATCCAAGAGGTACTGGTTTTGAAGGCATGAGGGAGCCACAGAGAACAGCTTTGGCTTGGCACTGTGAGAGGCCAGGAGAGGTCACTGGTGAAGGTGCAACCTCAGTGGCAGTTGAAGGCCTAGTACTGAAGGGGTCATGCAGAGAAATTGAGACCTGGTATCATGAAGAGAGCCTAGGAGAAGATATTGGTGAAAATGCAGCCCGTTTGCAGCAAAAGTCCCCAGCATTTTGGAGATGCTAGTACCATGGGATAACCACCAAGAACAGCAGCCACAGTGGGGTGGAGCTCTGTGTGATATAGACGGCAGGGCTGGAGAAGTCATCCAGCCTACTGAAGGAGTTCAGAAGACTGAGTGAATCTGGGCATTGAGTTATTTACACTTCTGGAGTTTGCTTTTGCTTGATTTTGGTTATGATTGTGCTCTGGTTCTTACTTCTTGAAGTAAGGACATACTTAACTTTTTTTTTTCTTTATTTTTAAGACAGAGTTTCTCCGTAGCTTTGGAGCCTGTCCTGGAACTCGCTCTGCAGACCAGGCTGGCCTCAAACTTACAGAGATCTGCCTGCTTCTGTCTCCCTAGTGCTGAGATTAAAGGAGTGTGCCAGCAACATCTGGCCGACATACTTAACTTAAAAAAAAAAAAGTTTTATAGTCTCTCCCATAGTTGAGGGACTAAATTTTTAAAAAAGATTTTAGGTTTTAAAGAGTCTTAATTTTTTTAAGAGACTGAATTTTAATATGTTTGAATTAGTAAAGATTGTGGGACTTATAAAGTTTGAAAATGTTTTATATTGTGATGCTGATGTTAATGTGTGGTCTTGGGGATGAACAGGAAAGGAAAGGCTTAATAGCAATATGTTTGTGTGTCAAGTTGACAGAGGGCCAATTGTCTTGGCTAGTTTTATGTCAACTTGACACAAGCTAAAGTCATCTGACAGGAGGGAGCCTCAACTGAGAAAATGTTTCCAGAAAATCTGGTTTTAAGGCTTTTTTTTTTTTTTAAATTAGTGATTGATGTGGGAGGGCCCAGCTCATTGTGTGTGTGGTCACCTGTAAATAGAGTTCTTAATTGGCCTAAATAATAAAAACCCAGAGTCAGATATAGAGGAAAATGCTGCAGAGAAAAGAAGGAGTGAGCCACACCTTACCTCCTTAGCATCTCAGTGGACAAGAGAGTGAGTTCCTGTTTCTTCCTGCTTACATCCCCTCTCTACCTAGCCATCCCACTTCCTTTCTGTGTCCAGCCATCTCACTTCCTGTTTCTGTTCAGCCATCTCACTTCCTGTCTGTCTGTACAGACTTCCAGACCTCTCTGGTTAGCTAATGGCAAGCTCCATTCTCTGATCTTCATACAGGCTTTATTTGTACAAGCAAGATATCACCACAGTCGCCACTGAGATGGTGTTGGTCCTGGGTGCTATAAGAAAGTAGGCTGAGCAAGTCATGGGTGGCAAGCAAGCCAGTAAACAGCATCCCTTCATGAAGTCTGCAGCAGCAGCTACTGCCTCCAGGTTCTTGCCCTGCTTGGGTTCCTGTCCTGACTCCCTCAATGACGGACTACAGTATGAAGCTGTAAGCCAGGTAAACCCTTCCTACCCAGCTTGCTTTGGCCATGGTGTTTCATCACAGCAATAGTAACCCTAAGACATATGCCCTAGAGAGATGAAAATGAATGTAGGGCTTTTTCTGCACTCCTTTCCAACAAACATGACAGACAGAAACACACACACACACACACACACACACACACACACACACACACACACACACGCACACACACTATACAACATTGGTCTGGATAGCAGGAGAAGAAACATGTCTAAATTGTTTGGTTCTTGGTTTTTGCCAGCTTCCAGGGAGGGGAAGGAGCAGTTGCTTCTGACTGTATAAAGTTTAGTCAGTTTCAAACAAGAAGCAGGAGAGAAGAGCTAACCTTGAACATGGTACTGAGGTGAGATTTCCGAGAACTCCACAGGAAACTGAATAGAGGTGACAGTTGCCAGACAGGCCTATTCAACTTGCCTTATGCAGGCAATAGTCTTCATTCAGAAGAGGTTTGAATTCCCAGCACCCTTGTAAAAGCCAGGCATGGCTGTGTGTGCTTGCTACCCCAGCACTGGGGGTAGAAATGTGCTGATTCTAGGAGCCCTCTGGCCACTCAGCCCAGTTGATATGCTGAGTTTCAGGTTCAGTGAGAGATCTCGTCTAAGGGAATACAGTGGAGAATGATAGAGGAAGACCCCTGATGTCTTCAACAGGTGTGCATATAGATGCGTGCGTGCACACACACACACTGGGCTGGGGATATAGCTCAGTGATAGAGTATTTGTTTAGTATAAATGAGGTCCTAGATTTTATCTCCAGTATTTAGAAAACACAAACCAACCAAACCTCCCATCAAAACAACTCCACATAAGCAAAATATCCAGTTTTCACATAGATAAGTGTCTAACAAGTAAGTTCCAAAGGAGTGCAGCTGGGTTAAGTCATCTAGAAGACTCTTCCCTGTGAAATGAAGTGGATGGCCTTCCCTGTATCTAACACAAAGAAGGAAACCAATTTGATGACTGTGAAGTCTTAGAAGCCCTCAAATATTGTATAAGCTAAAGAAGCCACGGGAATCTTAGGGTACGGATGGGAACAGTCAGAAGTCTGTCTTCATTGGTATGTCAACCACACATTGTGAGGGCAACTTATTGACCTGAAAACACACATTTCAAACCAGTGTGCGCTCCAGCTAATTGACTAATCAGACCAAGAAAGGCTCAGTTGACTTTAGACTAATTCAGATCAGAGTTGATGCTGATAGGGCAGATGGTGAATGACACAGAAGAGACAGACTTAATTTATTTACTCTTTGTTTTCTAGTTTTGCAATTTTAATTAAAATGAGTAAAAAAAAATCTTGCCTGAGCATTTTTTTTCCCTCCCTAGTATAAAAGGTGTTGACACATCATGACACTGAGTTGGGAAGATAAAGACAGGAAAAGGATTGGAATTTGGTGTGAATTAACATATCACAGGGCTCTCATGCGTATAAGAGGTGAGGAAACAAACACATGTGTTAATTCGACTCCCATGCGAAAGGATGCTGTCAAGGCATGTGGGCTTGTATGGCCAAATGCTGTTGATTCCAAAAATGTAATTTCATTCGATGGATTTTATTGTAATTAACACAGGGAGTTGCATCAACTCAGAACTCTTAGCATGGTGTCTTGGGAGGAGTTATGAAATTCGTGTACTTACAAGATAGGATTCATATCCTGCTGAGGGCTTATAATGCTAATAGGTCCTAGGAATCCCTGGGATTATGTCTTCATACTTACAGTCGGAATTTCTTCATTACCCTCACAAGCCTGGCTACCTGGAGCATATTAGCTTACGTGGCATTTACTAGAATGTGGGAGCAATTCAGTTCAGGGACCTGTGTTCTTACCTATTGTTTTGCAGTGACTTTCACTGGTAGAGAAAACCAGCAGTCACTTTTCATGAGCACATCTGGTTATTTAAACCTGGCGGAGATCATCTCTGACATTTAGCCATTCCCCAAAGCACAGTTTTCACGAGCACACTAACATAAATAGAGGGCTTGTTATCTATTTTGAAAATTGAGCAGTCTTTGAGAGTTGTGTGGAGATAGGGTAAACAGGATACAAAACAGGACAATGGATTCACAGACTCCCGCACACCTCCATAGAGGGTTAGAGAGATGTCGTTCTGTTTGGCATCTCAGAGGAGGGCTGTGCAGCCTTCAGGGTGGGACCTGCCTGCAGGTTGAGCTCAACTCACAACTTGAATACTGTAAAAGCAGTGTGTGTGTGTGTGTGTGTGTGTGTGTGTGTGTGTGTGTGTGCCCTTTCAAATTTCTCCTTGGGAAACTAATTAGCAGAATAATAAAAAGGCAAGACCAACTCTTGTCTTGCTTGTTGGGGATATAAAAAACAGTAGTTCTAATTAGCAATAATTAAAATTTAATTAAGAAGCTCTTCACAATCTATCCCCTCCTCCCGCTGCTGGCGCTGGCCCGCTCTTGGTAGAGGAGCTGTTTTTATTCCCGTGGTGCTGAATCATGGCTTAATCAGAACCCTGATTAAGCTTAGCCAGCCCCTGCTAATCGCCACTCCCTTCTAAGAGGGCAGACGCACTGTCCACGTTTTAAGAACTTTGACAATTACTTTCCTCAATTTTATGATCATGAATTATGATTCTTCCCTCCTATCAGCCTATTTCAGATGCCATTGCCTTTTTTTTTTTTTTTAACTTTTTAATCACTTTCCTTCATTTCTACCCCTTGTTGGGACAAGAGGACTACAGGAGCCTACCGAGAATACAAGTATTTGACCCTAATTTCAATTTCTGTGCTTTGGAGCAACAGAAACTTAGCTTAGGAGTAATGACAAAGTTACTGACAAAACCTTAGCTTTAAAAAAGGAAAGTGTTTGAGGCTATTAAAAACAACAAAAACAGCATATTGTAGTTGAGAATCAGAGAAAGCCAATTTGGCATTTAATGTTTCTTACAAGCTCAGATGGAGTTAAAGTGCCAATCTTAATTTAGGATATTTCAGATTGCAAAAGGAATGATCATATATGTACTCATGCATATACGTATATAAGTGTGGATCTAATAGTATATCGTGTGTCCTATAGATTTTATTCCAGTAGAAAAACGAATTGCAGATCTGACTCTGTCCTAGTTTTGGGTACGAAGATTAATCTTAGTTTACAGAGAAGAAAAACCAGAAAAGCCCAGACCCCAATGTTCGATAGTTCATTATGTGCAAAAGAAAAAGGAAATAATCAAAAACAGAGGGAAATTAGTTTTTTAAAAGCCACTGGACTAAGAAGCATAACCCCAGCTCTTTAATTATTAAGGGAAGGCTCTGAATCCGCTCCATTATCTTAATTATGTTTCTGGAGCAAACATTATCTCAGTGTGATAAAAGATGACATGACACTGAAGGTAAAGGCGGCAGATGTTACGTGGGTAACAAGCCAGGAGGCCCACATTCTGGTAATTTCTTCCCCACTAGACATGTTCTCATTAATCTGTGATTAATAGGATTTGAGTATAGTAAATGATGATGGTCTATTGTCTGTCTTTGTGGAGCACCATGGAGGGAGTAATTTGTCAGCTCAGCTTTTGTGCGACTATTTAATAGCAAAGAGGGAGAGAGAAAAGACGCTAATCTTCTAATTGGCATCTGAAGAGAAGAACTAGAATACTGCCTGTTTGGAAATAGCCCCGTGTAATTCCTATGCCTGAGGAAGCAAATGTGAGCTATATGTATCCTTTATGCCACTGTGCCTTGAAGGAAAAAAAAAAAAAAAAGATGGGGGGTGGTGAGAAAGAAAACACAGCAATAAAACAATCCTTAGAGATCACAAGGTAACAGCTATTAGCCTAGTTATGAGGCTTTGTCAATGGTAATGATTTGCTAAGAAAGGGACCGCAGAAAGACACTATTTTTGGTTAAAAAAAATAGTTGTCCAGATAGACCCTTCCCCCACCAAAATACACACTCACGTACACAATCACACACACACACACACACACACACACACACACACACACTACAAATCACCACCACCATCATCACTTCCAACAACACAGAATGCTGCCATGATAGAAAATGTTAATAATAGGACACATCAGCTATTCTGAGCTGGCAGAAAGGTGTGGGGTGCCATGCTTTCACTCTCCTCTTTCCTTTATTACTTTAAAATCTCCCTGTGTGCCCTTATATTTCCTCAGTTACTCTCCTGTTTCCCAGGTCTCACTGGAAAGCCAGCAACAATTAGTTTACACAGAAGGCAGAAAGAACAACCTCTCCCTGACCAGCCTCAGAAAGAGGCACCTGGCAAAAGAGCAACTCCGATATGGACCAGATCATATATGCCAGGATGACAGCCCTTGGTGCTACCCCAGCACCTTGTGAAGAGGGCATGGTGGCATACACCAGTAACTTAGAACCTGGGTGGTAGAGACAGGAAGTCCAGAAGTTCAAGGTCAGTTTCAGCCACAGCATAGGGAGCTAGCCTGAGCTACAGGAGACTCTCAGAAAACCCCAAATAAGTAAATAAATAATAACCTGGATTTTCATATGAAAGAAAACCTCTGTCCACATCTGGTCAATTTTTTCCGTTGCAGTCATCTCTAATCCTATCCATTTCATTCTTCCTTTCAACAGAATAAAACTCCATTGGGTATTTAACCACGTTGTCGTTGTTATTGATTCATTCATGGATGGACACGTAGGCTGATTCTTTAACTTATCTATTATGGATAGTGCCACAATAAACATGAGTGTGCAGGTTCCCAATTCTATGCTAACCCTGTTTGCTTTGGGTTATATACCCAGGAAGGTGAAGCAGGAACATACACAGTAGTCCTAATTTTAGTATTTTTTTTTTTTTTTTAAATTGTGCATCCTGCCAGTGGAGTCTTGAGAGTTTTGCGTTCCTCCCCTGGGGCTGATAAACTGCCTCTCAATTCCTCTTTTTCTTTTTAATTTAATTTTTAGTTTTTATTTTTATTTTACATGTATGGTAGTTTTGCTTGGATGTATATCTGTGTATTACTTGTGTGCCTGACACCTGTGGAGAAAGAGGGTGTTGGATCCCTTGGGCCTGGAGTTACAGACAGTAGTGAGCCATGTTGGTGCTGGGAACCTAACCTGGAAAGAGCAGCCAGTGCTTTTAACCTCTGAGCTATCTCCAGCCTCCTGTTTGGTTTATTTGTTTAAGTAATAGCTTGGGCTGGCCCTAACTACCCAGATGTTGGCATTACAGGCGTGTGTTGCCATGTCTGACCAAGGAAACATGTTTCCTGTGGTCATTGGCTCCAAATTGAGGCCTCATGCCCTGCAACCTCAGGGCTTTCTCCCCCCTATGCTCCTGTCTGTGGGAAGCTGTCTTTTCTGGGCTGCAGTCAGAGTCAGCCGACTAGTCCACGGTTCGTACTTGAGAGGGGGAGTGTGGATAAAGAAAGGGTAGGTAAGGACATTAAAGGAAAAGACAGAGATGTCAGGAGGGCCATTCAGTCCTTACTGAATGTGCACCTCCGAGTTTATTCTTCAACCTGCTTAAGTACCCAAGCAAAAGTGGGGGTAATGGCAGAGGACTTCTATTATCATGTATTAGGGGCAAACAGACTTACTTCCCTTAATCCTCCAGGTATTTGGTAGCCATACCTGCCATCTGGCCTTCATGGTCAAAAGTAAATACACCTGAGCCCAAGTCTGTTGTTATTTAGATAAAGACATCAGCTACCAAGGCTGGAAACATCTTGTACCAGCCAAGCTATAGCCTTATAGATATAAGGACAGTTTTGAACTCACTGACCTTTAGTCAAGATGGAGTGGCGCCATCTTTATGGCTCCAACACTTGCCAGAATATTTTCAACATATATGAGGCTTAAAATCATTAGAGTAAGTGGGAAAATAAAGCAAACTCAAAGAAGGTGATTTAGGTGAGCTATCATTAAAACATGCAAAACGATAAAGTGAACTTATATTGGTACACATGGGGTAAGACTGTGAAAACGTGGGTGGGAGCCACACTGCATCAAGTCCCAGTTAGTAGCCATGTGGGAGAGAGGGAAGGTTTCAACAGCATTTCGAGTATTTATTAAAGCAACAGCACTGTCATCTGACTTCCTGAATTACAGTTCTTAGGAGGCTGTGGCAGGAGGGTCATTTAAGCTAAACTTGAGGCTAGCAGGTGGACAAGACTCTGCAGGAGAAACAGGCAAACAAACAGAAAAGGTATATGTGGGGGAAACAGACAATATGTAGCAAAACTGAAAGCTGGATAATGCTTAGTAATATAGATTTGCTATATTTCTTATTTTCCAGAATTCTTTAAACAGTTGATAATTTATTTTTCAGATGTGGTCTCACCATGTAGACCAGACCTGCCTCAGACTCATAGAGATCCACCTACCTCTGTCTCCTGAGTGCTGGGATTAAAGCTGTGTACCCCCCCCCACTCAGCCTGAAATAGTTTTAAAAGGCAAAAATAAATGTATATGGTTAAATATAATTATTATATTTATATATTTAAAAGTCCGGCAGTACATAAACATGTCAGTGTTTTTTACTTTTCAGATCAAGTCCCCTGTATTTGGGCTAACCTCGTCTGCTGTGTAGCCAAGGATGGCCTTGAGCTCTTAATCCTCCTGCTTGCATCTCCCACTTGCTGAGGTTACAGGCATGCACCACCAGGCCTGGCTTACATGGTGCTGGGGATTGAACTCACAACTTCATGCATGCTAGGTAAATACCATATCCTCAGCCCTGACTCAGTCTTATGTGTTCACTGAAAACACCGTTTATATAAAACCAAAATAGATGAAGATTTCCTGAGATTTGTCCCCAAGTTACTCATAACATTTATATATTCATCCCTGAGATGTGGAAACCATCGTTGAGCAGGTCATTCATAGATTTGGAGAAGGTATGTATTCTTTCTTCAAGGAGCATTCGAGGAGAGAGCGAGAGAGAGGCCCATCAGACTTTTAGGCAGTCATGTCTGCCGATATAGGCCACTTACAAAGGAACTTCTGGTGTAACAGGTAAAACATTTGGCCTTGCATATCAAATTTCAGAACACTGAGCACTGGGGGTGATTATTTTCAGACCAAGCGATGAGTCAAATTTCTTTGGTCCCACATGCTGAGCTGCAAATATCCCCCCTAGCGACTTACCACTTAAGTTATTCTGATAAAAATAATAGAGGAAACTTATTCAGCTCTGCTTGGTGATAATAACTGGCATGGTAGTAGGTCCTTGATAGCCTGCAATCCTGTCCCTTTGGGATGTTAATTCTTGGTTCAGACAGAGATGAACTTAAGAGGACAGAGAGTCGGATCATATTCCTCTCACTCTAGGATTCAACAGATAAGATATTAAGGTAGCATATTTCCTAAGACTTCTCAAGCTCTGCTTTCCTTTGCTCTAGCCTGAAAAAGAATCCTTCCTTTTATGTGCTTGGTATTTTACTGTTCTCAAGAACCAAATCCAAGACCATGCACGTGAGACAAATGCCCTACCATCTGGCCCCACTCCTCACCCCACCTCTTCCACTTTGGTCGGCAGGGACTATAATGTGAAATAATTGGAAGAACAGGCCACATACTATTTCCTTCTTGCTGTCTGGCTCTCGCCCTCATCATTCTACAGACAAATATTCTAAAATGAACTGCTCCTTTTTTTGTCTTTCTTTCTTTTTTTACTTTGAAATTTTATAGATTCTCAGGAAGTTGTGAAAATTAATAGAGAAAGGGTCCGCGGACCCCCATGTGGAATGAAATGAAATTATATAAAGAAATAAAGGTACTTATTTTTACCAAAATTTCTGCTCACTAATGCAGTAGATTTGGGGAGTCCTGGGATTGACCATGAAAATCAGGGTTCCCTCTTAACGATTTTAAAAAATATTGAGAACAATTTTGTTATAGTTGAAAGGTGAAGCCAAGGCAGGCAAACTGTGAATCTTGACATCTTCCAGGAGGAGGAAGCTGGAGCAGAGAGAAAGAGAGAATGTGGTACCCTTTGAATTAAGCTGGCATGGAGGAGGAATGCAGCTGTGTGGCAGGCAGGGAACTTAGGAAAGGAGCAAGGCCTAAGTGTTAGAGGCAGAATGCTTAGGAAGAGACGGAAGAAAGGGAAAGTTATGCTTTCTTGAGTAATCTAGGGCTGGGAATTGGGGGATGGAAATGCACATTTCCAGTATGTAGTCTTATTAAAGGGTTACACTCTTCTGGGTAGGAGGCAAGAACTTTTCCTTAATGAGTCTTCAGTGTGACTGTAACAACTGTTTTAATTCTTTCAAGATTATTCAGTGAATATACTGAGCCTGGAAGCTGTGTTTATAGATCAGTGACATTTTGATATTTTATATTTGCTTGTTGGTTTATATATCTATATTTGGTATTCATCAAGGAGCACTCGGCTTCCTGGCATTCTAAAACCCTTGGAATCTCTAAAGGAATATCTTCGTATGCTAATGAGGTGACGGATGGCAGGCATCCCCAGGGCAGCTTCAGGGTGAGTTCTGACTGGAAAGATCATGTTAGGCTTCTGGGTTGGGACTTTTAGCATCTTCTCCCTAACCTCTGGGGATGGGAGAATGGCTGAAAATTAAGTCAATCACCAGTGGCCATGGTTGAATCAATTCATCAACCAATTATGCTTAGATAATGAGTTAATCACAAAATGACAAAAGGACAGGGGTCTCAAAACTATGGGATCACTGGAGTTCTTCATGGCTCTTGGAAGGCGGCATGATGGAGAGAGCATGTAAGCTTCATGCCACCCTCCCCTGTGACTTTGCCAAGCCATTTCCTCATCTGGGTTTATTTGTTTCTTCTGTATTAGTCTTCACAAGTAACCAGCAAACATAAGCAAGCATTTCTTGGAATCTGTGAGCTCTTCTAGAAAATTGATTGGATCTGAAGAAGGGATTGTGGGAACCTTGGGTTGTAACTGGTTAGCAAGAGGCCCAGAAGATTTTCCCATAAAGTGATGGTCTGAGCATTAGAAAGCATCCGTATTCAGTGATATTCTAATGTTTCAGCATGACTCGCTTGGTGGGCAGGAAACCCTCACAAGGCAGAAAGAAGTGAGTGTTCATGAAATGAGCTATGCATGTGCTAGGAGAGATCTGAGAAGAGCAGTTACCCCACATACTGTGATTTCTCGTATAGTACATTTCATCTATGTATTTTCTGTACTACCAGGACAGAAGAGGTATGTGTTATCTTTGGAATCAGAGAGGAAAAAGCTGTTTTCACTAAAAAATTAACTCTGGCTGCCATTAAAGAAAATCTCAAGTCTGAGACTGTGGCTCAGTGGTAGAGTGAGATCCTGTGCTTGAGCACGGAATAGTAATAGATATCAAGTTTGCTCGTGGCATACCGCCCTGTGTGCAAGCCTCATAAATGCAGGTGCAGGACAACAACCACTGCCATCTTTTAGTGACATAAGTAGCATACAATTTCATTTTGTGAATGCTCACTTCTTCCCATATTACCCTAATTTAATGTCCAAACGATGGGACAGAGGGTGTGTCACCCTGTGGTGACCTGAGAGTTTGACCATGAAATGACATATAAGGACTGGCAATTTAGCCCAACGCCAGAGTGCTTGGCTAGCTAGTATATGTGAGGCTGTTTTTCATTCCCAGCATTGTGAAAACCACAAAGGACAAATAAACCAGAAAACAGGACACAATGTAATGTGGTCAACTAGCTCTAGGTCAGCCTGACAGGGAGACCTCACACGAGGTACTCTTACTCCTAACCCCACTTGTGAAAATAATTCTCGTAGAGTTGTGAAAGATCAGGAAGTTCTTTCATCTTTCCTGGTGGAGTGCAAGGGCCCAGTGCAAAGTATCAGCATTGCTGTTGTCATCGGGGATTCAAAATAAGAACTTCTTTTCCCCAGTTGATTTATCTGAGGTTGGAACCAACACTGAGATTTGCTTTTTAAAAAAATAACATAATTCTTTATTGACTTTTTGGGAATTTCATATCATGTACCCCAATCTCACTCACCTCCCAGTCCCTCCATATTCTCTCCTCACCCTATAGCATGCTCCCCAAAATTAGTTAAAACAAAACAAACAAAAATCCCACCTTGCTTCTGTATCTTTCCCGCCTCCCCAATACCCCTTCATTTGTCTTAGTGGCATGGGGAACTGCTGTGTGTCACACAGAACACCTTTTTGTTCAGTCAGCCCCACCCACAAATGTTTATTGCAATGAGTGATTGGTCTGGTTCAAGGCCTCTGGCCTCTGGTACACTTTCATCATTGGACTCTCACAAAACTCCTCTTGGATATCCTGCTGCTGAGTCATGGGGATCCTCCGGGTATTGTTGGGTCATGGGGGTACTGAGGGTATTGTTGGGTCATGGGGTACTGAGGGTATTGTTGGGTCATGGGGTACTGAGGGTATTGCTGGGTCATGGGGGTACTGAGGGTATTGTTGGGTCATGGGGATCCTCCGGGTATTGTTGGGTCATGGGGTACTGAGGGTATTGTTGGGTCATGGGGTACTGAGGGTATTGTTGGGTCATGGAGGTACTGAGGGTATTGTTGGGTCATGGGGTACTGAGGGTATTGTTGGGTCATGGGGGTACTGAGGGTGTGGTTATCCAGGACCAGTCCCTTCATTCATTCTAATAGGTCCTAGATGGGGTAGATGTTAGGATGGGCCAATCCAAGGCCCAGGATGTGGGCCTGGGTAGTAGTGGGGCTGGTCAGTCTGGGATGCTGGGACTGCCCTCTTCAGGTGAGGGGTGGAGCCATCTCTCCTACATCCATGCCATTGGGGCCAGTTCTCCCATGATCATGATGAGTGATGAGGCCATCTCTCCCTTGAGGGGAGGGCATGAAGCTCTTCCATGAGGGGCAGGGCCAGCTTTCCCATGACCATTGAAGGGCAGGGTAAGCTCATCAAGGCCCTTGAGTTTTATCACATGTGGACCTGTGATAACATGCGCTGTGGTCATCTACACATTCACCCCAGCTACAGCAGGGCCATGGACCCAGATATGGCTCTCATCAGCTGCTTGGGCCTGGATTTTGCCATGGCCAGGGTGGTGGAACAGATCACCCAGATAGGCCTCTCAGACTGGCATGGCCCTGGCTTTAGTAGAGCTTTCAGACACCAACATGATCACAGGTTGCAGCCTAGACCCTGGGAACATCAAAGGCCTTTGGTGGCAACATGGGACATGGACATCAACACAGACTCTGCCTGTGGTAGGAACATGGGCCCAGATACAGTCCTGGGCAATAGCCCAGGCCCAGCTATCACTACAGCCCCAGGTGGCAGCTCAGGCTACTCAGACCAGCAGGGCCCCAGAGGCAGTGTGGCCCTTGGATACCTACATGGCCCCAGGTGGTGGCTCAGACACCTGGCATTGGCACGGCTTTCAGTGGTAATAGGAGCCATGGGCATCAACACTGACCCTGTCTGCAGTAGTGCCATGGTCCCAGACATGGCCCTTGGCAGAGCCTAGACCTGGATGTCACTATGGCCTCAGTTAGCAGCACAGGCCAATCTGTGAGGCCCCAGCTACAGCACAACCCTCAGACACCAACATGGTCTTGGGTGACTGACCTGATCCACACAGCCTTCAGTGTTTACTGAAGCCATGGATATCAACAGACCCTGGCTGCTACAGGGCCATGGGAGATTTACTTTTTAAATAATATAACTTTGCAGTTTTATTTGGAGGAATCACAGATCCAAAGTAGGTCAACTGACCTGAATATAACTGGCTGCAGCTGCCTTTCTTCCCTATGTCCACTGTGCAGTAACTGAGGGGTGCTGATGCCAAACATCAAAGCAGTCCATTTGCAAAGAATTGCAATTACCTTCCTGGAAGGTAGATTGTGGCTTATAATTTGACATGAAAATAGGTAAGTCTGGGAAGAACTGTGTATTAGTCACCTTTCTGTTGCTCTGATGCAATACCTAGACCAAAAGCAGTGTATAAAAGATGTTTCCAGAGGCCTGTGACGGCAAGGAGACATAGCAGCAGGCAGGCATGGCAGTTGGCACTAGAGACAGGGTACTAGCATCTTCAACCATAGGCTCGAAGCAAGAGAGTGTCTTTGTCATTGTTCTGTTGCTGTGAAGAAACATCATGACCAAGGCAGCTTATAAAAGAAAGCATTTAATTGGGATCTTCCAGTTTCAGAGGGTTAGGTCATGACCATCATGGAAGGGAGTGTGGCGATAGGCAGGCAGGCATGGTGCTGGAGAAATAGCTGGGAGCTTTTCATCCTGATCCACAGGTAGGAGGTGGAGCGGCTGAGGAAGACTGGCTCTGGTGTGGGCTTTTGAAACCTCAAAGCCCACCCCCAGTGACACACCTCTTTCAACAAGCCCCTGATCCTTCCCAAACAGTTCTCTCAACTGGGAAACACACATTCAAATACCTGAGCCTATGGTGGACATTTCTCATTCAAACTCCAAAAATCGTAATCTTGTTCCAGAAATTAGTTTGGTAAACCAAGTGCAGTCTGTACACCTCTAATCCAAGCACTGGGAAGACCTAGGCAGAAGCTCACTTGTTCAAGACCATCCTGGGCTACACAGTGAAACTCTGTCTCAAAACAAAACAAATCGACCCCCTCAAACCTCAAACCAAAGTAAGCAGGGTGTTTTGGCTCCTGACTATAATCCCAGCATTTAGGACACTGAAGCAGGAGGATTGCTAGGAGCTCAAGGCCAGCCAGGGCTGCGTAGTAGTGAGTTTTAGGTAAAGTCAAAGCTACTGTATGACACTCTTGTCTCAAAAAAACAAAACAAAACAAAAGACCCAAACCCAAATAAGCCACAACCAAACAACCTCCACCAAAAAACCCCAAACAAACAAAACCCAAATCAACCAAGCAAAAACCTCAAACGAACAAAACATCTCAAACAAATCACCACCCACACAAAACTTCCCAAATATTTAATGACACTCATGTGGTCACAGAGGAGTGTTTTCAATGGTGTCCCTCTCATCTGCATGCAGATGAGGCCCCGCCAAACTGTTTGGAGCTAATTCTGTGTTCCAAGTCAAGAACTGTAAATGCAGTGAACTAAGGATCATGTACACAGGCTGATCTTTCTCTTGCTGGGATGAGCGGGGAGCAGAACCATCTTTAAAACTCTATCTGGAAGAGACCTTGGGAAGGAAGTAGAATTGAATCACAATCCTTAAAACTTAGAGTCAGAGCCAAGCTTTAAACTCCAGTACCCTTTCTGCTGAAGATTATGGGAGGGCATTTTGATAGTTGGAACCAAATATAACACCAAAGCAATGGCTAAGTGCTGACAAGCAAAGGAGAGTGTAATTCAATCTAAGAGGACGGTTTTGATCCCAAATGAAACCGTTTTCTCTTCCTGCTAGTCAGGCAGAAATCTAATTACTCTTGTCTGATCTGCTCTGGGGAGGCAGAGGCTGAGTGCTATGGATTATAGACAGTTGTATTGATTTTAATCTTAGAAATCAACAAGTGAAGATTTTACACTTTGCACATAGTTACTTAACCGGTGCTAAGAATAAAACCCAATCAATAACAATCATTTTTGTTTTACTGTGACTTGTTCTAATTTCAATGTGAGGCCGGCTGTTTATGTGGATGCTTTAAAGATAATCTCTCACCACTATTTTTAGCTCCATATAATGTTTTGGAAAGCAAGCCAGAATGAAACTTAAAGACACTGACTGGTAAGACTGGGGGCAGAGAGGGAGATGAACTAAGCGAGATTAACCCCAGCTCAGGGCTGAGAGGACCCCTGCCTAGCATGCTTGAGGCCCTGAGTTCGATCTTTAGAACAAAAGGAAGAGCATCATGGTGCAGCAAGCATCTTTTAAGCCGTGACAGGTTATCGTTGCATGACAGCTTCATCCATCAAGACACAGGGACGGATAGGCATGGGTGGCTCTCTTTCCTGTCCCCATGTTTTCTTGGCTCCCAGATCCCCTAGGAAGCCCAGGCTACCCGCTCAGACTTGACATCTGGGAGCTGAGCAGCCTGGTACTGAAGGAAGGACTACTGTAAAGGCCAAGGGTGAGCCATGTGTGGTGGGTAGCTCAAGCCTGCAGTCCCAGCAATTGGAAGGCTGAAGTGGGAAGTAGCTACAACTCCAAGGCTGCTGTGAAACACATGATAATTTCCAGGACAGCCTGGGCTACAGAGTGAGTGTCTGTTTAAAAAAAAAAAAAAAAAAAATGGTGGTGAGACGGCTCAAAGTAGCTTGCTGCTGAATTGCTAATGGCTGGAGTTTGACCCACCTGGTGGAAGGAAAAAAGCCAGCACCCTCAGGTTGTCCTCTGACCCCACCCCCTCACTCGACACGCTGGTACATCTGCCTCCACTAGGTACAAATAAATGTAATAATTTTTTTTTTTTTTTTAAGAAGGAAAGAAAGAAAGGGCTGAGGGTGCATTTTCACAGGTCTGGTCTCTCATTCTATACTCCTTTTAGTACTTGAAGCAAGTCTATTAAGAAAATGGAACGCCTCCTTATTTGGCAGGTAAGGGAGCCGGGCTTCTGAGAGGCAGGCAACATGACGTGGTAATAGGCTGTGCAGAAGAGAAATATTCTGAAGATCAGATGAAATAATGCTTAAGAAGTGACTTTAGCAGCTGTCGAATGCTGACTGAGCAGTGCCATCCTTGCTTCAGCGCTCAGCCGGGGAACTGAAGACCCATCCAAGAACTCCTCCCAGGCCTGAGCCCACTTAGTCTGCACTAAATCAGCCCGGTTTTGCTCTCCAGGCAGAGACATTAGTGTTCAAACGCGCTTCGTGGACCCACTCACACACCTGCAGAAATATTTTGCCGAATTTGTGACAAGAGGAAGAATAAAGCAACAACATTCTACCTTCTGCACAGATTTCATAAAGTCCTGTTAATAAGAATATGAATTTGGCTTGCGTGGATGCGTGGGAATGGCCACAGCCTGGAATCCTGTCCGTCTCTAGGAAAGGTTCATCTGCTGTTGAGATTTAGCAGCCTCAGCTGGGCTGTGGCAGTGCACACCTTTAATCCCAGCATTTGGGAGGCAGAGGTAGGCAGATCTGAGTTCTGGTCCAGCCTGGTCTACAGAGTGATTTCCAGGACAGCCAAGGATACACAGAGAAACACTCTCTCAAAAGACCAAAAACCAAACCAAACCAAACCGAACCAAACAACAAACCCAAAAAACAAAGAACATGACCAACCAAACAAAAAAACCTTAGCAACCTCAAGTCCCTTCACTCACATAAGCGGGACACCCACAACACAACCTGTTTGTCAGCTTCCAGAGCGGTCATCAGTGAAGCCTGTCAAGTCATAAGGAGTTGGAGGTCAGGGCAACGTGGTGTGTGTGAGCGACTGGCAGCTCCTGTGAAAGATGCTGTGCTCTCTTTCTCACATGGAAGCTGTCAAAGCACATTCATTCATGTCTGTTTTCCCCATGCCTGCAACACCACTGAAACTCACGCCTGCGGGCAGGCTATAATAATAAACAGATTCTAGAGATCAAAGTCTCAAGTTGTCTGTCAGGTTTGTTCTGCAAGCCCCTTTACCTGCTGAGCCATCTTGGTGGCCTTGCTCTTTCTCTCTCTAACCTTTATAAAGGTTTATTTATTTATGTATTTTATGTATACAGTGCTCTATTTGCATGTCTGCCTGCATAACCGAAGAGGGTCCCCCATCTCATTATAGATGGTTGTGAGCCATTATGTGGTTGCTGGGAATTGAACTCAGGACCTCTGGAAAAGCAGCCACTGCTCTTAACCAGTGAGTCATCTCTTCAGCTCCTTGGTTTCTCTTTTATTTGAGACAGGATCTCATGTTACCCATGCTGTCCTTGAAACTGACCTACAACTAAAGCTGGTTTTGAACTCCTGATTCCTTTCCCCCTATCTCCCGAGTGCTATCATTACAGATATGCTACCACACCTGCTTTAAATGTATTTTAAAATTATTTTGTAATACTTACATGATAAATGCATATTTTAATTATAATTAAGTAAAGTGTTTATCTTAGACTGGTGGTTCTCAGCCTGTGGATTGTGACTTCTTTGGGGATAACATATCAGATATCCTGCATATCAGATATTTTATATTACAATTCACAATGGTAGCAAAATTACAGTTATGAAGTTGCAACAGAATAATTTTATGGTTGGGGATTACCACAAAATGAGGAACCATATTAAAGGGTGGAAGCATGTTAGGGAGATTGAAAGCATTATTTTAGACCTCATAACTGTGATTTCTCTCTAAAATGAGTAATCATTTTATTCTGTTCTATGTCTTGCAATAAGTACAGTTTCAAAAAGTTTGGTGTGTGTGTGTGTGGTTGTTTGTGGTGTGTGTGTTGTGTGTGTTGTGTGTGGTATGGTGTGTGTGTGTGTGTGTGTGTGAGAGAGAGAGAGAGAGAGAGAGAGAGAGAGAGAGAGAGAGGAGACTGTGTGCAGTGTGTGTGTGTATGTGTGGTGTGTGTGGTGTGTAGTGTGTGTGGTGTGTGGTGTGTGGTGTGTGTGGTGTGTGTGGTGTGTGTGTGTGTGTGTGTGAGAGAGAGAGGAGACTGTGTGCAGTGTGTGTGTGTATGTGTGGTGTGTGTGGTGTGTAGTGTGTGTGGTGTGTGGTGTGTGTGGTGTGTGTGTGTGTGTGTGGTGTGTGTGTGTGGTGTGTGGTGTGTGTGTGTGTGTGGTGTGTGTGTGGTGTGGTGTGTGTGTGTGTATGTGTGTATGTGAGAGAGAGTGTGTGTGGTGTGTGGTGTGTGGTGTGTGTGTGTGGTGTGTGTGTGTGTGTGGTGTGGTGTGTGGTGTGTGTATGTGTGTGTATGTGAGAGAGAGAGAGAGGCAGAGAGAGACAGAGAGAGAGAGGAGACTGTGTGCAGTGTGTGTGTATGTGTGGTGTATGTGGTGTGTGTGTGTGTGTGTGTGTGTGTGTGTGTGGTGTATGTGGTGTGTGTGTGTGTGTGTGTGTGTGTGTGTGTGGTGTGTGGTGTGTGGTGTGTGTGTGTGTGTGTGTGTGTGTGGTTTGTGGTGTATGTGTGGTGTGTGGTGTGTGTGTATGTGTGTGGTGTATGGTGTATGTGTGGTGTGTGTGTGGTGTGTGGTGTGTGGTGTGTGTGTGTGGTGTGTGGTGTGTGGTGTGTATGTGGTGTGTGTGTGTGGTGTGTGTGTGTGGTGTGTGTGTGTGTGTGTGTGTGTGTGTGTGTGTGTGTGTGTGTGTGTGTGTGTGTGTGTAGGTATATGTGACCACAGAGCCCAGTGTGGAGGTCAGAGGACAACCTTTGTTGTCAGTTCTCTCCTTCCATACCTTGTTTGACAGTCTCTTGTTTACCGTGGCTTACCCCAGGCTAGCGTCTGTGGATTCTCCTGCTTCATCTTGCTGCAGGAGTGCTAGGGTTACAGATGCTCATGTCTGTGTATAGCTTCACCTAGGACGGGGTGCTCAGGTTTGTGCAACAAATGCTTTACTCATCAAATCACCTCCCCAGCCCCTATTTTATTTTAATTTTTCGGAACTATAGGCTTGCTGTGTAGCCCAGGCTGCCCCTCAACATGTGATCTTACTGCCTCAGCTTTCTGAGTGCTGAGCTCACCGGGATGTACCACCACACTCAGATGATAGCTATGACGTTTTAGGATAGTTTTTATTTCACGCATAAATAACATTATAGTAAAGTATTTCAAATAGCTTATGTCTTTCACATCAGATCAGTGGTTTTAATTCACTGTTCTGTGTTGCCTTTGGTACTAGAGTACACACACACACACACACACACACACACACACACACACACACACACACAACTTTATACAATTGAAGTCACAACATAAGTAGAATTTTATTACCTGATTGTATTTACTTATTTGCAGTGCTGGGAATCAAATTGATGGCTTGTGCGACTAAGTAATTGCTGTGCCACCAAGCCACATTCACAGCCCAGGTGTTAATTCTTCATTAAATGCTTCATAGAGCTCATCACCAAAATCATCTAGTCATGGGCTAGATCTAGTCTTTCTTGTATTGGAGAAGTTTTGGGTCGTGACTCTTAGAAATAACCTGTCATCTAGTTGATGGTACCCGCAAATCCCCTAGTTTTTGCTGTTTCTTCCTTATTCATTCTGTTCCTCCGATTTAATTATGCAAATTGATCTGTCTTTAAACCACTAATTCTAGCTGTTCATGGTAGTGCACCTATGATCCCAACACTCTGAGAGTGGAGGAAGAAAGATCAGGTGTTTAGGTCAACTTCGGCTACAGAATGAATTGGAGGTTAGCCTATGCTACACCGAGACCCTTCCTTAAAGAACAACGAGGACAACGAAGAGCCAAGCATGGGATCTACGCTTTTAATCTCAGTACTGGAGAAGTAAAGGTAGGGGGAGCAGAAGTTCAAGATCATCCTCTCAGACAGAGGGGATTTGAGATCAGCCAGGGCTACATGAAACCCACACAAACCAAATCAAGTCTACCTTTAAGTTTATGGATATTTCTCAGGTCTTTTCTGAGTTCCTGTCATGTCCTCATTACGTGTGTGGCTTTCAAATTCCCCCAGGATTCTTTGTGAAGATAGGTGTCCTTTTCCTTTTTAAATTTGTGTGTGTGTGTAGGGAGATGCATGTAGAGGTCGGAGAATGAACAACTTGTGGGAGTTTGTTCTGTCTATCCATTATGTGGGTTCAGGGATTAAACATGGGCCAGCAGGCTTGGCACCAACCTCCTCTTTACTGGGTGAACCATCTCACTGGCCCCTGAGGGAGGTTTTCCAAACACTCTCTCTTAGTTCCTCTTCTTGCACCTTAGGGATCTGTAATATTCTTCATCTTTTACCCTCAGTGCATGAGGGTCGCTATTTTGCCTTGGAAGCTTTTGTTTGTCCCTTACTGAGGCAGATGAGCGCTCTCTGGTCTCAACCTCTGCAGCAGCTAGGACCACGGGTGTGCAGCCCTGAGCTATGTGTTGCTGTTTTGTCTTGAGTATGTTCAGAGTTAGAGAAAACTGAGGTATGCCTTGAATCAGCCCCTCGGGAAGCCTCACAGTGGTAGGAATAGACATGCATAATAATTTGCAAATAAGCTCATCTCTTTTCCCTCAGGGACCAGAAACCAAGGTCTACACTAAGAATGCAAGTGGCTGCCACTTCAACCCAGATATTACCCAGAACAACAGTGAAAAGCCCGTGAAATTTCCCCCTGGCCTTCCCACTAGTCAGTCCCTTGTTGCTTTTTTCTCAAAGGAGTACTCATTCGGATGCTGTACACCTTTGGTTGTTTTCAGCTTGTACTTGAGTTGTTTTCTTTAAACACAGAGTCAATTGTTATGGGTTTCATTATGGTAAAAATTATTCTTTATAATGGAATTAAAATTTACTTGTAGAATTTATAAAAATCTGGAGCCCTAGACTAGTTAGATAATTCAGTGGGTAAATACATTTGCTGCCCAAGCCTGACCTGTGTTCAACTGCATACAATTCCTGGGATCCACACAGTGGAAGGAAAAAAATGAGCTCCCACAATTTGTCCTCTGACCTCTACAGGTATGCAATGTTGTGTTGCATATACATGTGTATGAGTGTGAGCATACATGCGCATGTGTGCACACACACGCTAAGTAAATTAAAATGTAATGAGAAATGCCAGATGTGGTGGCGTATGCCTTTAAAACCAGCATTGGAGAGGTAGAGGCAGTCAGTCTCTCTGAGTTCAAGATCACACTGGTCTACATAGAGAGCTTCAGGCCAGACAAGGCTACACAGTGAGACCCTGACTCCAAAAAACAAAACAAAATACTCCTGAAAATCCAGGAAGATGGCTTAGTGGACAAAAGTACAGACTACACAAGACTGATGACCTGAATTAGATCCCCAGAACCTATGTACAAAGAAAAGTCAGAGGAGGTGTAGGTGTGCACCTGTGACCTCAGCACTTCTGCAGTGAAATAGGATATGAAGAGTGGAGAATCGCACGCTTTGACCGGCTAGCCTGGAGTACAGAGCACAGCGACAAAAACAAGAGAGACCCTGCCTCGACAAGGTGAAAGGTGAGAACTGAATTCTGAAAGTTGTCCTCTGATCTCCTCACATGTGCTTGCCCTCCCTCCCTTCACAGAGCTGGGGATCAAACCTAGAGCTGTGCGCGTGCCAGGCAAGCCGTCCGCCACGAGCTATGGCCTCAACCTGACATTCACATCATAGTCTCTTAATAAGAAAAAAATAGGCGTAATGAAATAAACCTCTAAATATATAGTTCAGTGGTCATTAGTAGTGTGACAATATTGATTGTTTTTGTAGGGTCAATTTGCTCAGCATGCTTGGTTTTTGGAAATATCAGTCTAAAGTAAATCACAAAGAATGAAAGCTAAAGAGAGCCCTCATCATGAAGAGAGCCCCAAACCTCAGTGGGTTGAAAACTTTCTACCTGTCCCCCCAGAGCACTTCTGATCCTGTCCCCTGAACTGGTCATTGCACCAACATCTCCTCACTTTCTGTAATTCAAAGGTTCACGGACACTCTCTGTTTAGTGTTCAGGAGAGCCATGCTAGCTTGGTTATGTGTCACCAAGCATTTTTCTTTCCCACAAAGCCAGTCTATGTATTCCCTTCTCTCTTTTTAATGGCTTGAACAAGAAGAAAAGTGTCCACTCATTCAGCAGAGGCACATTCATATTTCCTCCTTAAACAGGAATTTACAGCAAATACCTCGGGACAACATGATAGACCAATGTCCTCAATGCTCCTTTTAATGAAAGACACCAATGGAATGCTGTCCTCAAGAGCAAAATGGTACCTTCTTATTTCTATTGTCTTTGAATAAGCCTTTGATAAGGCTTACTAAAGAATGGATGCTATTGAAGAATCCCCACCACCGTGTTACCTTCTCTCCTCTTTAGATATGCACACTCACCACTATGGCTGAACATTTGTGTTTCAATTTCCTGTACTTTTATTTTTTCTTGACACTATCCATTGTATTTTAGGGATCCCTCACTCTCCATCACTTATTTTTGAAAATATGATATTTGTATTAACTCATTGAGAATAGCACACACACACACACACTATATATATATATATATATATATATATATATATATATATATATATATATATTGATCATATTTCCCCAGCTCTTTCCCCAGCTCCTCTTAGCTCCAGTCCCCATTCTTTCCATGTTCTTGGCATTGGCTAGAGCAGGGGTCAAAGAGTAGAGGTGGGACAGTGACTGCTAGTGTCTCTGCATTATCTCGTTAAGTCCTGATCTCCAGGAAGGCTAACAGCCTGTCTCAAATTTGCTCTGTAAGGAATATAATAAGGAAATCTTCTGAAAAGGCTGGGTGGAAGGTGTGCTTAATCTTTTATAATGTTAGTTCACCCCAATTTCAGACCAAGAGTGATGATACTTGGAAAAAAAATTGGGAATCTGCCTGCGGGCAACATTCGCCCCTGATGGAGAGATTGCTACAGAAACCTAACCCTTGGAAGTTCTCAACGTCCAAGTAAGGATTTATTAAAGGAATTAATATCTTTGAAGGCTCAGAAAGCAATCCTGTTTTCCTACAAGATGGATGAAAGGCAGAGATTTCAAAACATTTGCTAGAAAACATCAATAGCCAATCCTGCTGATTTAATTTTTTTCAGTCCCTCAGGCATCAAAAGAAGTTGTGACTTGTCCACATTTACCTTGGAAGCAGAGCAATATTGTAAATTAGAAATGACCAGGGCTTCACTGGCTGCATTTCATTTTTAATTAGTTGAAGTTTCAGGAAACTTTGGAGCATTTCTTGTGCAGATGTTGGAGAACCTGTCCCTTGCGTTTGTTGTGGATGCAGGAGTATCTGGCGACACTGGCTTACAAAAACAATGACAAAGCTTTTGGGTCTAGTTGCCTGTCACAAGCACTATAAGAAATGGCATTCAGCCACCACCATTTCTCCCAGTTTGTTCTTGAGCAAGCAGAAATATCTTATGCTTTTGTTGGGAACTCACCAAACATTTACTTGTTAAAGATTGAGCCTAGAAATGAAAAGTTTCTAACAGCACAAAACACCCAAATCACAAAAGCGCTAAAATAGTGACTGATTTTGCTTCTCATGGTGGACCCATGGGAGGCAACACTAGGGTTGCCCGTGACTTTGAATTAAGGTTTCCTCTGAGAATAAATCTGAAGCAGAGGTCATATAATGCATTATGCTAACCATTCATTCACTCACCATACAAGCCATGTGATGGTGTGAGCTTGTCTCAGCTAGCTACTTAGTAATATTTGAGACCACGAGTGCAAGGCCAGCTTGGACAGCATAGTGAGGGTCCCAGATCAAAAAACAAATCAATGAAAACTCCAAAACGAAACAAGAACATTTTATTGAGCACATCAAAAATGTTCAATGTCTCTGGCTGGCAATAGACTGCTGATTTTCCTGTATTAGCCTCCTAATCACTGGGATCTCAGGCTGCACTGCCTTGCTTGGAGCTGAGTACCATGCATCTAACACTGCCATGCCCGGAGCCATTATATCTAGTAGCATTTCAAGTCCCCAGTAATTTTAGGATGAAATGAGGAACAAATCAAGTCTCTAAATGTCAGGAAACTTGCATTCACTCATGGAAACACTTGGCCCCGAACAATATCCTATAAGTGGTTATCTCAGGAAGCACCTGGACTTTACTCAAGTAAGAAGAATATATCTTTTAAAATATGACTATCTTAGTTAGTATGATGGCTAATCTTGATAGCCAACTTGACTGCATCTGAAATCAACTGGAACAAAACTTTGGGTGCTCATAGCAGGGATTTCCTTAATCAGATCATTTGAAGCAGAAGAACCCTGAATGTATCACCTTCTGGTGGCAGTTCAGTCACAGGGACAGAAGAAGGAAGCTTTTGCTTTTTGCCTACTTGCCCTCATTCTCATGGGCGATTTCATCTGTTTTGTTGCTGCCTCATCCCTCTGCTGATGTTAGAAGCAGCTTTTTGTAGGCTGAAGACCAGCTCTCCAGGAATCCTCCACCTTCAGCACCAGACTGAGACCACTAAGACATCCAGCCTTGGGGACTGAGCAACTACTACATCCTCAGCCTCTGCTGTGAATTAGCAGGACCATAGCATGAGAATCACTCTGATAACACACACACACACACACACACACACACACACACACACACACACACACGCTCACACACACACACTCACACACAGACACATACACACATACTCAGACAGACAGACAGAAGACAGACAGACACACAGACACACAGACACATACACACATACTCAGACAGACAGACAGAAGACAGACAGACAGACAGACACACACACACAGACACATACACACATACTCAGACAGACAGACAGACACACACACACACACAGACACATACACACATACTCAGACAGACAGACAGACAGACACACACACACACACACACACACAGACACATACACACATACTCAGACAGACACACACAGACACACACACACACCCACACACTCACTCACACAAATACACTCTTGATTTCCTGACTTCTCCCTCTCCCAGGGTCCTGGGCAACCTGGCCATGTTCCTGCTCCCAACTCCTCTCCTTCTCCCACCCTATGGTTTCTCTTCAACACCCACCTGTCATTCTGTGCCAGTCCTCTCCTGGGCCTGTCTCCTTAGGGAACCTTTCCTGGGTGTGGGGCCTCTTTAATCCTCTGGCTCCCTCCTCACCCAGGGGTCGCTCTTCTCTGGGTTACCTGCCTTCACCCCAGGATCCATCTTTGGCAGGTGATCACTCCTCACTGACAGCTGTCAAGGGTTGCATAGCTGCATAAGAACTCTGCATGCAGAAACCAGCATGGCTGCATCATGCATGCATTAGGTGGCTGCATGAGGACTTGGCACGCAGAAACCACGTGGAACTGGGACTGTGTGGAGCTGAGCCAACGACAGCTCCATGACTCCAATTTCAAAGGCCCCAGCTGCTGAGACTCCTAAACTGCTCTGGGTCCCTAAGCAGCGCCTCCTGCCTGTTCTCTCTCTCTCTCTCTGCATCTCTGTTCCAGAACGGCTAGCTCACTTTGCTCCCTTTCCCAATAAACTCCACGTGGGTTTGTTGAGTTTGGTGGAATATGTTTCATTGCTCAAAGCTGCAGCAAAGACTCACACACACATGCCCATTCACATTCCTACACTCACACACACACTCTCTCGAACTCACACACATACACACACTTACACACATGCACACACTTACACTTACACACTCACATACACACACAGTCACACACACATGCACATTCACACTCCTACACTCACACACTCACACACACATACACACTTACACTTACACACTCACATACATACACACATACATATGCACATTCACACTCCTAAACTCACACACACACACACTCTTACACTCACATACATACACACACACATATGCACATTCACAGTCTTATACTCATACACACTCACACAGACTCTCTCACACTCACACACATACACACATTTACACACACACACTCACATACATACACACTCACACAATGCACATTCACACTCTTACACTCACACACACTCTCACACACATACACTCACACTCACACACACTCTCTCACACTCATATACATATACAAACTCACGCACATACACTCACACAATGCACATTCACACTCTTACACTCACACACACTCACACACACACACACACACACACACACACATACATATATACACTCAGACATACACATACTCTCTCACACATAAAGCAAGTTTTTTTTGAAAGGAAATACAAGGTATTTTAGGCTTAAATTTCATACTGTGTCTGTAAGCTTCAGATAATTATGAAAACATTATTTTATAAAGATGTGTCATTAGAAGAATTTTAGCTTAAAAAGAGGCTTACTTATTTTTGTTTTGTGTGTATGACTGTTTGTATGTATATAACCACTTGTATGTAGTGCCCGAGGAGACCAAAAGAGGGTATTGGATGACCTGGAGCTGGAGTTGCAGGTGGTTGTGAGCCACCCCATGTGGGTGCTGGGAACCAAACTCAGGTTCCCTGCAACAGCAGTAAGTGCTTTCAATGGCTGAACTCCAGCCCCGGGGATTTTAGCTTCATTTAGTAAAATTAATTTGTAGATCATTGTAAAAGAAACACAAAAAATATGTTTTGTCTTATTCTTTTAATTTTGGATGCTTATTCGGTTAGACATTGCCACTTTTCTTGTTAAATATTAGCTTCTGAGCTGTGTGGTGGTGGTGCACATCTTCAATCCTAGTACTCTGGAGGCAGAGCCGGTACATCTCATGAGACCAAGCTGATCCCCTCCCGACCCGGGCCAGATAAATAGGCTGTGTTCTCTCAGAACATGCCACAGATCCAGGTTCTGTGGTGACCTTAGCAACACTCTCTCCACAGGCTCTTTCTCTCCCATCTGTCACAGCACCCAGCCGACCCACCCCCTCCTGTGCCAGGAGCATATTACCACCAGCACTATGCCCCACCCATACCCAGCACTGACCCCGGAGCAGAAGAAGGAGCTGTCTGATATCGCTCGCCGAATTGTGGCTCCGGGCAAGGGCATCCTGGCTGCAGATGAGTCCACTGGAAGCATAGCCAAGCGGCTGCAGTCTATTGGCACCGAGAACACAGAGGAGAACAGGCGTTTCTACCGCCAGCTGCTGCTGACTGCTGATGACCGCGTGAATCCCTGCATTGGGGGTGTGATTCTCTTCCACGAGACACTCTACCAGAAGACAGATGATGGACGTCCCTTCCCCCAAGTTATCAAGTCCAAGGGCGGTATTGTGGGCATAAAAGTAGATAAGGGCGTGGTGCCTCTGGCAGGAACTAATGGCGAGACTACCACCCAAGGGCTAGATGAGCTATCTGAACGCTGTGCCCAGTACAGGAAGGATGGAGCCAACTTTGCCAAGTGGCGTTGTGTGCTGAAGATTGGGGAACACACCCCTTCAGCCCTTGCCATCATGGAAAATGCCAATGTCCTCGCTCGTTATGCCAGCATCTGCCAGCAGAATGGCATTGTACCCATTGTGGAGCCCGAAATCCTTCCTGATGGGGACCACGACTTAAAGCGCTGTCAATATGTAACTGAGAAGGTACTAGCTGCTGTCTACAAGGCTCTGAGCGACCACCATGTCTACCTGGAAGGCACCTTGCTGAAGCCCAACATGGTCACCCCAGGCCATGCTTGCACCCGGAAATTTTCCAGTGAGGAGATTGCCATGGCAACTGTGACAGCACTTCGTCGCACAGTGCCCCCTGCTGTCCCTGGGATCACTTTCCTGTCTGGAGGGCAGAGTGAGGAAGAAGCGTCCATCAACCTCAATGCTATCAACAAGTGCCCATTGCTGAAGCCGTGGGCCTTGACTTTCTCCTTCGGCCGAGCCCTGCAGGCTTCTGCCCTAAAGACCTGGGGTGGGAAAAAGGAGAACACGAAAGCTGCTCAGGAGGAATACATCAAGCGTGCCCTGGCCAACAGCCTCGCTTGCCAAGGAAAGTACACTCCAAGTGGTCAGTCAGGGGCAGCGGCCAGTGAATCCCTCTTCGTCTCTAACCATGCCTACTGAGTGGAGGTGGCCTAAGGCTACTCCTCTAACACTGCTCTTGATAAGACCTCCAGGCTCTTTTCCATCAATCACTCTTGCTGCCCCTCATGACTTTGCTACTGTCTGTGAATGCTGACTCTGCCGTCCCATCTAGGCTGCTGCTAATCAACAACTATGTAAGGGGGAAAAGGAGTCACCTCTGCCCCTTTCTCTCGAAGACTCGACAGGAGCGAAGGTGGCAGGACAATCAGATCACTTTCCCAGTATGTCTCTCATACCACTGAAGCCTTCCCACTGAAGTAATCCCGAGTGTTCTTAAAGTCTGCTTCAAACAGGTGTTTGTTAGTTTCTTTTCTTCTGTCTAGGACCCTACTGTAAACTTGGAAATTTGAACTGTTTTGTCAGTCAGCACCTGCCAAGCCTTGAGTCTACATATCAGCAAATGTGCTTCTGTTTAACTATCTTTTTACAGTCATAAGAGAAATAAACATATAAAATAAACGCATCTCAATGCATAGCTGTGCAGGAGTACAGATGTTTTATTAATGAAAATGAATCCAGCTTTTGGTAAGTCATGGCAGCAATATAACATTTCATTGTTTGGTTCTGTGCTAGACAGTCCCTGCTGTTTCCACAAATTCCTGTAATGCTTAATGGACATCTGGAAGAATTCAGCCAATTAATCGAATTCACATAGGAGCTAGGCTAATGGCTGTCTGAAAGGCAGATTACATTAAATCAAACTTGCAATATGAATGAAAGCACTTAATCATACATGCAACATTCATTAGATGCGACACAGCACGTGTTTTGATTGCTTTAATGAAAGATCAGGTAAAGTGCCTCAGCTGAGCAGATTGAAAAGGCAGCATGCTTACAAATGTTTGATTATGCCGAATATCAACAGAAACGGCGCCAGTAATTTATAGCAAAACATATTGGTAGGCGTCTAGAGCTGCTGAACGCAGGGAAATGTGGAGCCCCAGTGCAGAGCAGTGATTAATATGTGATAAAACTTTAGTAGGAGTCGGGAAAAGACAGGGGTTCAGTCATTTGTAGACACAGGCACCTTCATGCTGTGAGTGACTTGAAATCTCTGTGAACCCCAATTTCATTTACTTTAAGGTTCCTTGGGGAAAGGTAACACCAGAGTAGGAATCCCGACTTAAAAGAGGACTCACCCCCCCTGGAGAGGGGAGCTTCAAAATCGTCTGGGAGGAGTCAAAATTCTAGTGCTCAGAGTTATGCCTGGCCTCTAGAGCCATGAATATTTTCTACCTTCCCTGTATTTTCTCAGTTACTCCCCCCTAATATTCTAGAAAAGACAACTTACAAAGCATGTTTCCTACATGATATTATTGGCTTTGCAAATTTAAATTACAATAAAATGCCATTTGCAGATTTCTTTTTGTAGAAAATAAGGATAAAATATATATTTTAAAATTACATGTAATATGTATGTGGTTTTTAGAACAGGGTCTTACTATTAGCCCAGGGTGGCCCTGAATTCAAGGTCTTCCCTCCTTTATCTTCCAGGATGACAGGTGTGTATCATTATGCCCAGCTAATACATTTGGAACTAAATCTGTAACTAATAAAACTATAACACAATAAAAACTGTATTTTATGCAACTATGTATGACTTATTTATGGTAAATTTTAATTTTTGCCTTTAGAGGTGGTGGGCACCGCTCTTTCCCTGGGAGCTAAAGAAGAACTGACTGTCATTGCTTTAGATTGGGTAGTGATGGAATTCTGAAAACAGAAATGGAATAGCACCCGGCAGGTCCTCCTTAGGCATACATTATCTCCAGTTTGAGCTGACCCACAATGAAGCAAGGGTTACATTGCTTGGCTAGCAGGGGAGATAGCAAGACAGAATGATTGGAATCATAGCCACAGGTGATTATAATGTCCTATACAGGAAATCATCACAAAGGCAGACTAGAGCAGCAATTACAAGCAAGTCCAGAACACTTGGAAGCAGCAGGAAGTAGAGATTCGTGAATTTCTAAAATAAAAGCAGGGGAGAGCTGGAACATCAGAAAATTGATATTGAAATATGACAAGATAATAAAAAAGTCACTGCTCTGCAATGAAGCCTTCTTTGGCCCACCTGGGCTGCTATAAAGTACTAGGAAGCAGGTGGCTTACAAAGAACAGACAGCCGTTTCTCACAGTTTTCCAGAAGAGATGTCCAAGATCAAAGTCTCTGCAGGCTATGTATCTAGTGAGGGTCTGCATTCCAGTTCCCAGACTGTGCCTCCCTTCTGTGTCTTTACTTGAGAAGGATAGAGCGTTCTCTGGGGTTTGCCCTCATGACCCCACCACCTGCCAGAGGCCTTGCTTCTCATAGCCACCCAGGTAGGGTTCTGTGTCAGTGTATGAATTTTGGAGTTACGTGAATTGAGACTATAGAGAAGAATGTAAAAATCATGTGATTGCTGTTTTGTTTTTCCACATTATATATGCATTTACAGAAAGGGAAAGGAAAGTTGGCTGGACCAGAAATACCATTCTTTCTATATCTACTCACTTAATGGTTCTTCTTCTATGGTCTCTCTGTCTTTCTCTGTCTCTGTCTCTCTCTTTGAGGCAGGAACTCATGTTTCCAGGTTGGCCTCAGCATAAGAAGTATGCAACCAAAAATGACCTTGAACTCTGATCCTCCTGCCTCCTGGTTTCTCCAGTATTGGGGATTAAATCTAAGGCTTTGTATTTGCTCTTAATTAATCTACATCCCTAGATCTTGTTTGAGATAAGGTTTCATGTATGTATCTCAGGCAAGCCTTGAACTTGCGTTATAGCAAGTTTTGCTTAAATCATTGCTCCTGATCACTGAAATTATAGGTATTCACCACCTTACCCAGTGTATCTATGATCCCTTGGCTCTGAGGGCTGATAGAATTGCCCTGCAGCTTCATGTAAAGCTGATTGCTTAAGCCTTCCAAAAACATTTAGTTAAGTAACTTGAAAACATCCACATTATCTGTCATTTCTTCAATTTATAATGGGGGGAGGGAAGAACCCACAGTATTATCCTAAATCATTTGCTTTGTCAAACTATTTGTGCAGTTTCTTATTGTGAAATATAGTGAAGTATTATAATCTTAGAATTTCAAGTTACTAATGCTTCTGTTTGGAAATACAATAATTATTTTAATTCACGCAGGTGAGTTAACATAAACTAGAAGCCTACATTTTTCTTCTTGGGCAAGCCATCCATCTCTTGGACTAAATGACAAGCAGCTGATAAATTTAATCTTCTTGGAGCATTATTTATTATGACATCACTCACTCTGGCAACCCCTCCTGTGATACAATTCTATAGTAATCCCTATCATCCCCTTGTCTACCCATCTATACAGCAATCAGTTACAGGAGTAGAATGCAGGTTCAAATTCTGCTCATCTCTCTACTCTTTTGACCACTTTGTTGGACTTGGCTGGTGATCAAAGGACTTGAAATCTCTTACCCCTTTCCAGATGGCAGCCCTGCGAAAAGTGGAAGTAATTTTTATCCAGATTTAGTGGTTTTATTTATTTAGGGCTTTGGGTTTTTTGTTTGTTTTTCAAGACAGGATTTCTCTATGTAGCTTTGGAGACTGTCCTGGAAAACTCTGTAGATCAGGCTGGCCTTGAACTCAGAAATCTGCCTGCTTCTAGGATTAAAGGTGTGTGCCACCACTGCCTGATGTTTTGTTTGTTTGTTTTGTTTTTTCCTTTGAGAAGAAAAACCTTTGTGAGTGTATGATATGAGTGTGGGCACGCATGTGCCACAGTGTGCATGCAGAGGTGAGAGGGCAACTTTGGGCATCAATCAGTATCTTCCTGCATGAGACAGGGCTTCATATTCTGTTTCATACATTAAGCTATCCAGCATTGCTAATGCACACTCCCACACCCAGCTTCACGAGAGTTCTGGGCATCTGAACTCAGGTGATCATGAATGCAGGGAGAGTTTACTCGATAAGCCATCTCCCAAGCCCCGTAGTTTGATTTTTGGAGTTGGGACCTTGCTATGTAGCAAAGGCTGGCTTTGAGCTTGTGGTGATCCTCCAGCCTCTGCCTCCTGAATATGGGTTTATTTGCAGGTATGCTCCACTATACCTGGCTTTATTATTCTTCTGCCAAAGGTTTTTCGCCCTCTAAATTGAACTCAGAGTGAGATAGGACAGGGAGAAAGTTGTCAAGTACGGCCCGAGCCTGACTTCTGGGTTCAGTCTGGTTAGCTTTCCTTACAGCTCCTTGGAGCAGTGTCTTATGTTAATTTTGGTTGCCCTGGCACGTTTTAAAGGGTGATGATAAAGCCTTTTGTTGAACTGCCCCACTGAACCAGACAAGAGCTAATACAGCTCTGCAGTTTCCCTGGGAGGGCGGGGGAAGCAGATTCAGAGGCTAAGCAAGTCCCTCAAGGTAACAGAGCAAGCTTCCCGCCAGGATGAGAAATCACATGTGTGTGGCTTCCAGGCAGTCTCAGTAAACACATTTACTCAGCACTGGCCTTCCTTGCATGCCTTGTGTCTCCCTCTGCCACTGTCGTCCTTTTTGTACAGATGCTCTTCAGTGTAGTGTCTGAACTGTCCTAAGTCACTCGTGTTTAAGATAGGGGCAGGGTTGCTATGTGGCCCAAACTAGCCTTGATCTCTGCAATTCTTCCATGTCAGCCTTTTAAATGGTGAGATTATAGCCATAAACTACCACATCCAACTAACCAGTTATTAGCAATTACAGAGAGAAGAGTTCAGGCAGACTTTTACATGAATATATGTAAAAATGACTCAGATCAGCTTCCACAGCTTTGCCAAGTGGTTTTCAACAAAGGGACTACTTGGAATCTGCAGATAACAGGCAGAAACACCACCAGACTGAGTTTGTCTCAGAGATTTTTTGCAGTGCACAATCTAAGGAAGACTATGATTTAGTTTCACTTAATTGCCTGGAATCATCTCTTGAGTATTTGCCATGAGTAAAACATTGTGCTGGGCACTTTGTGGACAGGCCCAATCAGTTCCTTCACTTAAGGAGATCACATGTTTGATTTAAACATAGGGCTGGTGGCTAGAGAGCATGAGGTCCCAAGGTGTTATGCAATGGGGTACAGTGATGTCCTTGTATACAACTTTGCTGAGAGCTGGCATTCGGGAGGCTCTTTGGGCCTAACAGTAAATCATCTTTAGGTGCTTCAGTCACAAAACAGACCACACTCCACTCAGTTCCTGGGAACAATCTATGGTTCTGTGGTAAACTACACGGGGGGGGGGGCACAAAGAAGCCGAAGAAAATAGAACTAAGCCTCAACGTTCAACAGCACACAATATTTATTCTCAACAGCCAAACAAAATAAATAAACAAAAAGAAAATGGCCAACTTGAGGGGAACTAGAAGGACAGGTGACAATGCAGTTTTGTTTCCATTAGCTCTCACATCAAAGGCTTTTAAAGTACTTTACAGAATGTTATGCCTCACCCTCTGTGAAAAGACGAAAGTGTTATTATCGCCAGATAAAGGTGGAGGGAAGGAGGAACAAAGGTTTACTTCTTTTATGCCAACTATTTTGTGGAGTATTTGAAATGAGACTTGAAACTAGAGAAGCAAGAGAGGAGGCTGGAAGAATTTGTAATTGAGGGGCATAATTTCACACGGCGTAAGTGTCTAGAGGACGTTAATACAGTGAATCTTCATTTCCAGTCAAGTGGAATGAAAGCCTTGGGCTGCATCACAGCACATCCTGCAAAGAGCAATTCCGGCTTCGGAGCACCCTCCACTTGTAGCAACCGTTCAGTGAAAATGGCTGTGATGAGGATTCTCATATAATTGTCCAAAATATGCCCGTAGTGTTCTGCTATGCACACATGCTTTCCCCTGTGGAATATTACATATTTGCAGGACACTGTGCTGGCTCCTGCAGCACACACAGGGAGACCTGCCATAGCCTGATTCTGCTCTAGCTCTTTCCATCACCTCTCTTGTTCTATTCCACCTTTCCGTGATCAGTTTAGTGGAACTCCCATGAGGGAATCCTACACAGGAAAATAGGTGTAATAGCTTAATAAGAAAAATATTGCATTGTTTCATATTTGCAAAAAGGTCTATGAAATCTAGATACATAGTAATTTTTGAAAACTTTTAGTCCCAATATTGCCATTGAGAAAATGGCACTCATAATTATTCACACACATATTAAACATATTCATTTTTATGTGTGTGTGTATCTGTATTCGTGTGTACATGTCTCTTGTGTGCAACTGCCCGTGGTGCTAGAAGAATGTATTGAATCCCCCGGAGCTTGAGTTACAGGCAGTTGTGAGCTGTCTAATAAGGGTCCTGAGAACTAAACTCAGGTCCTCTGGAAAAGTGGCAAGTGCTCTTAATTGCTGAGACATCTCCCCAGTTCCTAAGCACAGTTTTAAAGACGGTCTCAATCTGTTATCCAGGATGTCTAGCCATGAACTTCTGTGCTCTAATGATCCTCCTGTTAGTGTTCAGGCATCTGTACTGGCCTGCCCTAGGGGTTCTGACAGGATACACCCTTAGCTGAAGTCACAAAGAGCACCACTTGTACCTACTCACTACATTCCCTTTTAAAGGGCCCTGCCCATGTCTCATCTCCCCCTTCCCTCTCTCCCTCTTTCTTCCACCACTCTTGTCCCCAGGGACCAGTCTCTGCCACCTCTTCTCTGCCCCCTTTTCTGTTGCTTCTCTCTTCTTTCTCCTCTTCCAATAAACTTCGTATTTGAGTCCTGTTACATGGCATGACTTTTCTTTGAGGCATTTTTAAAATTATAACATCTTCTGCTTCAGCCCTCTGAGTAAATGACACTCATGAGCAGCTGATGTAGACACACACACACACACATACACACACACCTATACATATGTGTTTACATACACTTTTGGGAAAATACACAAGTGGGTGTATGTATATATCCATATCTATACATATATGTTTACTTACACTTTTTGGGGAACACTCACACAAATGTGTATGTATGTATGTATGTATGTATGTATGTATGTATGTATGTATGTATATATATATACACACACACACACATATCTCCACATCTATACACATGTTTATATATACTTTTGGGCTGCAATATTGGGAGTTGAACCTACGTTCTCTTGTATGCAAAGCAAGCACCCCATCACTGAATCCCAGCCCCAGGCTATGATTTTATTCATTTCTATTTTTTAAATAGCCTCCACACTCTAACAATCACTGCACGCATGCTCCATTCTAGGGAACCAGGACACAGTGGGAAGCCTGGTCAGGCATGGGGTTGCTAGGCAATGCACTCCTCTCTCCCAGTAGGGAGCCTCATGGAAAGCCCAGGGCAGGCTCTATGCCCTGACCCACCCCAGGTGCTGGAGTTTGCTATCTGGCTCTGAGCCCTTCTCATGGGTGTCCAGAGAAGGGAACCCTGATTCCTTCTCAGCGCTGGAGGTGTGGAACCCCCAAAGCCACTAATAGAGTCTTCTGTACTACTGCAGGCATGTTCACTCTTTGAAGCTACTGGAGAGAAGTCCATGCTGAAACATCCTCAGTTAAGTAAGGGACAATTCATCAATGGCCGCTTCTGGCCCCTACTGGCTGCTAGCATCCTTGGTTTGTAGCTGCATCCCTCCAGTCTCTGCCCCTGGTCACATGGTCTCCTTTTCTGCATCAGGTGTCCCTCTACTTTGCTCTTCATTTTGTTTTAGAATTTTAAAAATATCCATTACCTGATATTATACAATGTGTCTTGATCATATCCAACCCAAATCCCCCCTCCTCTTTCTTCACTTTTTTTCTTTGTAACAACCCACTGAGTTCAATACACTTACATGCACATACATGCTGTGGTGTCATCCACTAGAGTATGGACAACTTCTCATCTGTCACTCCAGTCCATCCCTCAAGAAAAATGACTCCTCCCTTAAGCCAGAAGCTCCTCAGCTTGGGGTGGAACCTCCAGTGCCCTTCCCACATCCATCCAGAAGGTTGTTTGCCTTGATCTTGTCCAAGTGACTGTAGCTTCAGTGAGTCCAGGGCAGCGTCTGAAGCACCCTGTGTTCTCACATTCTTTCTTCCTGCTCTTCTGAGGTTGTCTCTGAGCCTTGAGGGGAGTGGTATAGATGCTTCTCTTAGGGATAAGCACCCAGTAATTACTTATTCTCAGCATTTCGACCAGTTATGAATCTCTGCAGTGACTACTAGCCACTTCAACAAGGAGCTTCCTTCACCAAGGTTGAGCACAGCACTGAGCTGTGGGTGCACCGGGCTGTGGGTGTACTGACCTGTGTGGATGCACTGAGCTGTGGGTGCACCCACAAATATTTTGTAGGCAGGTTGACAACACATCTTTATAATCTGAATGGAGTGCTGGAGGTTGAGACAATCAGAAAGTGAGGTTGTCTATCAATGTTATTGTTGAAAGTGTGAATAAAGTCTATTGATCTGGATGCCTAATGATGTTGTGTGTGTGTGTGTGTGTGTGTGTGTGTGTGTGTGTGTGTGTGTGTGTGTGTGCGCGCCTGTGTGTTGAAGATACACATATGTGCTCTGTGTCAGGTGTGCATGGAGACCACGGGTCAACTGCAGGTGTCTTCCTCAGTTATTTTTCACCTTATTTACCTGTTCATTTGAGACAAGCTTTCTCACTGAAATAGGTGCTCACTGACAGCTTCCTGACCAACAGGCCCCGCCTCCCTCCTTCCCCACCTATGCTGGCCTTACAGCTGTGTGCTGCAATTTTGTTTTGTTATGCTATTGCTTAAGATTTTATTTTTATTTTTAATTTTGTGTATGCATGTGTCCATGTGTGTTTGTGCGTGTAAGTGCAGTACCCTAAGAAGCCAGCAGAGGCTCCCTGGAGCTTGAGCCACAGGCAGTTGTGCGCAACCTGACATGGGTGCTGGGAACTGAACTTGGGTCCTCTAAAACAGCAGTAAACATTAATTGCTGAGCCATCTCACCAGCTCTAGAGATACAGAGTAATAACAATAACAACAATAATTTTGGTATTTATGTTTAATTTGATATTTGCATATTATTATTGTTACTATTGATTTTTTTGAGACAAGATGTAACCTTGGCTATCCCAGAATTCCATGTAACCCAGGCTGGCCTCTACTTCACAGAGATCTGTCTGTCTCTGCCTCCCAAATGCTGGGATTAAGTGTGTGCACCACCATGCCCAGGCTACCTGTAATCTTTAAGAACCTCCCCTACTCCACAAAAACTAACAATCATGCCTTTGGGCAAATCTTTATTGGGAAGCATGATAGTTCCTTACCTAAAAGCACTGTAGTTACCATTCACCTGGGCAGAAACAAGCTTTCTTAATGATTGACAACTCTGCTACACAATGATGTCCAGGCCAATATTCTCATTACCCTATGTAAAGTCCCCAGAGAAGTGGAAAGGATGAAGAAAATGTAACCAAAACTTAATATTTATCCATCCCCATTCCCAACAATACTTTCCAGCAGAGTATTTAATGCATTTTACTAAAGAAGCACTGTTGGTACCTAAGAGTAGACCAGAAAGCAAGAAAACATTAGTATAATTGACTCTGTGAGTTATGTCCTTCATTAAGACAAAGAAAGCAGGCTGTTTCCCAGTGACAGCAGTGAGGAGCAGTGGACACAGTGATCATAGGTCTTTGGAATTCCCTCTCTGCATGTTTCTTCTGGGCTGTGGCTACTTTGTTGTTATTATGGAATATTATTATATTTATATAAAATATATACATATATATATATATATCTTCAGCTACACTCTTCTGGTAAAGGAGATCATCTTAGTAAGAGAGTGTTTTATTTATTGTCTCTCCCAGCTTGTTCATGACCCCCTCTCCCGTTCTCCGGGCTGAGAACGACGGGTCCCAGCAAAGCATTACACACACTTAGTGGGCCCCTATTTCTTGGTTATGACTGTATTTCAAGACCTGGGCTCGTCTTAATCACTTGTAGCAATAAACCTAGAGTGTCACTGAAGCTCCCATGGCAGTCCAAGCTGAGCCTGAAGTTAAAATAAGAACACCACAGGAAGCAGAACTTTGCTCATCTCTCTTCTTTTCTGGGAACGCACTTTGCATGTGGTTAATTTTTTCTGGTAGCCTAGTTCCTCTTTTGATTGTCTCAAAGTTAATGTGTAGTTTTAGACAAATGCCACTCAGGATGGTCAGCTATAAACTTCATATGTAAACAAAATTGCACCAACAATTTTATCACTTTTTGGTGGGGGGGTACTTATGCCAGATGATTTACTTTTTGTTTGTTTGTTTTTGAGACAAGATGTCACCATGTACTTTTGGCTGGCCTGAAACTCACAGAGATTCGTCCTCTTTTGTCTCCTGAATGCTGGCATTAATGGTATGCACCACTATGTCTGGCCTACTTGGTTATCTTAAAGAGTGCTTATCCTTTTGTGTGATTTTGTTTGAGACAGGGTCTTGCTTCTTGACCTAGACTGGCTTTGAACTTACTATGTAGTCAAGGCTATACTTCAACTCTCAATCATCCCAGGTTAGCCTTCCAGTGCTAGAATTATAGGCATGTGCCACCACACCTGATACAATCATCTTTTTTTCTTAAAGCACAATGACCACTCTTCTGTAGCACAAGGTAAAATATTTCTCACTAAAACCTATTATTAGTTTCTGATATAAAATTTAATTTCAACTAGGTGTTGTCAGTTACCAAGAAACCTAGTATTAATATATACTAGAAGCACATGTGATTTTTTTTCTATATTTTATGTCAGTGCAGTAAAACACTACTTAGGATATCTTGTATCATGGTTTAGGATACAACATCGCCAGCTGAAGCTGTGGCATGGATGCAACACATAGAATGTTTCAGTTAGCCTATCAAATACAAACCTTTCAGAAGCTAGGCTTGATTGGTTCAGATACTTGCCTGCTTGTTGCACAGAACACTTTGTTAAGTGAAAGGAAGAATAATGTCTCCAATTGAAAAACAGAGGGAGTTTTGGGCTGGCAGAATGCAATTGCCCAAGTTAGAGCTAGCCAAATTGATCTGAAATCATTTAGATAACAATGTGATGGGCAGTGGAAAAGCATTTGTTTATGAAGACAGATAATGCCAGGCAAATCTGATTTATTTGGTCTTATAAAATTACTCTGCAAGTTGGTGGCTACAGAAAACTCCATGGATAAACATATATCTAAATGTTTGTAAAAGCCTTTGATGTGGTCTGCATGGGGTTAGGGTAATTGAATGCTCCGGAGATGCTGCCCAGATAGCAATGCAATTGTGTGTCTATCAGATTTAAACCGGAATAATCGTAAAACAGATCGTAACGTCTAGCTAATATATTTGGCACAGACAATAAAAAGGGCCAATATCTTTACAGATGAGTGTTGTAAGGGAGTATGAAATGATTTAGTCCTTTTTCGTCAGCTCTCCCTTTCTTCACAAGGTGCACATGTGAGAAGTTTGTCTAAAGTGCCTCACATGTGTGGATTGAGCTGAATTTTCATCCTCTAACTAAGGTTCATAGAATTTGGAATCTATGTTGTCTGCAAAGGCATTATGATAGAGTACTGTAAGTCTGGGAAGTTTCTAAATCTGGGTAAACTTGAGTGAAAACCTTACGTAAATAAATTCTGGAGTAGATTTTTTTTCTTATTTTACATATCCACCCCAGTTCCCTCTCCCACATTCCTTCCTTCTCTCCCTCCCTCCCATGCTACTGGACCGCCCTCCCATCCCATCCCCCCCAGTCCCTCCCCCCTCCCCCCCTGTCCCCAACTCCACTCCACAGGGAGGATGATGCCTTCCAGGAGGGATCAACAAAATTTGTCAAGTCATTTGGAGTAGGGACTAGGCCCTCCCTCCTGCCTCTATGTTAGGGGAGTAACCCTCCACGGCCAATGTGCACCAAAGTCCTTTCATGCACCAGGGATACTTCCTGGTTCCACTGTCAGAGGACCCTTAGACTGCCCAGGCCTTCTAACTGAGACCCATGTTCAGGGGGTTCAAGTCAGTCCCATGCTGGATTCCCAGCTATCAGTCTGGGGGGTTCATTAGCTCCACCTTGTTCAGGTCAGCTGTCTTATGTGTTTCTGAAGCCTGGTCTTATCCTCCCTCTCTGCATCTGGATTCGAGTTCAGCTCAGTGTTTAGCTGTGGGTGTCTGCTTCTGTTTCCATCAGCTACTAGATGAGGGCTCTATGATGGTGGATAAGGTAGTCATCAATCTCATTATCAGGGAAGGGCATTTAAGGTAGCCTTTCCACTGTTGCTCAAATTGTTAGTTGGGGTTAGTCTTGTAGGACTCTGGATATTTCTCTAGAGTCAGTTTTCTCTTCAAACCTATAATGGCTCTGATGGGAGATGTTATTCTGTATATATGTTTCTCATACTGGTTAATAAAGCCCTGTGGCCAATAGAAAACTAGATAGGTGGGGCTAGTTGACTAGGAGGAGGAAGAGGAAGTAGTAGGTGGAGTCAAGATGTAGCCCAGGGAAGACGCAGGACGCCTGCCGCGCAGCTCCCCGATAAGACGACCACGTGGAAATACTTAGATAAATAGAAATGGGTTAATAATTAAGGCAGAGCTAGCCCATAAACAATAATGGTAATTGGCCAACAGGATTGTATCAAATACAGAGTCTCTGAGTGTTATTTGGGGCTGGCGCGGCTGTGGGCCCACGTGGCGGCAGGACCGGGAGGCCGGCGGGGAGACCTGCTGTAACATATTGGTGTCAGAAGTGGGTTCTAACAATTCATTGATGTGTAGGAGAGCTGCAATAAAGCTTTACACTGTGTTTTAAAAAATACGCTGGCTTGGGAAAGAAAAAGAAACGGGATACAATGGTTTAAAAAAGAAAAAGGAAGAATGAAAGGATATGGTGGCGTACACCATTAATCCCAGCACTCGGGAGACAGAGGCAAACAGATCTCTGTGATTTCAAAGTAAACCTGGTATGGATTGAATTCCAGGACAGATAAAAGTTACACAGAGAAACCCTGTCTCAAAATATGCAAAAATAGAACTAGAAGAAAGAGAGTAATAAAAAAGCCACGTAAAAATGGAAAACACAGAGAAATTTTGGATAATATACGTGCTTCTGTTGTCTTTAAATTATTTGATTGCTGAGAAAATAGCAACTACTGATAAAAGAAATGTTCCTGGATCAATTCAATTTATATATTTTAAAAATGCTTTGACTCCAAAATTTAAGCATAAGGACAAGTTACTGGGGAAAAAGGATTTCTATTTTTGTTTCCACAGAAAATGAAAAGCTACAGATTCTTTACAGACTTATATGGTTTGATCAAGCCAGACCCCCTGAAACAGCTCCCCAGGTGATCCAACATTCAAAGCAGTTGAGACAAAGCCTTGCAGACTACTGGCAAGATTTCTGCGTCTTCTTTGGACCCCTATGACAGCGCCCTCTACCAGCAGGAAGTAGTTTGGAAAGAACAACGCCCAAATTCCCAAATATTGTTTATAAATGTTTGTTTTCATTTAAATGGACTTGGTTATAAATGGCTATAACCACAAACAATCTTTTTAAAGGTAAAAAGGGAATTATGGTATAGATATGAATACTTTGCTTTGGAATGGATTTTCTTTTATTGATACAATTTAAGGTCAATTTTGTGATAAGTATATTTCTCCTCTTGTTTAGGTATTGTGTTTATATAGCTCATTGACAAATGTAATGTATAATTTAGTACAGATTAGAGAGTTACCTATGATAGTCAAGCTTGGAGTTAGTTAGGTTTTCTAGATATATAGAGATGTATTTGAGATGGATAGGCATTCTTCAAACCTTTTAAAGACCTACAGAATATGGCATTAAAAATGGTTTAGGGTTTTTCTTGACAGTGAGGCACAACTGCTCCTGGTAACACCACCTACAGAAGAAAGGAAGATGGACATCGAAGAAACACATTATGGAGTTTGCTTCTAATATGGCAAGACTAGCCATTTGGGCAAGGTACTGCTCTTCTGAACTGTTTGACTTTATGTTGTAGAAACTGGACATGCAGGACCCACAAAAAGGTGACTGCTGATGCAAGATGGACATTGCTACAGGATTCCTGTTTCATGGAAGAGGCTGCCAGACAGCCAGATAGTCTACAGGACACAGAGAAAAGTTTCCTGCCTTATTGAGGAGTCTGGACACACATTATGGCCTATGGGCTGAAGATGGAACATTACAGAAGAACTTCGGGTGACTGACCAGGCAATGCATTGTCTCTGTCATTTCTAGAGTTTATATATTATCCTTCTATGGTCTTTGAAGGAGTTGAAGACAGATAGTTATGATTATAGTTTTTCTTAGTTAGGATTAAAAATAAGTTACATATAGGTCTTTAGACTGACAAAGATAGGATAGATGATATTTTCTTTAAGTCTTACAAAATGTTAATGGACTAAATATTGTTAACTGTGATTCTTATTTGATAACTGTTGTATGGTATATTTTGCTATGTTAAGGTTAAACCCCTTCTTTTACTTTAGACAGAAAAGAGGAGATGATGGGAGATGTGATTCTGTATATATGTTTCTCATACTGTTAATAAAGCCCTGTGGCCAATAGAAAACTAGATAGGTGGGGCTAGGAGACTAAGAGGAGGAAGAGGAAGTAGTAGGGAGTCGAGATGTAGCCCGGGAAGGAGAGAGGAAGCCTGCCGCGCGGCTCCCGGATAAGACGACCACGTGGAAATACTTAGATAAGTAGAAATGGGTTAATGATTAAGACAGAGCTAGTCCATAAACAGTAATGGTAACTGGCCAACAGGATTGTATCAAATACAGAGTCTCTGAGTGTTATTTGGGGCTGGCGCGGCTGTGGGCCCACGTGGCGGCAGGACCGGGAGGCCGGCGGGGAGACCTGCTGTAACATATTGGTGTCAGAAGTGGGTTCTAACAATTCATTGATGTGTAGGAGAGCTGCAATAAAGCTTTACACTGTGTTTTAAAAAATACGCTGGCTTGGGAAAGAAAAAGAAACGGGATACAATGGTTTAAAAAAGAAAAAAGGAAGAATGAAAGGATATGGTGGCGTACACCATTAATCCCAGCACTCGGGAGACAGAGGCAAACAGATCTCTGTGATTTCAAAGTAAACCTGGTATGGATTGAATTCCAGGACAGATAAAAGTTACACAGAGAAACCCTGTCTCAAAATATGCAAAAATAGAACTAGAAGAAAGAGAGTAATAAAAAAGCCACGTAAAAATGGAAAACACAGAGAAATTTTGGATAATATACGTGCTTCTGTTGTCTTTAAATTATTTGATTGCTGAGAAAATAGCAACTACTGATAAAAGAAATGTTCCTGGATCAATTCAATTTATATATTTTAAAAATGCTTTGACTCCAAAATTTAAGCATAAGGACAAGTTACTGGGGAAAAGGATTTCTATTTTTGTTTCCACAGAAAATGAAAAGCTACAGATTCTTTACAGACTTATATGGTTTGATCAAGCCAGACCCCCTGAAACAGCTCCCCAGGTGATCCAACATTCAAAGCAGTTGAGACAAAGCCTTGCAGACTACTGGCAAGATTTCTGCGTCTTCTTTGGACCCCTATGACAGCGCCCTCTACCAGCAGGAAGTAGTTTGGAAAGAACAACGCCCAAATTCCCAAATATTGTTTATAAATGTTTGTTTTCATTTAAATGGACTTGGTTATAAATGGCTATAACCACAAACAATCTTTTTAAAGGTAAAAAGGGAATTATGGTATAGATATGAATACTTTGCTTTGGAATGGATTTTCTTTTATTGATACAATTTAAGGTCAATTTTGTGATAAGTATATTTCTCCTCTTGTTTAGGTATTGTGTTTATATAGCTCATTGACAAATGTAATGTATAATTTAGTACAGATTAGAGAGTTACCTATGATAGTCAAGCTTGGAGTTAGTTAGGTTTTCTAGATATATAGAGATGTATTTGAGATGGATAGGCATTCTTCAAACCTTTTAAAGACCTACAGAATATGGCATTAAAAATGGTTTAGGGTTTTTCTTGACAGTGAGGCACAACTGCTCCTGGTAACACCACCTACAGAAGAAAGGAAGATGGACATCGAAGAAACACATTATGGAGTTTGCTTCTAATATGGCAAGACTAGCCATTTGGGCAAGGTACTGCTCTTCTGAACTGTTTGACTTTATGTTGTAGAAACTGGACATGCAGGACCCACAAAAAGGTGACTGCTGATGCAAGATGGACATTGCTACAGGATTCCTGTTTCATGGAAGAGGCTGCCAGACAGCCAGATAGTCTACAGGACACAGAGAAAAGTTTCCTGCCTTATTGAGGAGTCTGGACACACATTATGGCCTATGGGCTGAAGATGGAACATTACAGAAGAACTTCGGGTGACTGACCAGGCAATGCATTGTCTCTGTCATTTCTAGAGTTTATATATTATCCTTCTATGGTCTTTGAAGGAGTTGAAGACAGATAGTTATGATTATAGTTTTTCTTAGTTAGGATTAAAAATAAGTTACATATAGGTCTTTAGACTGACAAAGATAGGATAGATGATATTTTCTTTAAGTCTTACAAAATGTTAATGGACTAAATATTGTTAACTGTGATTCTTATTTGATAACTGTTGTATGGTATATTTTGCTATGTTAAGGTTAAACCCCTTCTTTTACTTTAGACAGAAAAGAGGAGATGATGGGAGATGTGATTCTGTATATATGTTTCTCATACTGTTAATAAAGCCCTGTGGCCAATAGAAAACTAGATAGGTGGGGCTAGGAGACTAAGAGGAGGAAGAGGAAGTAGTAGGGAGTCGAGATGTAGCCCGGGAAGGAGAGAGGAAGCCTGCCGCGCGGCTCCCGGATAAGACGACCACGTGGAAATACTTAGATAAGTAGAAATGGGTTAATGATTAAGACAGAGCTAGTCCATAAACAGTAATGGTAACTGGCCAACAGGATTGTATCAAATACAGAGTCTCTGAGTGTTATTTGGGGCACACGTGGTTGCAGGACAATGGCGGCAGAACCAGCGGCAGCCGGCGGGGAAACCTGCTGTAACATGGCTCCCTCTTTTTTATGGCCTCTCTCCCTCCCTCCCTCCCTCCCTCCCTCCCTCCCTCCCTCCCTCCCTCCCTCCCTCCCTCTCTCTCTCTCTCTCTCTCTCTCTCTCTCTCTCTCTCTCTCTCTCGTCTATTCCTCCCCTGACTCAATCTTCCTAGTCCCACACGCTTTCCTCTCCTCCCCTTCTCTTTCTCCTAGCTCTCTCTCCACTCACTGTACCCCCCACTCCCAATATGCTTGGGAGATCTTATTCCTTTCCCCTTCTGTGAGGAACCTTGTATGAATCTCTTAGGTTCCTTCTTGTATCCTAGTTTCTCTGGTGGTATGAATTATAGGCTGGTGATCCTTTGCTCTATGCCTAATATCCATATATGAGTGAGTACAAACCATGTTCCTCTTTTTGTGGCTGGGTTACCTCATTCAAGATGGTTTCTTCAAGTTCCAATCATTTGCCTGCGAATTTCAAGATTCCATTTTATTTTTCTGCAGAGTAGTACTCCATTGTGTAAATGTGCCACATCTTCTTTATCCATTCTTCAGTTGAGGGGCATCTAGGCTGCTTCCAGGTTCTTGCTATTACAGATAATGCTGCTACAAATATAGTTGAACAGATATCTTTGTTGCATGGATGTGGATCATTTGGGTATATGCCTAAGAGTGGGATTGCTGGGTCCTGTGGTAGGCTGATTCCTATTTTCCTGAGGAACCACCATACTGATCTCCAAAATGGCTGTACAAGTTTACATTCCCACCAGCAGTGGAGGAGTGTTCCCCTTTTTCCACATCCTCTCCAGCATAAGTTGTCATTGGTGTTTCTAATTTTAGCCATTCTGACAGGAGGAAAGCATCTTCAACCAATGGTGCTGGCACAACCAGATGATGGTGTGCACAAAACTCAAATCCAAATGGATCAAAGGCCTCAACATAAATCCAGCCACACTGAACTTCTTAGAAGAGGAAGTGGGAGGTACCCTTGAACAAATTGGTAGGGAAGACTGCTTCCTGAACATCACACCAGTAGCACAGACACTGAGATAGACAATAAATGGGACAGCCTCAAACTAAGAAGCTTCTGTAAGGCAAAGGACACAGTTGACAAGACCAAATGGCAGTCCACAGACTGGGAAAAGATCTTCACCTACCCTGTATATGACAGATTGCTGATCTCCAAAATATACAAAGAACTCAAGAAACTAGTCAACAAAACATCAAATAACCCTATTAAAAATGGGGTACAGAACTGAAGAGAGAATTCTCAATAGAGAAAATAAAAAAGGCTGAAAGACACTGAAGAAAGTGTTCAACATCCTTAGCATCAGGGAAATGCAAATCAAAACAACTCTGAGATACCATCTTACTCCTGGTGTAGATTTTAAGAGTTGAAAGATAATTGTTAAGAAAATAACCACGAAGATGGGCAGTGGTGACACATACCTTTAATCCCAGCACTCAGGAGGCAGAGACAGGTACATCCTGGAGTTAGAGGCCAGCATGGTCTACAGAGCAAGTTCCAGGACAGCCAGGACTACACAGAGAAACCCTGTCTCAAAAAAAGACACCCCCCCAAAAAGAAAATAACCACAATAACTTTCATCCTTTTATTTTTTGAGAGAAGTAGCAAAAAACAAAAAAACAAAAAACAAAACAAAACAAAACAAAAAACCCAACCAACAAACCAACCAACCAACCAAACCAAACCAAACAAACAAACAAAGAAGCAAAAACAAATCAGAAATAAAAGGGATAAAGAAGAATGTGGGATTCAGTTGCGTATGTTTTCTTTAGTGTTTTGTTATATATTTTCTATGTATAACCACGGGGTGACAATAAAAAATAATGTAATTTTATTACATTTATTTATAATGTAAATTTATTACAAAAAGTAATGTAATAAAGTAAAGGGAGGTCACTACTAACCAGTTACAGAAGAGGCAGGGCCACAGGACGAAGCCCTGAGAGCCTACTGTGTTGGACCCTCTGGTTGAGTTGGTGGATAATGGAGGTGGTGGGTTTGATTGAGGCTGGAGATGTGGGCTGAGAGCATTGGAAAGCCTTCTCTAACCACTGTGAATGCATCTTCGAATAAATTTAACATCCAGTGTAGTTTTGCTAATGTGTACCATCTGTAAAATAGCCAAAGGACTCTAAGAAAGCTACGTAACAGAAAGTCAGATATAGGTTAAATTATAAAATGAAAGACCAAGCACAGGGCTCAGTTACTGAGAGCTTGTCTAACATGAATGAGGCCCTGAGCTTGATTCCTAGCATAAAATAAATGAAAGATTGTAAGATGTTGAATTATATCAATAATAAACAGAAGTTTATTGGAAGGCAACAATGCCTTTAGCTTATCTAATTGACAATTTCCCCCCCCCCTCATAAGTGACAGAACATAACCAGATAGGCATTCTAAAGGAAGGTTTGCAATATTCAGTAAACACTTTGAAGATGAGCTGTGTAGTGGTGGTGCACACTTTTAATCCCAGCACTCAGGAGGCAGAGGATCTCTGTGAGTTTGAGGCCAGCCTGGTCTACAATTCGAGTTCTAGGACAGCCAGGACTGTTATACAGAGAAACCCTGTCTTGAAAAACCAAAATCAAAATCAAACCAACCAACCAAACAAAATCCCCAAAACTTTGAAGATGTTTAATGTAGTTTATCTGTGAAAATCTGAAAATACATAATACATACACATAACCAGTTCAATGAAAATGAAAACAATTCAAGACATGAAAGTAAAATTTAACAAAGGAATAGACTCACTAAAGAAAACCAATACTTTCTGGGCAGTGGTGGCATATGCCTTTAATCCCATCATTCAAGAGGTAGAGGCAGGTGGATCTCTGAGTTTGAGGACAGCATGGTCTGCAGAGTGAGTTCCAGGACAGGCAGGGCTACACAGAGAAATCCTGTCTTGGAAAAAACCAACTCAACCAACCAACCAACCAACCAACCAACCAACCAACCAACCAATCAACCAATCAACCAAACAAACAAAAAACAAAAAACAAACCAAAACCCCCTAAAAGCCCATAGTGAAATAAAACCACAAAAGAAAAATTTAGGGTGTCAAACAAAAACCTCAGAGGTAAGCCTCACAAACAGAGTGTAAGATATATAAAAGAAAATCTCAGGCATTGAAGACAACATAGAAGAAATACATACCTTAGTCAAAGAAAATGTTGAATTAAAAAAAATTCCAATTACAAAACCTCAGGAAGTCTAAGGTACTATGAAAAGACCAAATCTATGAATAATAGGGACAAAGGAAGGAGAAGAAACCCATTTGAAGGATCCAGAAAATATTTTTAATAAAATTATAGAAGAAAGTTTCCCCAATCTAAAAAGGAAGTACTTATCTAGTGTTATTTTATTTTGTATGTTTTAGGTGTTTGTTAGAGGGTTTGGTAGGAAAATTTTGCAAAGAAAATTTTAATTTAATTAAGATGAAAAGAAGTATAGAAAATACAAAATAGACAGAACTAGAAAAGAAATTCCCCATGATACCCAGTAATCAAAACACTAAATGTGCAATGCAAAGAAAGGATAGTGAAAGCTACAAAGGCAAAAGACAGAGTGGCATATAAAAAAGACAGACCCTTTAGAATAATGCTGATTTCTCAGTGGACAATCTGAAAAACAGAAGGACCTGGACAGATGTTCTACAGACTCTGAGACATCACAGATGCCAGCCCAGACTACTACACTCAGCAATACTTTCAGTCACAGAAGATGAAGAGAGAAATTCATTTCACAATAAAACCAAATTTATCTATGAAATCTAGCACTACAGAGGTCACTAGCAGGAAAATGTCAGTCTGAAGAAGTCAGCCACACCCAAGGAGACACAAGGAATAAATAATCTCATAGTAGCAAATCAGAAGAGAGGGGGGAAAACCCTCATACCACCACAACAAAATATCAGTAGTCAACACCATTGCTCATGGGTAACTATCAATAACAGTCTTATTTCTGAAATAAAAAGACACAGACTAACGAATGGAAACAAAAACAGGGTCCACTTTTCTGCTGCATCCAAGAAGCATAGCACAACATCAAGGACAGACATCACACCATCATAACAGGATGGAAAAGATATTCCAAGCAAATGAACCTAAGAAACAAGCCACTGTGTCTATTTTAATATCTGGTAGACTTTAAACCAAAACTAATCAAAAGAGACAGTATACTGCATACCATTAAAGGAAAATTCACCAAGAGAATATTGCAATTTTAAGTATCTATGTGTCAAACATAAGGGTACTCAAATTCATAAAAGAAACACTGCTACAGTTGAATTCACATACTGACCCTCACGCTGGTGATAGCAGGTAACTTCAATACCCGATTCTTACCAATAGACAGGTCACCCAGATAAAACTAAACAGAACACTGAAACTAACATAAGCAAAATGGACCTAGCAGACATCTACAGAACATTGCGCCTAAATATAAAAGAATATACCTTCTTCTCAGAAGTTCATGGAACTTTCTCCAAAATTGGACACAGAGCAAGTTTCAACAGATGCAAGAAAATTAAAAAAATTTTTAATCCTCCTGCTTCCTGTCTAATCACCACAGATTAAAGCTGAAAAACAATTGAAAGAACAGAAAGTATACAAATTCATAGAAACTGAGCACTCACTACTGAATGAAAAATGGATCAAGATTGAAATGGAGAAGGACATTAAAAACTATTTAGAATTGAATGAAAATGAAAACACATCATACCCAAACCAAGGGACACAAGAAAACAGTTCTGAGAGGCAAGTTCACACACTAGTGCTTACATTAAAAAGTTGGAGAGATGCCATATTAGTAGCATTAGCAACATACCTGAAAGCTCTAGAACAACAGGAGGAAATCACACCCCCAAAGAGCAGATGTACAAGAAATAATCAAACGCAGGACTGAAGACAGTGAAATAGAAACATCAAAAGCAATGCAGAGAATCAATGAAATGTAGAGTTGGTTCTTTGAAAAAAAAAATAAGATTAATAAACCCTTAGTCAAATTAACTAAACAAAGGAATGAGAAGAACCAAATTAATAAAATTAGAGATAAAAATAGGGATGGCTGGGTGCTGGTGCCACATGCCTTTAATCCCAGCACTCTGGAGACAGAGGCAGGTGGATCTCTGTGAGTTCAAGGCCAGCCTGGTCTACAGAGTGAGTTCCAGGACAGGCTCCAAAACAATACAGAGAAACCCTGTCTCAATGAACAAACAAACAAATAAACAAGACAAAACAAAAAAGAACCAACCAAACATACAAAAAAGAAAATAGGGATGTTACAACAGATACTAAGACATACTTGAGAAATCCACCAGACTAGAACACCTAAAAGAAATGTATTTATTCACATAAATGACCTATCAAAGTTAAATCATGATCAAGTAAACAATTTAAACAACCTTTGACCTATAATGAATTGGAAATCATAACTAAAAGTCCCTCAACCAGGGCCAAATGGATTCAGTGCAGAATCCTACCAGAACTTCAAAAAAGAAATAATGCTGATATACCTCAAATTATTCTGCAAAATAGAAACTGAAGGAATATTTCCTAATTTTTTTTGCAAAACCACTATTACCCTAGTTCCAAAACCACACAAAGACCCAGAAAAAGTAAACTATATCCCTTATGATTTAAGATTTTTAATTAACATACTTTTTTTATTGATGCTTTGGGAATTTCACATCATGCACTCCAATCCCACTCATCTCCCAGTCTCTCTCTCTGCCCCTCAGCCTTGTAGTGCCCCTTCCAGAGAACTAAGAAAGAAATAATAAAAATAAGATTTAAATGATAAAATTAAAAATATAAATATCAATTAAAAAACAAACAAGACAGCACTCCCCTCTCTGTCTTTCCCACCTCTCCACGGGTTCTTCATTAGAAGCTACTGTGTATCATGCTGTATATCCCTTTGTGCAAACAACTTTACTTGCACACGTTCATTGTGTAATGTGTTGCTGGTCAGGTTCAAGGCCTCTGGCCTCTGGCACATCATCGATACTGGTCTCTCACTGGAACTTCACTTGGATAGCCTGTGATTGCCCTCAGTCATGGAGATCCTTTGACTATGGTTCTGCAGGACCAGTCCCTTCACACTCTCCAGCAGGTCATAGATGAGGTAGATGTTGGGGAGTGGCAACTCAAAGCCCTGGATATGTGCCTGGGTTGGTCAGTTGCTGGGACCACTTCCCTCACGTGAGCTGCAGAGCCAGCTCTCCTATGCCCATGATGAGGGGTAGGCCCAGATTTCCCAAGTATGGGGAGCCAACTCTCCAGATTTCCTAAACCATGGTCATGGGGATCCCTTATCCCTGGGTCAGTGAGGGGCTGGGCCAGCTCAGCAAGGCCCCTATATTTCAACACATGGCCTCTGTAGTAACATGGGCAAAAGACATCAACATAGATCCCAGCTGCAGCAGGACCACAGACCCAGACATGGCCATCAGCAGCAACCTGGGCTGGATGCTACCATGGCCCTGGGGTTGCAACACAGGCCTCTCAGATTGGCAGGGGCTCAGTAGTAGTGTGGTCCCAGACTTCAACATGGCCCCAGGAGGTGGTCCAGACCCTGAACAGTCCCACAGCCCTTGATGGCAACAGGATCCATGGACCTTAGCAGGACTATGTCTGTGGCAGGGCCACAGACCTAGACATGGTCCTCAGTAGTCTCTGGGGTCCAGATGTCACCAAGGCCTGGGTGGCTATGCTGGCTACTCTGATCAGCATTGCCCTGGTCAAAAGATGGCCCCCTGACAATGTGGGCCCAGGTGGCAGCCCAGACCTTGTGCAGGAGCCATAGACATAAACACAGAGCCTGGCTGCAGTATGGCCACAGACTCAGACAACACCATAGCCCTGGATGTCAGTGCAGCTCACCCCAATCTGTATGGTCTCAGTGGTAGCATTACCCTCAGGCACCCATTTGGTGTTGGCCCATTCCCCAGGTATCTACATAGCCTTCGGTGGTAACATGGACCGACATGGACACAGACCCTGGCACCTTGACCCCATAGACATGCTGAATCCTCAGTTCAGCATGACTCCTGGTCCCCAACATGGCCTCAGGTGGTGGACCAGAGCACGGGCATCTGTGGCCTTTGGTGGTGACACAGGCTGTGGACATTGATATGGACCCAGACATGGCCCCCAGCAGCAGCCCAGGTCTGGATGCCACTATGGCCCCATAGACAGCAGAGGCCACTCAGATCAGCATCAGTCTGGCTGGGGGGTAGATGCAAAAATTCCTAATAAAATACTTGCAAACCAAATCCAAGAACACATTTAAAAAAAGATCAGCCACCATGATCAAGCAGGCTTCATTCCAGAGGGGCAGAGCTGGTTTAACATACAAAATCAATAAATATAGCCCACCACATAAAGAGGCTGAAAGACAAAACCACACGATCATCTCCTAAAGATGCAGAAGAGGCCTCTGACACCCAACACCCTCTCATGATAAAGTCCTAGGGAGACTAGAGACGAGGGACATACTCCAATATATTAAAGATAACTTGCAGCAGCACCACAGCCAACATCAAGCCTAAGTGGAAAGAAACTCAAAGCGTGCCCACTAAACTCAGGAATAAGACAAAAGCGTTGACTCTCCATAGCTATTCAGTCTAGTACCTGAAGTCTTAGTTAGAGCAACAAGACAACTGAAGGAGATCAAGGGGATACAAATAGTAAAGAAAAGTCAAATCATCTTTACATATATAAGATTTTATATACAAAAGACCCTAAAAACTCCACCAGGAAGCGTCTACAGCTGATAAACACTTTCAACAAAGTAACAAGATACAAAATTAACACACAAAAAATCAATAGTTTTCTTATATATAAATGACAAACAGACAGAAAGAAATCAGATCTCATTGGGCACACCTCAGGGCAGGCCCCAATACCCAGGAGGAGTTGGTCAATACAAAAGGAACTCAGTGATGTTTTTTTTTGGTAGACTTTTCATCTTGTTTGTTTTGTTTGGGCAATTTTTTGTCATTGTCTTTAGCTCATTTATTTTGATTATTATTTCCCTGATGTTTCTTGTTTTGTTGTTGTTGTTTTTTAATTTGAAAGAGGAGGAACATAAAGTTGTGTGGGTAGGGAGATGGGAGGGTCTGGGATTGGGGGTGGGAAAAACATGATCAGAATGTATTGTATGAGAATTATTTTTAATAAAAGGTTTGGGAAAAACACTATATTTTTATTTATGTGTATGTGTATGTATATGATTATATATGTCATATATGTGTATGGAATCCTCTGTAGTCAGAGTTAGAGGTGGCTGTGACCTGCCTGTCATAGGTACTGGGACCTTTGGACAAGTGGCAAGTGTTCTTAGCTGCTGAGCTGTCTCTCCAGCCTTTACAACATTCTTTTTTTTTTTTTTTTTTTTTAAGTAAAGATTTTGTTTAATGTGCATTGGTGTTTTGTTGGATCCCCTGGAGCTGTAGTTACAAACAGTTGTGAGCTGCCCTGTTGGTGTTGGGAATTGAACTCAGGTCCTCTGGAAGAACAGCCAGATGCTGAGCCATCTCTCCCGCTTCGCCCCCCCCCCTCCCGGCCCCCACTTAACATTCTTAAAGCATTACAAGATCTGCAAAACCGGTGTGAAGTTACTAGGCCAAATGAAGAAATAATGACAAGCAGAGTACTCATGCTGCTCTTCCCTGATGGAATTTCCCTACCCATGATAATTAGAAGATCTGTCTTGATACACATGCAGGACAAGATAGATAGGAACTTGGGACCTAGCTAAAGGAGGAGGTCTGAGAAGATCTCTCCCCACAAGGCGCTGGGATCCAAGCCTTTCAGTATTTATTGGTTGATTCAAATTGCCTTTCTCTGAGTCTCAAGCCTTGAGCTCAGGTTAAATTGTTCTGGCTTGCAGTGTCCAGCAGAAGCAAATTCAGATCCTTTCTGAAGTGTGATACCTTTATCCTGGGCCTAAAATCACTGTAGAAACAACCCTTTTCCTACAAGGTTGATCACATAAACATCGAAACCAACTCCATCAAATAAGCAATGACCCAAAGAGCCACGAGGACTTCAGAAATTGGGTTTAATCGCTTAAGAATATAAGATAATAAAATTGGAAGTAGTTGCTCAGCTGCTGAAGGGGCTTATCTTTCAAGCCTGACCACTGAATTCGATTCCTGGAACACATGTAGACATGGAAGGAATGAATGGACTCTACAAAATTGTTCTCTGACTTCCACATACATGCAGTATGTGCTCCTCCACAGATATACACTCACACATACACACAGAACACAGATAAGTAAAGAAATATATAGTTTAAGAATTTTAAAAGCCAATAAAATAGCAATGAAGAGTATGTTTACATTTTTATTTTTAAGCAGTCCTGGGGACTAAACCTGAGGTATCTTTCATCCAAGGTGAGTGCTCTACCACCAAACTACAACCCCACCTGGAGTTTGTTTAATGACATAAGAGACCAGGGCCAGTGCAGAGACTTAGTGGGAAAGGTACCTGCTGCCACACCTGAAGACCTGAGTTCCATCCCCAGACTCTACATGACAGAAGGAGAGAGCTGACTCCCCCAAGTTGTCCTCTGACTTCCTCATGCACACTGAGGCAAGTGTGATGCAGGTATGATACACACACACACACACACACACACACACACACACACACACACACACACACACACACACTCACACACACACACACACACACACACACCACACACATACACACACACATACACACACACACACACACACAATCATCAAACGAAAAATACAAAGCACGTAAAAGACCAGCTTTGGTGACCCCTACAGAGAACATGAAGGCTTGCAAAAAAAAAAAAAAGCATCACTGGTGGTTCAGACAGACAGAGAGATCACACCGACAGCAAGATATGGGATAGCCAGCCCCTGTTGGTTTGCCATCGAATGGGCCTCTGTGACTGTCCTGAAGACGGCCTATGCTATTTGTTGTTTTACTGAATGTTGAATTGGACTCCACTGGGACCACAAGTGGCTGGATGAGCAAATAGAAGTCACATGTGCACAAACAATTAATGAGAATGCGCTGGATGATTCCAGTCAAACTGTGGCAACCTTGTTTGTTTGTTATGAGACAGGACCTTGTATATCCCAAGCAGGCCTTGAAATTGATATGTAGCCAGGGATGACCTTGAACCCACGTCTCTACCTCCTCCTAAGTGCCAGGGTGTCAGATGTGTGCTACCATGCCTGGCTTTAAACTGTGAGAACTTGGGGAACCTGCCACGATTGCTGAAATTGTCACTAGATGCACTTTAAGGTTGACATTGTCAAGTAAGGAAGCTTTAGAAACTGCCTCAACATGTTGATTTTTGGTGCTGTCAGACTCATTATCTGATGTAAATTTAGTTGGATTGTTTCTTAACCAGATTTAAGCCTGTCTGTGTCAATGTACCAAGCGGAATTTTTTTTTTGCATAATTTCTATAAACTCAAACTTCAATATCCATTATTTGGTTAAATAGCATACATTATAGCAGCATGATTCAGTTCTCAGTCACCACACTGTGTCAATTGCACGCAGTGACAGTTCTCCAGTGCTCGGTCAGACAGAATGTCATGCAAATGACGGGCATGTCTCATGGTCAGTGGCCGTCTGGTTGGTTGCTCCCTATGCATCTGTTATTTGCTCACCGACGGCGAGGCTTTATCATTGTGATCTTTCCATGTCACCCACATAGCATTTTGCAAAAGTAGATGGAATTGAAGAGAAGGAAGTGGCCAGCAGAGCTGAAGGCACGGCGGTGAACAAGAGAGCAATGCCGCAACAGTCTCTGAATGGAACATGCTTGTGGCAGCAGCGGACTGACTGCGGGGTGGGTTGGTTGGTACAGCCGCTGTGCCTACAAATCTTCAGAGAAACTTGGCGAAAGCTACCACCACCAATGAGCAAAGAGGTTGTGACGGAAACCATGACTATATCTCCAAAGAAAGAAAAACTCCACATAGAAGGATGTACTGAGAATACAGAAATGTTTTATATTGCTGAAAACAAACAAACAAACAAAAACCGTCAAACAGCAGAAGCTGAGGAGTGGGACCAGTCACCCTGACCCAGGAAAGATGTGGAGTGGCAAACACTTTTTAAAGGGCAAAGTGTTGCTCATACTACTGTTGCTTTCATTTTCATGTGTGTACATGTGGTGTGCAAGTGTGTGTGTTGTGTCTGTATGTGTGTGGGCACTCATGTGCAGGTGTACACTGTTGGGGCTCAGCAGTCTGTGCACCCCGCCTCTGGGTGGGACTCCTATGGCCACGTAATCACTATGTCAGGCTTTACCTAGCTTTTACCTGGCTGGGCAGAGACCGGGTTATGCATGCGCAAGCTCCCCTTTTAAAGCAAGCGGCCAAGCGCACCTCTCTCTCTTGCTTCTCTCTCTTGCTTCTCTCTCGCCTTCCTCTCTCTTGCCTTTCTCTCTTGCTTCTTGCCCCTTCTGTCTTTCTCTCTCTCTCCCCGCCTTCGGTTGGCCACCAGCTACCCCCCTCTTTTCTTCTCCCCTCTCTCAATAAACTCCGTGTGGGTGCTGAATCTCGTGTTTGTGTTTCTTAGGCCAAAGTAGCTGCAGCAAAAGAGCAAAAAAGAACAACATACACCTAGTGGAGGCCTGAGGTTGCTGTCAGGAGCCACCCAGGATCACTCAGCAAATCCAGAACTCGCTGGTATATCTGCGCTTGCCAGCCAGCTTGCTTTGAAATATGGGCTGGAATCACGGGGAAGGCCAAGAAGGCTGCCAGGCATTGAGGTGGGTTCTGGGGATCTGAACTTTCGTCCAGCACTTAAACCATGGAGCTATTTGTTGCATGAGTTCCAATTAGTCTTAAATAATAAAAACTCAGAGTCATCTATCAGGGAGTGAAAGCTGAAGGACCAGAGAAGTAAAGAGCCAGCCACAAGAGAGACCTCTTACCTCCACTGAATCCTCAGACCAAAGGTTCAATCCTGTCCTCAGACTGCTGCCTCAGACTTCCCTGAGCTCCAGTCTCCTCCCTCCTTATATTCCTCTCTCTGCCCAGCCACATGCCTTCCTGTCTCCAGGAATCTTAGTGCTGAGATTAAAGGCATGTCACTCCAGGTTCTGGGATCACCTTTGTGTAAGTTCTTTTTTTCTTTTAGACTGGATCAATTTTGTAGCTCAGGGAGGAATTGAACTAACAGAGATCCATTTGCCTCTGTCTACCAAGTGCTGGGATTAAAGGTGTGGGCCACCACTGCCTGGCTGCTATGGCTAGCTAATGTGGCTAGCTTTGTACTTTGATCCTCAGGCAACCTTTATTTGTTAGATCATAAACAAAACATCACCACAGCCATCTATCTACTCAACCTTGATCTTGATTTTGACAATGAAATAAAACTCTCCAGTTTTCGGTGTATAAGCTTTCATTTTCTTGTGTTTATAACTGACAGTTGGAAGTTTTAAATATTTCAACAGAATTTTTAAGGGTCACAGAAGAACCCCGATTTCCCTTTCAACCCAATATTAAAAACAGCTGGGATAAAGGCACATTTCTTTCAAAAGAGCAGCAGCTATCAACACTTGCCTTTTCTTTGGTACAAATGGAAAATAAGAAACAGTGCAACGGTATTGTCTTTGTGCTAGTGCAAACACCCAGAAGGATGCTCAGTGGGTAACAGCACATGCTGCTCTTGCAGAGGTCCTATTTTATTTCCAGTACCCAGGACCTGCATGTAACCCCAACTCCCTTATCTGGCTTCCGTGGGCACCTGACTCATATGTACATAACCCCCACTCCAGACATACACACATGACTATAATTAAAAAATACAGCAAATCTTAAGCTAAATTTCTCTAATGGATAAAGTAAGGCATTTTGGGGTCAGTGTGTTGTCTCAGTAATTGTGCTTAATTCCAGGGATCTGCATAGTGGAGGGAGAGAACCAACTCCCATTAATTGTCTTTTGACCACAAGACATGCATGCAACAAATACATATAATGGTTGATTGCTAAAAATAAAAATCTTTAAGATATACTACAACTGATATATTTTGTTACTGCTAAACCTATGTATGTGCCTATATGTAAATATATAACAATAAATTAAACCTGTGGGTTTTGACACATGATCTTCTGTAGTCAAATTCAAGGTTGACCTTGAATTTGAGGTGCAAGTTGAGAGAGACCTTGCTCTTCTTCTTTTAAAGATTCTTTTTTATTATGTGTCTGTGTGCACATGAGTACAACTGTCCTTGGAGAGCCATCGGTATTGGCTCTACTGGAGCTAGTTCTAGACATCTGTGAGCCCTCTGATGTGGTGCTGGGAACAGAACTTGGGTCCTCTGCAAGAGTAGCCAGTGCTCTTATCCACTGAGCCATCTCTCCAGCCCACGTTGTGCACTTTGAAAGTGGAGTCTTAAAGCCCACAGCCACTGTAGCTTGAGTCAGGAAAGTGTAGGTAGAGTTCAGGTGGTCAAATGTCCTTTTAATATCAAAGAATAATTTTGCTTGATTAAAGTGTTATCTAGTTTTAAAAACAAGAAAGGAACATAAGTGAAGGTGTTACACTGGTTAAGAGGCATTGTCTGGGTAAGAACCAGATACCAATCTAACAAGGAAGAAAAGAGGAGAACAAAACAAATGTCACTGAGCAAATGCAAAGCCTTTTGAGAAATGGCAGGTTTCATCCCAAATAGAGTAGCAATTAGGAACAGAAGAGGGTCTGAAAGTTCAGTTACATTAAAACCATCACCGGCTGAAAGAACTGTTATTAGTGGGACTCACTGAAGACATAGTTAGTGATAAAGTAAGGTTAAAAATGAAGATATATGTACCTTAGAGACAACAACCAAAAGAAAGCTGACATGTCTTCCAAATGAACCAACCAGCCAACGCACTTTATGGCAGAAAACCTTCTTGCAGATAATGAGAGTTTATGGTGCTGAAAGGTCCAGTTAGCTAAACAGGTGTGGCTTTATTTAATACGAATCTGGAAATTGTGAGACTCAAAATTATATGCAGTAGAAGTTGAGAGACAACAAAGAGAAATATGTTACTTGCCAAGTGGGACAGGCACATAGATACACTTACCTAGTCTTGACATGTTCAGTTGCAAAATGCATTCTTTTCAGGCATATGAATTGGATATAAATATAATATACATATGCAAATAAAGACTGACAGGGCCTTACTACCGCAGCCAGGGGGTCCAAGGTACTCAAGATGCTTGTTTGGGATAATTCCACATACATTATTTGTATAACAAAGAGTAGACTGGATTGTTTCCACTCTTGTGAATTTACGACACCAAGTATGGAGACTTGTATTCTCAAGACAAGTGTGACCATGAGCCAACACTGCAGAGGCTTCTAGTTTATCTCATTTAATTCGAACTCTATATTCTACATATTGCAACGCCTAATTGACATTTTAAATAAGTGGCAGTGCTAGGACTCAAACCTGCATTTTTGTCATGTGCAGTGAATACATTTCAGAAAGTAGTTATTCCCTTGAGACTGGAAGGAAGGAGGGAAGTGTTTTTTTCTTTTTTCTTTATATTAGAAACAATCTTATTTTATATATCAATCCCAATTCTCTCTCCCTCCCGTTCTCCCATGCCTCCCCCACTGATCCTCCCATCCCCTCCCCACTCTGCTCCATAGAAAGACAGGAGAATCTGTAACAATATTTGGGAGCTTTCTTTGTACATTGCTGACAGAGGCTTTGAGGATCTGTAATGTGGGAATGCTGTGCACGGACACAGTAAGTGTGCAAGCTGTCGTGGAAGGGAAGACCGAGGCCTGCAGTGTGAGGCTGGATGAGATGACTCAGCAGGCATCCTGAACACTGGAAACAAAATTCCTCTCCTCTCCTATATGACATCTTACACCACTGGAAACCCTTTCTTGCGAGTTCAGGCTTGCTATTTTCTCATTAGTTATAGTTCCTGAAATGAATCCCAATTTCAAAAGGCAGCCAGTCTTTCACAGCTAAGCGAAGGTCAAGTGGTACATTCTCTCCCTCTCAAGTTTTCCAAATGTGCATCTATTTTACTGCTTAGCATGGGGAGAACACTCAGATAAGTATAATCACATGGTTTTCAACCAATTATTTAAATAGAATCAGCATTTTAATGATTAGGCCCACATTATCTTTTATCATATACTATAGTATTTCCTGGCTTGTCCTACTTGCCTCACAGTTCATCTGCTCTAGGTTTCTCCACATCATCTCCTCAGCTGCACAGCTTTGCTCCAACACAGCGCTTAAACTCATCTTTCCAAAATAAAGATTTGAGGTGGTGGCTGGGCTGTGGTAACGCATGCCTTTCATCCCAGAACTCCCATGTAGCACAAATAAAAACCCAGAAAGGGATATTGGGGTTCAAGCTGAAGATCAGAAAGACAAAGCAGTCAACCACTAGAGAGTTCTTAACTATACCAAGGCTCAGACCAAAAGGGGTGATCCTGTCCTCAGTGTGACTGTAGACAGAATACACTGCACTCCTGTCTCCACACACCTTGTATTCTCTAGTGTTGGGGTTAAAGGTGTGCACCACCACCACCAGCTTCTATGACTAACTAGTGTAGCTGCTGGGATTGAAGGTGTGTGCCACCACTGCCTGGCCTCTATAGCTGACTAGTGTGGCTAGCTTTGCTTGCATTCTGATGTTCAGGAAAGCTTTATTTATTTGTTAGATCATAAACAAAATATCATCACACTCAGGAGGCAGAGGCAGGCTGATCTCTGTGGGTTTGAGGCCAGCTTGGGTGAGTTCCAGGACAGGCTCCAAAGCTACAGAGAAACCCTGTCTTGAAAAAACAAAGGAACAAACAAACAAACGAAGAAACAAACCAACCAACCAAAACCCCCAAAAAGATCTGAGGTGGAATGGAAGGGGTACAGCGAGAGGAGTTAGGGGGGATGGAGGAGGGTATGACAGGATAAAAATGAAATACGATACATATGAATGAGAATGTCACTATAAAACCTATTTCTTTGTTTAAGAAATTAAAGAAAGAATAGCTACTTGGGGCTTGGGAGACAGCTTGGTGGTTAAAGCACTTGGCCCAGTAGCATGAGGAGCAGAGTTGGGATCCCCAGCACCTACATGAAAGCTGGGTGAACAGGTGGTGGTCTGCCTGTAATCCCAGCTCTCTGGAAGCAGAGACAACCCTGTGAGTTGTGACCCCCCCCAGGTGTTGAACAACCCTTGCACAGGGGTTGCCTAAGACCAATAGCAAACTCAAATAATACATTATGATTCATCATGGAAGCAAATTTACACTTATGAAGTAGCAATGAAATAATTTTGTGACTGGAGGTCACCACAACATGAGGAGCTGTATGTATTAAAGGTCTCAGCATCAGAAAAATCGAGGACCACTGTGTTAGCAGAAGAAAACAACCTTAAGGGGGAAGAGAGATTGTCACATCTGAGGAAACTAAGAAGACCAGTATGGATGGAACAGATGGAGTGAACAATAGGGGGGTAGGAGACATAAAATAGCGAGAAGTAGGGACTTGGGGTCTTGGCTCAATGGGAAAGCACTTGCATAGTATGGATAGTCCCTGGGTTAAACCTCCAGTATTGAGGAAAACCACCCAGCAACCAGGGACCTAGTTACACATATTGCAATGCCTAATTGACAGCCAAGGAAAAACACATTTTAAATAAGTGGCAGTGCTAGGACTCAAACCTGCATTTTTGTCATGTGCAGTGAATACATTTCAGAAAGTAGTTATTCCCTTGAGACTGGAATATTCCCAGACACATTTGTAAGTGAGTTGATGTCTTTGGCCTTTACTCTAAATGCAGTGGGAAGTCACCTGACTTTTCCAAGCAAGAGAACAAGATGGTCAGGTTCTTTCTGCATGCAGGAGAATGGTGGAGAGTGGTGGTGAAGGCAGAAGGCAGAATGTAATATTGGGGAACCCAAGAAGGATTCAGAGTCAGCAAATGGTTTGAAGGTGGAAATGATAAGAATTGTTAATGGGTAACTTGAGCCAAAGGAATTTTGGTTTTGGTGTAGGTGTCATTTGCTAAAATGAGGACATTTAGACAGAATTAAGTTTAGGGGAAGATATCAGTAATTCACTGTTACCAGCACTTTCCCACCAGCCTGGTCCCACAGCTGCATCAGCCCCAAATAACAGAGACGCTGTATTAGATATAAAGCTGTTGGCCAGTTACTAGTGTTTCTTATTGGCTAGCTCTGTCTTAAATATTAACCCATTTCTACCAACTTAAGTGTTTCCACATGGTCTTATCTTACCGGAGAGAGGGTCCAGACATCTTACTCCTCTCACCACCTACATCTTGATTCCTCTCTACTACATCTCCCAGAATCTTCCTTGTCTCCTAGTCCCGCCTATTTTGCCTTATTTGCCAACAGTGACTTACTCATTAACCAACAAGAGAAACATATTTACAGAATGACATCTCCCATCATCTCAGTGTTTGACTTTTGTAGGCAGAAGTCACGGGGCAGGAAACAGAACAATCCTGAACATGCCTCCAGACAGTCAAGGGCTTGAAAAGTGGGCCAGCCTGTCTCATATACACTATGATTTTTAGAGCAAGAAGGATCTTCTTTCTTCCAAAATATTTTCCCATTTTTTACTGTGATGGTATATTGTTTGTAAAAAAAAAAAAAAAAAAAACAAAAAAAAAAACAAAAACAAAAAAACAAATGGGTTTCATGATGACATTTCCAAGCACATAAATAGGGCGTCTTAATTTGCTTTCCTTTGATTTGATAAATACCATGGCCTAAAAGAAACTTGGAGACCAAAGGGTTTATTTCATCCTACAGTTTACAGACCATCATGAAGGGAAGCAGAGGCCTGGAGGCAAACTGAAGCAGGGGCACAGAAGAATGCTGCTTACTGGCTTGGTACCTCTGGTCTGCTCAGTTTGCTTTATTAAACAGCTCAGGCTGTTTCTAGGGAGGGCAGCCTGGGCCCTCTTATATCTATCACTAATCAAGTAATGCCCCATAGATATGTCCACAGGTCCATATAATGTAGATGTAGGCAACTCTAAAAATGAGGTTCCCTCTTTCCAGGTGACTCTACCTTGTGTCAAGCTGAGGAAAACTAAGCAGTGCAGTGTGCGTGGATTATATTTGGCTCAAGCCCTCTTTTGCCTTCAGTAGTCTCCCTTCTACTGTCATGTCCTTTTTTCCTTCAAAATTTCTGAATTTAAGCCAAATTTATCCCACAACTAGAGAATTAAATCTTGGGAGATGATTCAGCACATATGAGTTTTTGTCAAATATGATGGAGCAGAGGAAGGTCCTACATGTTTAAATGGAGGAACACCTTGGTAATGTGAAGAGAAATGAGGAGGGTACCATGAGCTTTCAAACACTTTTTGGACCCCACCTTCTTTCTTAATGTTTTAGTGAGAAAACAAAGGATTGCTGGTGTTTTGAAGAACCCTCCAGGTTTCTACCCAAGTGGGAGGCATGCTGAAGTCCTTCTTTTGCCAACTTTTTTTCTTTTCTTTCTTTCTTTCTTTTTTTGAGACAGGATTTCTCTGTATAGCCCTGGCTGTCCTGGAACTCACTCTGTAGACCAGGCTGGTCTTGAACTCAAAGAGATCCATCTGTCTCTGTCTCCTGAGTTCTGGGATTAATGGCATTCACCACCACCACCTGGCTCTTATGCCAGCTTTTTAAGTCTTTCTGTTTTTCAACTCTTAGAAGTTTCCATTTGGAAGATCTACATGCTAGAAATTGTCGCCTCTGTGTGAGGGATGGAGAATATTTAGTAACTATACAAGCCCCCAGTTGATGTTCAGGGTATCCTAGGGAAAGCTGCCATTTAACCCTAGCTTTTAGTGATGTATTCTTTTATTTTTCTTCTGATCACCAGAGTTGTGTATACTTTTTGCAGGCTACTTAAAAGATCTAAAAACTCTTAAAATTCTTACTAAGTAGATGAACATTACAACAACATTTTGTCATTGTTTCCTCCCAGTGTATGCATTTTATTCTTCCATAGGTGTGTGTGTGTGTGTGTCCGAGCGCGTTTATGCACTTAAGCATAATCTGATGCATAATCAGAGAAAAATTTTTGTCTCTTTCCTTCAATAGTGTCTGTCCTCCATGTAAAATTACTTCACTGATGATCGGACTCAGCCCACATTTCATTTTAACCCTGCCTCCAGTTCTGTGTAGTGAGGAGTCTTGAGCACAGACCTTTCTCCTTCCGGTTCTCACATTGCACGGGTTTTGTTATAAAGGCTGGCACGATATCTCTGCCGAATACTGGTTAATTATTTCACTGATCACTTAGTACTACAAACTTTCAACTCTCTTCTGGTTCTTAGCAGCGACAAGTAAGTGCTGGGCTGGTGGCAGAAGGCCAGACGACAATCTGCTGAGCTTGGTCTACCGCACATCTTTTGCAGTGTCTCTTGTCATGTTCAGAGAAGCATTTGTGATGCTGATTCCGCCACCATTTCTCACTCAATCTCCTCCATGCTAAACAGGCCAGTTAGGCATCAAGTCATGTCTCTGGGTAGCTTAAGTGTAAAGTGTGAACAGAGAAACCACTTCGTGTGAGGACAGCCGAAAATTAGATCCCTTCCTCTCCCCACTCCTCTTCCCCCAGGGGAGGAGGCACTTATCAGCCAAGAGCTCCGTGCCCGAACCGTGCAGCATCCTGAGCACCAGAGGTTTGCCAGCACGCACGATCTGCGGCGCCGAGAGCCCTTCTCCCCAGATGAATTCTCATAGTATCACAGACGCGCGCAGTCCGGATCGATATTGGATGGCAGACGTGCTCCCGCCGTCAAGTGTAGGCACAGGGCGGCGGATTGAGCCGCCCTGCAGTTAGCTCGCTGCTTCTCATCAGCTCAGTACTGGCAGAGGACGTTAACCAGTTCCCGCACTGACTGGCGCTCTGTCGCAGTGGCCGTTCTTCCACTGTCCTCCCGCGGCGGCCGAGCCTTTCAGCCCGACGCCCAGGCCCGGGCTCGGGCTGCTCCCCTCGCGTGGCGGGCTGGTGACGCCCGGCTCCCCAGCGCGCGGTCCTTGGAGGCTGGACAGGGCGCTCCAAGCCCCTCGCGCCCGCTCGTCTTCCCACGTCGCGGTCCGGGTGCCGGACCCAGCAGAGGCCCCGCCCCGGGACCCGCTCCCACTCCTGATTGGCCGGCACAGCTCGAGTGGCCCGGCCCGGCCCGGCCCGGCGTCTCAGCTATAAAACCGGTGGCCGCATGCCCGGCCCGGCCCAGCCCGCCTAGCTCCGGGGCTCGCACGCGCACCCGACCCACCATGCCGAGGGGCTTCCTGGTGAAGCGGACCAAGCGCTCGGGCAGCTCCTACCGCTCGCGCCCGGCCGAACCGCTTTTCCCCCCGCCGGCTCCCCGCGTTGCACCGCCCTCCCCCGAGGAGCCCGAACAGGGGTTCGCCTGCCTCGCGCCCGCACGGGACGGTGCTGAGTGGGGCGCGGGTGGCGAAAACGGCCCAGGACCCAGCCCCGCGAGGCCGGCGGGCTCCGAGCTGCGCCGCGCGTTCCTGGAGCGCTGCCTGCGCTCGCCAGTCTCCGCCGAGTCCTTCCCCAGCGCCACCGCCTTCTGCTCCGCGGCGCCCGCGGCCGCAACCTCGGGGGAGCAATTAGGGCCGCCTCGGGTCGCCGTCCCCGGCTCCGTCCCCGCACCAGCACCTGCCGAGCACAGCCTCCAACGCCGCGGTAAGAGTGCCCTGGGCTGCGCATCAGCACCCGCGGCCGTTAGGAAGCCTAAGGCGGTGAGGAGGCTGAGCTTCGCAGACGAGGTGACCACGTCCCCGGTACTCGGTCTAAAGATCAAGGAGGAGGAGCCCGGGGCGCCGGCGCGGGCTCTGGGAGGCGTCCGCACGCCGCTGGGGGAGTTCATCTGCCAGCTGTGCAAACAGCAGTACGCGGACCCCTTCGCGCTGGCTCAGCACCGCTGCTCCCGCATCGTGCGCGTCGAGTACCGCTGCCCCGAGTGCGACAAGGTCTTCAGCTGCCCCGCAAATCTCGCCTCCCATCGCCGATGGCACAAGCCACGTCCCGCGCCCTCCTGCGCCGCGAGTAAACCTCCTTCCGCGCGGTTGACCCCTCCGGACCCTTCCCTGGCGGCGGGCAAAGAGAACGGCCGCCTGCCGCGGACCGACGATCAGCACCCGCAGGCCCGGGACAGCTCCGGGGACGGTCAGCACCGGGACAGCGCCGCTTGCACAGGACTGCAGGCGCTGGTGCACCCGGAGGCAGCACGACCTCAGGCCCCCTACCCCGAGGTGATGCTAGGGCGCCAAGGTCTTGGGCCAGGCGGTGCCAGCGCGGGGGCGACCTCCGAGGTCTTCATGTGCCCTTATTGCCACAAAAAGTTCCGTCGCCAAGCCTATCTGCGAAAGCACCTAGGCACTCACGAGGCGGGCCCTGCCCGTGCACCAGCCCCGGGCTTCAGCTCGGAGCGCACAGCCCCACTGGCCTTTGCATGCCCGCTTTGTGGGGCTCACTTTCCGTCCGCGGATATCCGAGAGAAGCACCGGCTATGGCATGCTGTCCGCGAGGAGCTGCTACTGCCCGCCCTGATCGGAGCTCCTTCGGAAGCAGGGCCAGGAGGGGTATCCGACGGTAGCACTCAGCAGATTTTCTCATGCAAGTACTGTCCATCCACTTTTTTTAGCTCCCCGGGCTTGACCCGGCACATCAATAAGTGTCACCCCTCAGAAAGCCGGCAAGTGCTGCTGCTGCAGATGCCACTGCGGCCAGGCTGCTGAGGAACTGAGAGGCCTGGCAAGATTTCGAGAATGGCTTGGAGAAAACAGTATGAGAACTCCCGTGGGGCTTTCTTCATCTTGCAATTTCCTTTCTTTCCCATGCTTTTCCTCTTAAAACTCTCCCAGTCATGATCCGCCTCGGGAGAAGACAGCGAGATGTAAAAACCCCTCCCTAGAGCAGGTATGTATGTCATAAAACTCATGGTCAAAGCTAACAGCTTTATGTCCTCATTTCCCCACTAAAATAGGACTTTCCCTCCTTTAAAACGCTGGAGACTCCAATGAATCCTGTATGGTTTGTAGTTCCTATGGAAAGTGGCAGTGAACGCGTGCAAGTCTCAGTGTGTACACAAGGTTCTACCTAAAGTGGTATTCACCAACGTTTTTTTTTTCCTCTTGCCACCACAGGCACTTACGTCGTCTCTGTCTCAATAGGGTCAGATTTCTTGACTTGTATATTCTGTGAATCAAGCTATGTGACTGATGCCAAACCTGCAGGGAAGGAAGGCTGAGACCCTTGTAGATGGACAGGTATATAAGAGGATGTTGCTGTCTGGTGTAATAATATCCCCGGAACTTTCTTTCCTCAATTGAATGTATTAGTTCCTTCTTTTCAATTAGGTTTTGGAGGTGGGGAAGGTGCTGCTTAATGGGAAGGAGTTGGTGTGCCCTCTGAATTCTTTACCTATTTTATGTGCTGCATCCAGAAGGAGCTACTTAAATTTTTTCTTTACATAACCTTTTTTTTTTTTAAATACTATACTCATTCATTTGAAAGATCCCATTCAAATTATGTAACGATTATGCTGTAAATCTGCTGCATTGTAAACTGTTCAACTTAAAAGGAAGATGTAATCCACCATGGAACTAAATGTTAATTCATTCCATATTCTATATTTTCTCTTCAGGAGCAGTGTCTGATTTTTTTTGTAAATCATATTCAATGTATATTCTGTATCTATTCCCTTAATAGCCAGTGTCTGGGACACTGGCTGAGCACTGTCTGACAATAGATTTGTAAGCTGCTTCCGCCAAATAAAAGTACGTAGACTGTGCCTGTTTATTGTTTTAAGAAGTGGTTGAACTCAGTGTATTTTCAAAGGCATATCTCTTACCTTCCCAACACCAGTATCCAACTTTAGAGTCTTAGGGGCCTATTTTGACAGAACACAAAGGGAGGAGATAGTGTATCTTGCAAATGAATAGAATAGTGCTGAAATGAAATGGGAATGCCTCATCTGAAGGCTAGCTGCAGACTGCAGCTCCATGGAGGAAGAATATGGATTCTGGGTTTTTTTTTTCCTATTCTTTTTGTTTAAGTCTACTTAAATTATATAAATGGTGCTAATTAGTTTCACTACTACAAATCAGTATTTTCTGTCCATCTTGTTACCTATTATCAGTATGTAATAGTATGAAATATGTAAGAAGTTTGATTTTTCTTTGAAAAATTCTTCCTGTTGGCTGTGGGAAAAATCTCTACACTGTTTTAAATACATCTGTATAAGATCTCTTTACTCATTTGATTGTTTCATTTATGAACATTAATTTAAAAACCACAAAAATTTGGTAGAAAGTTTTACTCCAGAAAGTATATTAAAAACACTGAACATTTAAAAAGCCAAATGTCATGAGATAGATACATTGTTTGGTCGAGTTTCTGGTCAGATTTAGGAAGTGGAAGACTTTCTGTGCTCCAACTGACAGTGGGGGCCTCTGGGAGGCATACTAGGCTGTTTCTGAAAATGGCATTTATGTTTATTTTTTCATGATTAGCTAAGCTACCATAGGAGGTATGTTACATCTCCCAATTACACAGCCCTGCTGCCTTTAAGTCTGAAAATATATTAAATAGAATACAATCATGGACAGACATGTGAAGAATATTTTATTTTGTTTTATTAAATACCATGTCATCTTTTTGTCCCATTACAAATCTGTAGACACTACATGAATGATACATAATTTATATTCTGTGGTTTGTCAGGATGATGTATTTACACATGCAGTTGGTATCAATCATGCTACATTTCCTTAAGAGATGCCCATGTTAAACAAAAGGGGGCAGCTTATTTACTACAGGAAATACTTCTGGAGGTGGGATGCATACCAACCTGACCTGCAGCAAGTTTAGTACTAAAATATTAGATTTAACTTAGACTCCTGGGTCATGTTCCCTTGCTTTTTAAACAATACACATAATTGGAGCAAAACATTTCTATGAGAAAAGTCTCCCACCCTTCTCTCCACCACCTTCTTTTTGGTACTTTAGAAAGCACACGGACACACCAGGATAAACTGGTTAATAACAAAACCGCAGCTTCAAAACAGAAATAGTATTTAACAGTGATACCACCTAAAAGAGCAGAATAGAGTTGTTTGGGAGCTAAACAGAAATCAAAGTTCAGCGGTGATTTTCCTAGTTATTCAGTGTGTTGTTTCATTTGCACTGTCAAGAAATGAGACACTGACTTGGGAAGAAAAAGTTAATGAATGTAATTTCCGTTGGAATTTGAGCTGCTGCATGACTGTTAAGAGTGTTTCTGTTTGTAACAAACAGTCTGCATACATCCTATGTAACGAACACATGAGTAGCTTTTGCTCTAACTTTACAAATGCTTTATTAATTTACATTTGTAGGGCTGGGCTGTAAGGACAGTGTGCTTGCCTAGCATGCTTGGGATGCTGGCTTCCATTCCCAGCGCTTCAAAAAAAAGGTTACATTTGTAAAAACTATGTATTTATTGAATTATGAAGTTGTAATGAGGCACAATAAATAACAAAGACTATCTGTCCAATTACATTTTGACTCAGCATTAATCATGAATTTGAAGGTAGCACTACTTAGACATGATTATCTAGGAAGGTGAAGAGTATGGAGTAAAACTCGATCCCCTCAAAATACGGCAGCATGGAGTGTGGGGAAAAAAACTGAACTAAATAAATAGTCCATATTTAAAACAGTAAGTTGCAAATTATTTTAAGTCCAGTGTTTTCTCAAATAAGTGTACAGGAAGGAGCATGAATGTTATGGCAAACATGAGGCCAGAAAGAGTTAACACTACGTTTGTGCCAGGGTGGCTACTGCTGATCACTGCTGGGCTGCTCATCTCCTTAGGATTTATTGGCTGAGCCAGAGGACCGACGCAGCTTCATGGACATGCGGCTTTTGCTAGTTCGAGGAGACATTGGAGAGGCCAGGTCAGCCCCATCTACCTGGGCTGCTGTGGGAGCATCACTGAGCAGACTCTCTGGGTAGGATCCTGTAGGAGAGAGTGACCATGTTAGTATTCTCCAGTCTCTCAGGCAGTAACGACCTTTCCGCTGCTATCTGGAGCAGGATCCCAACCTCTTCAAGGACTTCAGAAGTTTAAAAAAAAAAAAAAAAAAAACAAAAAACAAAAAAGCAGTCCCAGACTTGCTAGTCCCCAAAGCTTACTAATGTACTTGAAACCCTGTGATCTGGTGGCTCATGTCATATTAAAGAAAGCACCAATCATCGTGTCCAGAGCCAGCAGCCTGGAAAACGCAATGGGAAATATAACCTTTGGGTCTGAAAGCCCATGGATCCCAAGCACAACCAGCATGCAGGGCAGGGCATAGGAAGTGAGGAGGAAGACTGGCTAGCTGCACTGCGCAGTCAAAGAGCATCTTCACACTATGTGCTAGGTGTGTAAGTATGTAAAGAAGGAGCAGCCCAATTCCCGAGACAGAGGGAAAAAGATAGGAATCTTCATTTGAAAGCCAGCCAGGAAAGACAAACCAACCTCAGAAAATGTCTTTAGACATAAGTAATGCTTTTGTGTTCATTAGCTTAGATGTTTACAATTAGCAGTAGAATTAGTAGACACAGAAAAACAGGCAAAACAAATTCAAACAGGAAAATCCTGTGTCATCTAGAGGGTGGTTCTTCCAGAGCCACCCTGACATTTTGGGAATAATTCTGCTAGTGTTTCTATGTAATGAAACACTCCTGCCTAAATTGAAGGTATACATATGTGTAGTGGAGAAACAAAAAAATGCTTAGTAAGTACAGATCTTATTGAGGTATCTTAAAAAGTACTTTTCTAGGCCAAATGGTACAACTATACATAGGGACAGCTATGCATTGCTAAGGGGAACTATACTGTCACTGGAACCTGTGTACTACCTGCTCCAAGTATCTTCTCCCACATTTCCTTCTAACCGACATGAGGCTGGTCTATAAAATAAAGCAGGAAGTATTTTTTTAAATTTTATTTTCAAATTTACTCTTCCCAGTGATCTGAGCTGGCTCATAATAGATGCAGACTAAAATACTCAGAGAATGTTAGTCCACAGCCCACTTGGGGAAAAGGACAGCAAGGAGCAGTAGCTGAGCTTCCCAGTGTCACCCATGCAAGTGAGGAGAGGTCTTCCCTCCCGATGCTGTTCCCCTGAGGGCCAGTGTCTCTAGTGGGGGTTTGGGAGGGACAGATCTAGCAGTGCATGCCTTTCTGCTGTGAGGGAAGAAATGCAGTAGGGAGCTGAGTAGAGAACAAAGGAGAAGATAGAGGACAGACGTGAGGGAGACTGTGCAGGTGCTACAGGCGTTACCCGAGCAACAGAGAACAATCAGGTTTGTATTATGAACACAACTGGCATGCAATGAGTTAGGGTGGTGATGTTCCACAATGGCCAATGCTCCGCCACTTCAGATGCCATACTTACCAACTAACAAAACAAGTTAAATAGGAAAAGAGAATAGGAAAAAAGTGTGAGAGAAACATCTACTGTCTAATGTGTTCACTGCACTGATATTGTTTTACAATTCCATCCTAAGATCTTTAGATAGACAATGTAATGAGGTAATAGCTACAACTGTTTAAATTTCATGTAATTAAAATGTAAAATTTAAATTCTTTGCTACACTAGCCATATTAAAGTGTAGAGTCACACCTGGTTAGTTGCTACCATCTTGGATAGAGCAGACATGTGATATTTATACCACCACAGAAGTTTCATGAAGAGAATTGCTTTCAGCATCTAAGAAAAGAGCATTTCTCTACTCAATTCTTAACCCTCAAACCCAGTACTAGAATGAAGAGTCTTTGAAGAAAACGAAATAGTTTCCATCATGTGTTTTTATTGGTTGAAACTCCTGATCTCTCTTGAAGGCAGTTTGACAATGAAAATCACTGATTTATTTATTTATTTATTTATTTATTTATTTATTTATTTATTTATTTATTTATTTATTACTACCTTTTAACAACAGTAAAGAAAGCCCACCTTCAGGCACTGGGGTGCATATCCCACTTCTTTATTTAGAAAATATTTTCTTCAAAACCAGCAATTCTCCCATGTCTTCTATGTTGCCTCAATGCAGTCATAGGACTTTAGATAGGTACTGTGTAATGAGGTAGCTATAGCCACATTAAAATGACTACATTTCATTTCACGCAATTAAAATCTACTGAGGCAGGGCTGGTGTAGGTCTCAAGGTTACACTTCTGCAAATGACACGTGAGATATACTCAGCCACTCCACAGCAGCTCACCAGAGGCAGGCCTCAATTGTGGATTTGTAAAGAAAACAGTCACACTTGCCATTTCCTGTCCCAACCTATCCTTCCTAATTATTGATTTATACCATATAAGTCATGAAGATATGACTGAATTACTTCTGTCATTACTGTATCTTTCAGGGTGGATCCTACATCCACGTACTAACCCTATCAAAGTGCTCCATAGACTGTCTACGTTCTGACAGCACAAGCTGCTATACTGCATGTTTACTACAATGAACCATTAGAGAAGATACCTTGGATATAACTTTGGGAGGCTCCACAGACATTTTAAAAGTGAATATAAATGATTTTTAAATTTATTTTGGTTTGGTCTATATTGTCTGCTAACCACTTTAAAACTTCCTAAAGTTGCTGGGTGGTGGTGGCACAGTCCTTTAATCCCAGTACTCGGGAGGCAGAGGCAGGTGGATCTCTATGAGTTCGAGGCCAGCCTGGTCTACAAAGAGAGTTCCAGGACACCTAGGGCTCTTATACAGAGAAACCCTGTCTTGAAAAACCAAAAAACAAACAAACAACAACAAAACCTACCCCCCCCAAACAAATGCGCACACACACACACACACACACACACACACACACACACACACACACACACACAAAGCTACCCACCCCAAAACAAAACCAACAAAAACTTCCTAAAGTTATTGGCTAATAAAGCCTTTAAAAGTTGTAGCCTTGAAAGCAACTTTAATTAGATGAACTAAGAGACCTTGTGATTATGTTAGAAAGAATGGGGTTAGGTACTTCTGGACTCTTGCTTTATTATAATAACTATGTATCTCCACTTACTTGTTTACTCTCTGTCTCTGACTCTCTCCCTCCCTGTGTAGGTTGAGGACAGTCTGTGAGAGTCAGCTCTCTCCCTCTACCATATGGTTCTTGGGGATCAAACTCAGGATGTCTGGCTTGGTGGTAATGGCTCACTTTACCTGCTGAGCCATTTTGCTGGTTCATCTCTTGCTTTATTAACTGTTTCATCTTGGGCAAGCTGACTTGAGTAAATTTCTTATTTGTGAAATGGAGACAGTAATAGTTACCTTGCCAAGTTGTGAAGATAAATGACTATGTAGCAAAGAGCCTGGTATGTAACAGGTACAAAGTAAGTATGGCTACACAAAAAGCTATTACAGAGCAAATAGGAGGCTTTGAATCAGAACAGATGAGGATTTGGAAGGCAATTTGAAAGAAACTAGAAATATTTTTGGATAAAATGATTACCTATGAAATATAATCGTCCAAATGGGGAGAATATCTATAATATATATTTAGGTTTAATTTTTGGAAATCAAAGGGTCTATCTTCTTTTATGTTGATTGTGCTATAAAATTCAACTTGAAAGGTCAATTATACCATAAACTTACTGCTTTAATGTTGTCTACAGAGACAATGATTAAGACTACACGGACACAGTCCCAAACTGTCATAAAGGAAGTAACACATTATTCAAAACCAAGTGTACAGAAATACAGGCAAACAAGTGGTTTCATTTTAAGCACCAAAAAAACAAAAACAAAACAAAACAAACAAACAAACAAACAAAAAACAAAAAAAACCAAAAAACTATTGCTGTAGACATGAATAAACCTGGTCATGTTTCTTGCATTTTCTCTTCTCCTTACAAATGAGAAAACTGGAATAGCACAGATTGACTTGACTTCATGTGTATAAATGTCAGGACTACACACTTTAAATCCAGATCAGTCTGATTTCAAAATATACTTCCTCCCTGGCAACCCTAAACTCTTTTTAAAGGGTTTTTCGATGGAAAAGTAGAGCCCTTACAAACACACATTTCTAATAGTCTCTGAGTTGTAAATGTGATGGGAATTGAGTTCTCTCTCTCTCTCTCTCTCTCTCTCTCTCTCTCTCTCTCTCTCTCCCTCCCTCCCCCTCTCTCTCTCCCTCCCTCCCCCCTCCCTCCCCCCTGTTCTCCTCTCCCACTCCCTGTCCTAATGGCAACTGTGATGTTGAGACCATGAGCTCTGAAGGTGAGGGTAGAATGCTGATTTCACCACTTGTGAGGTGGTCCTGGTATAATTTCTTTCTCCTTTTAAAGTTGCATAGGTATGCTGTGAAGATGTAATGAAAGGGTCCACATCCTGCAGTAGGCCCAGTGCTTCATATGCCATTATTCCTTTAACACTTTCATTAAAAAAGTTTCATATTCAAATGAGTGTTCTATATGAAAACTGAACCTAGTAATTATTGCCACAAATTATGCTATTTAAGTTAGTTTTTTCTACTGGTTTATAACATAAAAGCCAAATTTCCAAGTGCAAGATATTGAAAAGAACACATCTGCCTGTCTACAAGTTCAGACTAATCCACTGACACACAAATTTGAGCAGGAATCTGTGTTTTATAAACAATCAAACACATTTATAGATTATGCTAATATATTGAAGGAAACTGATTTTCATATTGGCACTTATAACTAATATTTAGTTTTCTTATATAAATATCTTCTGAAAGAGCTAAACCATTTTCTTTTAGATTATTTCAATGTCTAGGTGGAAAGTTTAAAATAACATTTAAAGGACACTGTGCTTACAGTACCTAAAACAATGTCTAATTTTGATGACACATCCTCCTTAAAGATTTAGAAAGACCCAATAGTCACACATCCTAACCTATCTACACACAGTAACACCTAGCATGGGTATGAATGGCAAGGCTGATATTTCTAAAGGTTATTATAAAAATTGTGTACATATAGACATATCTATATATACATATACTCATGTACATACATGTAGATAATCAAGTTACTAATCTAAAGAATAGCTAAAGAATAGCTAAGCTGCTGGAAAAAAAAACCCAAAGAAGGTAGTATTAGAGACTTATAGGTAATTCCAGATATACTATATAAAAATACATAGTACTAGAATTATGGGTATATTTTTAGTGCTGAAATTGAGAAAGACAAACTAATTAGTATTTCTTGTAAACAGCAAAATAGGATTCTGTTCCTCAACAGCATTTTGTAATTTTTTTTATTACATTAGGGAAGATATGAATATTTTTGAACTATCACTGTAATCTGGCTAAGAACAAGACCAATTTTATTTTCAAACTTACAGTTAGAAGAAATGGGCTGTGTATATGAATGTATGTATGAATGAATATATATTAAACTTTTTGATATTTTCCACATTCATGCCTGACAAAGGTAAAACAAAATTTCCTGTAACTTTTTTTTTTTAATAAAGGACAAGAAAAATTTAATAATGTTTTAATGTAGTTATAAAAGATCAACACTGTGTGACATCACAGTATTTCCCTCAATGACCTTAGGGATAAAAATAATTTCCCTTCAGTTATCAGTCTAGTGCCACAGACAGTACATTTTGAGAAAACACAGTTATGAATTTATGGATCAATTATGGTACACTGAAATCTTTCACATCTATTTAAATAAAGTTACATGAAAAATTTTTTTAGGTTTAAATGTCATCACTATTAGCCAATTACTGTTAAAAAGGAAATTTTAGATGAACTGAATTATATAAATAAAGATATTACCTCCCCTCCCCCCTGGTAGGGAATGAGCTCAGCCAGGGCTCTGAGTCTGATAAACATACATTCTACCACTGGGCTATCTTTGCAGCCCCCGATGAATATAGTTCTCAATACTATTCTACTGAGTCTAAATAAAGCATGTTACAGGGTTGGCTACAAGGAATATCTGCCTCTAGCATTTTTTTAAAAACATAGTTTCACATATACCACCATTGATTAGTATTGTTTTATATACACAGGATATCTAAAGTTGGTTCTCATTGCAATAACCCATTTCCTGAATGAGGCAAACACCTCTGTAACTAAAAGGTAAATTTAGGCATGTGTGCAGCTTGGTGTGAGCCTAGAATCCTAGTGCTCAGAAGAGGTTAAGCTAACCTGGGCTATACACTAAGACTCTGTCTCAAAAAAAAATCCCATAAGCATCACATGCCAGTTTTGCAAAGGAACAGTCAGGTCCAAACTGTTATGAAATACTGATTTCAAAGTCTCCTATTTTGACTTAAAAGTTTAAAGGGTTGTTTTCTATGTAAGAGGTAAAATATGACAGGAAAACAAAGATTTGAAATAAATGGAAGAAAAAATTATTCTTCAGGTACTATGTTTTGTAACTGAGTACCATTCTGAGAAAAATTTGTCATAACTATTAAAGTCTGCAAAAAATGTATTCAGTAATACTGCTACATGTCATTCAGAGGTAGAACACCTTTAATAAAACCAGAGTGCATGTCTCTCTCTAGTGGTCCTAAAGGCAGAAACAATTTGAAAACATTAACTTAAAAAATCTAACACAATATTAGGTACATGTTTAAATTCTTATTTTCAATTACCATTTAGATAACAATCGCATCAAGTATCGTGCTGAATAAACTCATAAGAACACTGACACATTAAAAATGAGGCCAATTCAGCTTTGATGGCTACTGAAACAATACCCTGTGCTATAACTTACTTCTATGCGTCTATCTGCTGAATGTGCAGGAAAATACACAAAATGTGAAAAGAACTTTAAGAAGACAAATACTAAAAATTCTAGCTGGTGAATAAAAACAGGAATGGAACAGCATTTGTAAGCAGAAGTGGACAGTGAGCCCAGTGTGGAGCCCAGTCTATCAGTATTTCCTGATCATGGAGCTTGTTACAACATGAGACAACAGTATTATTCCTATCACTTTAATATAGCCTTACAAAAGTGATTTTTACTTTGCTGTTCTCTAATTCACCTTGGATACCTTTCCTTTCACCTTTTCATCTTAATGCCAAACCAATCACTTTTATATAGTGTCCATCTATGAAAGTGAATCTTATACTTTTTATATTATTTTCAAAAGATTTAGCCTCGTATATGTTTTCCCTTTGCTAGGTCTTTTAGTTGAAGAGCTTAAGTTCTTTGGTAAAATTATCTGGTAAAATAATTAATGACAAATTAATTATTACTGGAAGGAAAGCTTTAATTTTATTAATAAAATCTCAATTGAGAATTATAATTCTATAAAACAGATTAAAAATAGATTAGGTTAAAAAACTGTTGTACATTTAAATTTATCTGATATAATGATATATATTTGATGTAATGAGAATGAGAAGTACTTTATTGTGGCCAAGTTCCTATTATGCTCTTTCTACTTCCCTTAGACACCACCACAACACTCACTGCTGGATTTCAGATGCCTAGTGCAGTATCAATGATGAGTTCAGATATCTGGTAACAACAGAATGTATTGCAAGAATGCAAAGACACATGATGTCAGTTCAATAGAGCTACTTTTCATGCTGAGAAACGAACAAACAAAAGAAGTCAATATAACTGGGTATAACAAGTTTCAGTCAAAAAGTCCTATCATTAGTTTCTTTATCCCCAAACCATGTTAGTGTTTCATGCAGACCTGGGTTAGTTAGTATAATTCTGGGAAAAAATTTAGTGACAACTTTTGAAATGTTTAGTATGAACCAGGGCAGTGTTAAGTCTGCTTACTGTCTGAGTTACAAGCACAGAGCTTGCTAGTTCTGGAAAAGGAAATGGGAAAAGAACAGAAGATGCTTTGGTTGACACTTTGTCTTACCTTCAGATAAACAGAACTGATACTTAATGATCTAAAGAGGGAAAATAAAATAAATAAAACAATCATAAGGAGTGCAAGATATTACAGAATAGGAAGGCCATGAGTCATTTTTTTTTGATTTCTTTAAAATTAGTTAATTGTATTAATGCAGTACCCTCTTAAAGTCTTCAAATATTATAATATAATTTGCTGTACTAAATGCTTCTAGATCTAGACCGGGTTAGCTTTACTTATAAAGTTACAGATGATGACACCATATTTGTGAAATTTGATCCTCTCAAGTTAAGAGAGCTCTCTCTGCTTCAGAATCTCATGAAATGCAACGGCCAGTGACTGTGATGTGGACCATGTACTTTTATGAAGATTACTGAATTTTTAAAAAGAACCACAGTCAGATAAAAGAAAATAGATGTATACGCCAAACTCAAATAGTCATAAATAATATATTTCAATGATGAGAATTTTATGCAATCAAGATTTAGAAGAAAAGGGTATTGCATTTTGAGTTCATGACAAACAACCAATATTTTCCTTTACTCTTACCTGCATCAGAAGGTAAGTGATGGTAGGGTGCTGGAGAGAAAACCTGTGCTGCAAAGTCTTCAAATGTTGTTGGTTCTAAATGGTGCTGGACAATTGTTTGCAGGTACCGTGCTCTCTCCTCATAGCTGATTCCCTTCTGTTAAGGATGAACTGAGATGCTGTGTGCAGGAACATTTTATGAGAGGACCACAACAGTGCATCCTCACTTAGTGAACTGTTCATTGTTCTTATACATGACTTTTAAAAGTGCCCCCTTTTAAAGTATAAAAATGTACTTCTTAGTGGCAGTTTATTTCTCTTGACTCCATGACAAATGACAGTTAACAGGAATTTGCTATAGAATAATTATAATACTGATTTATTATTAGAACAGTTTGAGAAAATATTCAACTGTTAGCTGGGTCAGTCTGGGCCCTTCTTGTTAGTCAACTTTCATCTGCAGACTTACTCTCAAAAGTCATTCAATAAAATTATACTGTGCTTAAAATACTATGTCCCAAATTTTCAATTTTTTATTTGTAAAGATATATTGTAAAATTCCTACATATCTTCTTCATTTTTAAAATCTCTGTATTTTCTCAACAATTGTTCTCATTTTGAATGGAAGACTACTGTTGTTATAATCCTTGAATAACTCCATGCAGTTAAGATAAATGCATAGCTGAATCTGTGTGTCAGTAAAAAATACCCCATCAATTACAACACTGAAAGAAGCAGGGATATTTGCAAAGAGTCCATGGGGCTTCTAACTACTGTCCAACAAAGCATGGACAGGGCACCAGCACTGACAGAGAGAGGCTGTACTTTGCTCTCACCACATATTATTCCCTGATATTATTGACAAGCAACCAGTACCTTGAAGTGTTGTTGCTTTTGAACAACCCCACTCCAGGCTTCCTGTTTCAGCAGGTCTGATTGTGCTGTTAGCATAGAAAGGGCAAGAAAGGGAGAGAATATTTCTGTTGTTCATGAAAGCAACTATGGAAATGGCTGTCAAAGTGTAGAGCAGCAGGCAGCAACAGACAATTATCAGGAAAAAGCACATGCCGACTTCGTGTCATACAGTTCCTGAACTGAGAAACCACCTAACGTTTCTTCTTCAGGTTTTAAGTTCTCCTGCTGTACTTGGTGTGTGATGTGGACATTTAAACAAAGACAATGAAAATGCACACAAGACATTTACATAGGGAGCGTGAAAACTCACCCATTGGTTTTTCTTTCTCCATTGATTTTTCTCTCCCTAAAAGCCATTTTAATATTTCCATCTTAAAATTTGTTATTCTCTTTTAAAAATTACAGTTCAATATTTCACTTCTACAATTCTAGGAATCACAGCTCAAACTAGGAAAAATCATTTGGGAGCTAATTTAAACTGATAATTCAGTGGGTATATTATGGCCAGTTACATTTACAAAAGTTTATTAAGAGGTGGCAAAAAGCTTGCTAGTTAGAGGCCAGACTGCCATTGGGACTTGACTTAGATGAATCATTTGCCTTTTTGATGGCTTGTATTCTAGTTTCTTGGGTTACAATTTATAGTTTTGCATCAAATATTGAAATAGCCTGATGTTACCTCTTTATAATTTATTTTCAAGTCTATACATTGTAGTTGAATTCCAAAAGAATTTTACTTCTGAAATAGGTAGCAACAGGGTAAGATGTATCAAAGTGACTGGTGGTAAGGAAGGATTTTATGGACAGAGAACAGACATTTATGAGCAAGTTTAACACACAAAAGTAACAGCATATTTAAAAAGAAGATATATGGTTCTAAATGGAGGAGGATGGAACTGACTGTTCAATCTAAATAATACCACATATCTCACAACTTGTTGGAAAGTACTTTTTTCATTGGGGGAGATTCACAGCTGCCGAATTTTCTGCAGTTAATAGAGTCCTTTGATTCACAGCAGTGCCCCTTGTACAAAAAATACTGGCCTTTGTGTATTACCAGAAACTAATTTTCTATTTGGCTGAAAAGGGAAAAATGGGGTTATTGCTTCTCCCTCCTACAGAGCTTTTCATTATGCCTGATGCACTCAACTTCTAAGCTCTTCTGAGAAAAAAAATAACTGAAGAGGCAAGAGGTAGAAAAGTGAGCTTGTTAGCACATTAGAAGTGAAGTATCTTGGTGGGCCCTAGAAATTCCCAGTGGTGTGTTAACTTATCACTCTATGCATGCTGGCACTGATAGTCTCCCAATTGATCACTCTCTTTTCGCACCAAAGGTGCTGCCAGGAAGCAAAGGCTGAAGGCCCACAGGAGAACAGTCTGCTATCAAAACAAGCTGTTTTTAAAAGTCTGCTTGAATGGGTAAAACGCTTCATGAAAAGCAGGGTGGAGACAGCTACCTGCTTTGAAAATGCTCTACTTTAGAGAGTCTATAAATGAAATATTTTACTTTATCTTATTTAGAGTTTACATAAAAAACTAGGCAGAAAAAGCAAATGTTAATATTTTTAAAACAAGGAGGATAGTTTCAATGTGCCAAATTCATCAAAGCAAAAAAAAAAAAAAAAAAAAAGAAAGAAAGAAAGAAAAAAAGGTAAATAATGCACAATAAAGGGTGACCCACTGTGCTATGTAACGGTTTTTAAAGCAACATAACTCTAAGCCATAGCACATAGTCTTATAAAACAGAAGGTTTCCCAGACATGTACATTTTATGTAAAACACACAATGTATTTCATGAAAACAGGCTTCTTAATTTTGAGAAGTTTAAGTTTACGTGAAAGAGTGAGCTTTTACATGGAAACTTGTCACATATTAGCACAGGCTAACACCTCAACTTTCCTGTTTGTGGGTTAAGTCCAGAAATTGGGTAAATACTTATAGCCTAAAGTAACCCAATTTCTAAAAGTAAGTGTTCTTTATAGTTTCTTCAAGTTTGTTGCAGCCAAATTAAGTAACATAAAAATGAACAAACCTAACCTACTGTTCACACATATTCACAATTTTTGGTTCAGAAAACATACAATTAGGAGATGTGATAAACTTCCATCACAGTCCTGGGTCCACACCAAGGCACTTTAATGATTACAATGATTATAAGGCACTAAAGCGTAGCCTTAGCATCTGCAGTTGTAACCAGCATCTGAAGCATCTGAATGCCTGTATTTCTCCATAGCAGGTCAGACTCTTAGAGGCAGCTCTCTAGGGAAGAGTTATTAGTACCTATAAATTGGCATACACAAACTCAGTGGCTAGCAAAAAGAGGACAACTCAAGCTACAGTCATACTGTGAGTGAGTGCTGCAAATGGCATTAAAATTAAACACCGAAATGAGTATGATGAAAAAGTGAAGGGGAACTAACAAAAATATTCAGAAGTAAAATTTAAAGTGCAGACCTAAGATGAATTCATATACATATTTGTGGTAAAATTTAAGACATTTTGAGTTAAAATTAACTTTAAAATTTGATAAAGGTGACTTTAGTTGGTAGGAATCTTTAATACAGAAGTAGCCTATCAAACACCCCCACCTAAAAATACACACCTACAAACATCTCCTTTACACCTCCACCTCTACAATACAGCCCCACCCCTACACACATGCCCCTACTTACACTCCCCCATTCCTACAATACACACCCAACCCTACCTCATACCTACAACACCCCCTACACCTACACACCCTTACAATACAACCTCCATGCCTATTCACACCCATGCACACACCTACACACATCCTTACAAACACCACACACTGCTCTCCTTCCCATCCACACAGGTGCTGCAATCATAGAAATACAATCACCCACTAATCCTCTGTCTTGTGCTTTCTGCAAAGCAGAAAAGAAAAAGGGTTATTGCAATTCTGAAAATAATGAAGAACACTACACATGTTGTTACAAAGAAATAGTTTAAATCTAAACTGAACTTTATTAAGTTTATATTAGTAGACATTCTGAGTAATTTTAATTTTAAAATTCAAAGCAGGCTGTTAAGAAACCAAAGTCTAGTTTTATCCTGGCACTGAAACGGTAAGTATGAATTCCCTTTCCTACAGTTTATGGGGCCATCACCGTCTACCCTATTTACTTTACTAGGACTTTAAAGAATATAAATACATTGTAACTCAAAGGTCCCTCTACATGTGAGCTGACATTTATTTTCATTGCTACACTGGTACAAACACTGTTATATATTTCTCGAACTTAAAATGTATTTAAAAGTATGTTTGATACTTTATGAAGTATGTACCTCTGCAGTATTATATCCAAATGTAAGGGCTATAGCTTTACAAATAGTTTTAATGATCTTTTAGGAACTGTAAAACTCTTTACCTACACTTTTGGACAAATTCTGTTCCTCTGTCAGCAATGTAACCAATATAACCAATATATTATTTTTGTACTAGTTTAATGTTTGGTCTTTGTAAATGGCAGGTGCTGGCTTAACACTTTTCCCTCCCTCCTCTCCCTGTTTATAGCCTTCCAAGCTAACCCTGAACACCAGGGTTTCCTTGCTCTAGGAAAGCTTTCAATGCCCAGGTAAGAAATCTATCTCTGTTGCCAGATACACTTGCATATTAACTGAGCATTTCAAAAGCTGAGGCAAGAGGGTCTCAAATGCCAGGCTAGTTTGGGTGACAAAGTGAGCATGCATCCATCAAAATACAGCTATCTTCACATGTCAGGACTCTACAATAATGTCAGTAATGTTTCTTATTTGTGGCATGGACAGAAAAGGTTAAATAGTAAATATTTCCATTTTATTAAACTGCAAGGAGACTAGACTAAAAGGGACACTTGTTCTTAAAGAAGCTACAACCTTCAATCTCTACAGTTTTCTTAATCCTGTAATTTTAAATTACAGGATTTTTTTTCCCCATGGAAATAAGAACACTTTCGCTTTTCTTTTTTGGAGATGGGGTCTCTCTGTTGTGTAGCCCTGGCTGTCCTGGAGCTCACTCTGTAGACCAGGCTGGCCTCCAATCCCAGAGATCCGCCTGCCTCTGCCTCCCGAGTGCCTGGATTAAAGGGGTGCACCACCATGCTCAGTGTCATTTTCAGTTTTGTGATCACTAAAACTAAGGCACGATTCAGTAGGTTGTACATTTAGCTAGAATGTAATTTATGGTTAGATTAAAAGAAATGGGAAGTCTTGCATTCATACACACTTTAAATATACATATACAAGAATGAATAAGGCATAATTCATGTGTTATAAACAAATATCAAAGTTTTTTATATTGCTTATTTTCCTCTTTTATGGTTTATTGACTTACCTCCTAAAATACAGGGGGAAAAAACCCTACCATAAAGATGGCTTCTTCTAAAGTAAGCCTGAAGTTTTGTTATCTGTTATCAATGCAGTCTTAGGAAGGGACCAAAAGCCCACTCTGGACTTGCTGGCTCTCTTAGGCAGCATGTGCTCTACACTCAGCCTGTGATTTTCTGTAGCTTTGAGGAGTAGGAGTTTCTTGTCTCTTCTCTGTATTCCAGATTCCAAGAATATTATCATAGGGAGATTTCTGACAGAAACCATTATTAAGAAATTCTGACTACTGGATGAACAATTGTATTGGAGAGTGTTATTTAAATTGTACTTTGAGTTGTAATTGAAGTGGCTATAATCTGGGTACTACTTAAATTATTAGAACCAATTGGTCAATAAATAGCTATTTGTAAGACAGTTTTGCAACTTGTACTAGGTATAGAAACTATATGATAAAAATGCATGGTCTCTGCCTCAGCTCCTGTGAGCTATCCACAAGTCTAAGCACAAAATCAACAATTAAAATACAGCATAAACACACACAGAACCTCTAGTCTACAAAGTGCAACAGCAACACCCAAATGCCACCACAATCTGCCCCTCAAAATTAGAAGAGATTCCTTCTCTTCTTTCCTGTCTCTTGAAACAGGATTTTAAGTAGTTCAGGGTAGCCTAGAACTCACTGTGTAGCCAAGGATGATCTTGAACTCCCGATTCTCCTGTGTGAGTCACTGACCCTATCAGAAGCTATTTAAGAGAGTGTAGTTTACTAGAGTAAGCATCAGTAGAAAGACTACAGAGATTGGGAGGGGAGAGAGAGAGAGAGAGAGAGAGAGAGAGAGAGAGAGAGAGAGAGAGAGAGAGAGAGGAGGGAGGGAGGGAGGGAGGGAGGGAGGGAGGGAGGGAGGGAGGGAGAGAGAGAGAGAGAGAGAGAGAGAGAGAGAGAGAGAGAGAGAGAGAGAGAGAGAGAGAGAGAGCGCAGTTATAAGTGGGCCACAGTGCAAGTGTGGGGAGGTCAGAAGACAAGCTCATGCCTTCCACCTTGAGGCACATCCCTTGTCCTCCACTGTTTACACCAGTCTACTTAGCCTGAAACTTAGGGGGATTTTTGTGTCTTCACCTCCCATCTCATGAAGGACCCTGGGCATAACTGTGAACTTGACTCTTCACACGTGTGGTAAGTACTTAACCCTCCCGAGCCACCTCCTTTAACCCCATCACAGCCCATTTCCAGTTATACTTATGTGTATACTTGGTTCCATCCCACCTCTTGACCTTGCTGACAATTTGGAATAAAAGAAAAAGCAGAGAAAAAAAGCATAGTGTAGTAGGTGAGGTGGCTATGCCTTTAGTCTGCAGGCAAAGGTGGGCCAATCTCCATGAACTCTAGGCCAGCCAGAGCTATACAGTGAGAACTTGTTTCATTAAAAAAAAAAAAAAAAAAAAAAGCCAGAACAATGTATAAGTAGGTAAAGTTCAACGTCAGCAGAGAGAAAAACTGGGAACTGCTCTTTGTATTTATTCTTGAATAATTGGTAAAAGAAAACATTCTATGAATGTTAAAAAGAATCACAAATCATTTAATTCAGCACTGAGACAAATGTACACCCTCACTTTCAATAATCTGTAAAATAAAATTTAGTATTTATGGAGAGCTCATGGACCCCAGACTGATAACTGGGAAACCAGCATAGGACCAACTCAGACCCCCTGAATGTGGGTCTCAGGAGGCCTGGGCAATTTATGGGGCCTCTGGTAGTGAATCTTTATTTATCCCTAGTACATGAATGGACTTTGGGAACCTATTCCACATAGAGGGCTACTCTCTCAGCTTAGACACATGGGGGAGGGCCTATGCCCTGCTCCAAATGATGTGACAGACTTTGAAGATCCCTCATGGAAGGCCTCACCCTCCCTAGGGAGGAGAAAGGGGATAGAATAGGGAGTTTGTTGGGGGGCAGGGGAGGAGGGGATGGAGAGGGAACTGGGATTGACATGTAAAAAAAAATCTTTTCCAATTTAAATAAAAAAGAAATTTTAACATTTAAAAATTTTCGTGATTTTATAATAGTGTTTAAACTGTTTTTATTTTTATAAAGGGAACATCATTGAAAAAGGAAAAAGGACCTTAAGAAAAAATCCATGTAGGTGATAACATGTGGGGTAATTTAAAATAATCTAGGTTATCTTTCTGAATCAGCTTGGTACACACTGACAAAGGCACTATCTGCATGTGGTGGCATATGCCTGCAAACCCAATGCTTAGGGAGGCTGGGGCTGGAGGATTGCTATGAGTTCAAGGAGGCCAGTATGTGCTACCGAGTGAGAGAAACCCTGCCCCCCTCCAAAGCTTTAAAAACATTTAGATATAGATGAGCTTCAACTTACTACCACCCAATAAATTTATTGTTAGTAAACAGTAAGTTTAAAATGCATTTAACATGTGAGGGGCCAGAATTGGGGGAAGAACAGAGAAGGAGAGCAAGAAAACAGATACCTTAAATGAGGGAGCCATTATAGGCTAACAGAGAAACCTGGCACTAGGGAAATCTCAGAAATTCACAAGGATGATCCTATTAACAATCTAAGCAATAGTGGAGAGGCTACCTTAAATGCCCTTCCCTATAATAAGATTGATGACTACCTTATATGCCATCCTAGAGCCTTCATCCAGTTGCTGATGGAAGCAGAAGCAGAAATCCACAGCTAAGCACTCAGCTGAACTCCTGGAATCCAGTTGTAGAGAGGGAGGAGTGATGAGCAAAGGGGTCGAGACCAGGTTGGGGAAACACACAGCAACAGCTGACCTGAGCAAGTGGGAGCTCTTGGACCCCTGTGTGACAGCTGGGAAGCCAGCACAACAGGACTGACCCAGATCCCCTGAATGTGACATTAGTTAGGAGGTCTGGGCAGTCTATGGGGCCTCTGGTAGTAGACTTATGCCTAGAGCACAAATGGACTTTGGGAGCCCATTCCACATAGAGGGATACCAGACACATGGGGGAGAGCCTAGGTCCAAATGTGACAGACTTTGAAGATTCCCCATGGAAGGCCTCACTCTCCCGGAGGAATGGATGTCAGGTGAGATGGGGGATAGTGGGGGGGGGGATGGAGGTATGGGAAGGAGAGGGAACTGGGATTGGTATGTAGAATAAGATTATTTTTAATTTAAATACATACTAATTAAAAAATAAAATGCACTTAACACAGCAAGTCCACCGAATATCCCACTTAGAACATGGCATGCTAAGGAGTTCAGATTGTTTACCTCCATTATCATGTGGATGGATGGGAGGGGCAAGAAAGTTAAGCACTCCATGTCCAGATGATCAGAGTGCAATGTGGTTTTCACCCTATATACTGCTTTCTACACAAGGAACCATTTGAAGCTGAATCAAAGCAAACTCACAAACTACCTCCCCCTCCCCACCCCTCCAATGTTTTTGGAGACAGTCTTGCTTTGGAGCTCAGGCTGGCCTGAAATTCACAAACATCCTGCCTCAGCCTCTCAAGAGTTTGGGATTGGGGTATGTGTCACAAGCCTGATTGTTTTGTTCCCCCTCTCCCAAACCCAGAAAAATGTTTATTCAGCAATATTCCTTGCTTTGAGGAGGAATACTGCAAATTGAACAAAAACCAAAGCTGCTGCTGAGTCAAAGCTGGACTAGAAACCTGGTCTTTTAGGCAATACCTTAGTTTTCTTTAGATCTAATTTCACTGATCTGTGTGTTTTGTGGAGGAGGAAAAAAAAAAAAGGGCTATGGGGCATGTTATCCCAAAGATAGCCAAGACAATGAGCACTAGCCAAATTCTCAAGCTGTTTTGAAAACATGTTTACATCTCTACACTATAATTATTGTACTTTAATATGTGCATATATATCATAGTAAAAAAAAATCCCAATTTGCTCTAAAGTAAAAATGAAAAAAGGATTCAAGTGATATTTAATGTTTTAGTTTTAGAAGATAATAAAATACCTTTATAAACAGTAAGGTCAAAAAAAAAAAAAAAAAAACCACTGAGTAGCCTTAAATAACAAAGAAAAATTTTATTGAGATATGCAGTATGTGTAGATATATTTTACAAATGAACTTCAAGGATTTCATGCTACTATTAGTTGTAAAATATTATGTAAGCCTGAAATATATAGAGCAACTAAAGTATCCTAGGGGATAATAGGCACCATTCATTTACAAAATGAATGTAAACTACATTGCTTACCTTTCAAAGCAGTATCTGGTAAATTAGTGATGTGGTAGGAGAAGGGATATTCTATTTCTTTCCTACTGTAGCTAAATCTGCCATGAAATCTGTAGTCTAGGTCACTTGCAGTGAAAACAAATTCTCCCAAATATCATATTGTTTAATTGCATCACACTAGCAGAAGTCCTTCTCAAAAAGCCTGCAACAGGTTATGATCAACTGTCTGTTTTATGATGTCTTATATTAATGCAATTCTTTGGTAGCTGACACTATCTACACCATTAGGAAAAGCTGTGATTTGTCAGTGCAGACAAAGCTGGGCTTTAATCCATCCTTTTAACCACATTGCCAAGTCTGTATTGTTTTCACTGCGTCTCAATTAGAGATAGGCAGGACACCTGGTACTTCTTTATCGGAGTCCCATGGCTGCCAGATGACTCAAAATCCATAGCAGGTGCTAAGGCAGTGTGAGGATAGCCTTATTACGCAAAGCTGCAGTAGAATACATTTGTACCATATATAATTGCTCGTAAATCATTCAATTACTAAATGAAAACATTAGAAGAGTTGATAAGTCCATTTCTACCAATGTTCATGTAAATACATTAAGAAAGATTAACCTCAAATAAATAGGCTTAAAAATTCAAACTTATCTAAAGTCTCTGAAAATAGTTCCTGGTTTAATAATCTAATAATCATTGATGATTTCCAAATATCACTAACATGACTACCAAATACTTATATCTCTCTCTCCCATCTTTACAAAAGATGCATGAAACAAAATAACTAAAAGAAAAACTGAATTATCTGTACTTCAAATTTAATGAAATTAAAAATTTGTAACTATTCTTGTTAAGATATACTTGAGAGTACTATATTGACTTATAATATTGGAGTCTTTATACTGAATAAAGAACTGCTCCAAAATTACTAGTATTAGAGTAAGTTTAAAGTTACTGGGAGGGTCCGAGAAACACAGCTTGTATGTGCTGTTCCTTTTGGGAACAAAATTTTCAGTCCATCAAAGTAGAGAAAATGTAGGAGTTTCAGTTAATTGTAAAAAGGAAAACACACACACACACACACACACACACACACACACACACACACACACACACACACACACAAGTCCACCCCAAACCAAAAGAGCTCCCCAAACTCTAAAGTGAGATTTTACAGTATACAATTACTTAAACGTTATCTCTACTTAAACGTGCACTAATATAATTTGGATTTTAAATGCTGTAATTATTGGGGATACAGAAAAGTGATTTTATTATCATAGAAAGTATTAACAAAGCACAGCAAATTGCCATTTCAAATATGGTCATAGAATCTATGATAAGCTGTATATTGGCTTAAACTAATGCACTATGTGCCCCCAGGGAATGATAGCCTGGGACACTGGGCTTTAACATCAAAATCTGTCCATTAATCTTGACTTTAAATATAATCTATTCTGCAGGAAGAATGGACATTCAATGAATTACTGTTTTTGAAATACTGCACTAGTGTCATTTACTAAAATTACTTAAGGGGATACAAGGAGAGGGAATTCTAGTAAATTTTACAGATTCACTAATTTTATAAAACATGCACTTTCTCCAACTTCAGCAAGAACATCTCAGTTATATAAGAGATTACAGCAAAAAGTTTTAAAACGTCTCTTTCTGCTCTTATTTGAGGGTAGCAGCCTAAACTGAACACCAAATATAATGTAGTCAATTTAATTTCAGCTGGAAAAAGAATCACCCCTGGAAATCACTGTGGGGTCAGAACCCCTTAAAATAGGCTTTAGCATAAAAAAGAAAGAAAGTACATCACTGTTTGCTTGCTACAGAATGATCAACGGCTTGTTGAAAGAGTTCCAGAGGACACAGAAAGCTCAAGGAGTGTTATACAAATACCAGGGTAGGTGAAAGATAAAAGTCAGAACTCACTGAGGTAAGGGTACATGATTAAAACAGCCATTAGCTATTTATTAAGTGCTAAGTGTAGGAATTAACTTTAAGATGTGCTGAATCATTTATTTTAGTACATTATAGCATCTGGAACTATTACATACTTGATTTACATTACATATATATATATTTATACATACATATAATATATATATATATTATATGTATGTCACCTGGGAATCCAATAAGACAAAGTGTAAAGGAAACTAAATTAGATTTATAAGTTCATCTGATATGTAATTGTGGTGGTATTAAGTAATTCTTATTTAAAAACTTTATAAATATAAAAAGACATTATTTCCATCTAACACAGAAATATGAAATAAAACTGACATCACTGTAGTATAAACTGGTGGGCTGAAAACAGATGCGGCACGATAACATGGGGTACTACAGGTGGCTGTTTAAATATATTCATTTGCTTTCTTTTTGACAGTAGTTATGTGCTAAAGGAAAGTCAACACTCCTATCAAGAGAGTAAGTAAATGTGGAAACATCAGTTCTACAGCAGCTATTTTTGCTCCTTCTCTTTTCTGAGCAGCAATTAGTAAAGCAACCCCTTCCCCTCCTCCCTAGCTGTCAAGCTGTTCAGAGCAGTTTGCAACTTGACAATGGTACCATTGTGAATGCTCTCTGGGCTTCCTTCCCACAGAGAGTTAAATGGGCAGTTCCTGCTGCCCATGATTGGTGTCCAGTGAAATAATACTCAAGAGCCAGGTTTTATCAGCTTCACGCCAAAGAAGTGAAGCCAGGGAACCCAAGCCTTCATATCATACTGGACCATATGCCAACCCTGATGGCCCCAAAGGTTTATCACTAAGAATCAGGATCCATCATGTCCCTTGTGAAATTTCACTTCACATACCTTATGTGAAATGCAAAGCTTCACTAAAACCTGAACCTTCTTTACAAATGGCATGAACAGATGGACGTTAACAGTGGTTTGGCAAGCAAAAGTTAAGATTTAAATAGGCTATACTGTAGTGTTCGAGAGAATGTTATTTAGAAGAAAATGGAGAGATTTGTGACCCATACTTTAATTTTAATTCCATTATTGAATTAATAAAAATGAATATTAAAAACTTTTCCTTTTAGTAAAATGAAAAGGATTAAAAGCACTTTAGTTCCTATGTCCAATAGGTTTAACAAGGCAGACTGATTTCTACTTTATAGCCTTTCTTTTCACTGAATCCCCCAATACCATCCGTGTCTACAATTGTTTTTAATATTTAAACAAAGAATGCATTTTTTTGCATCACTATGGTGAATACTAATATGGATATACCAGCATACCGTTATCACCCACAGAACACAGGTTTTTAACTTGGGAAAGAAAACCCTGTGACAGCACAGGTGAGAAGTTAAAGATAAAAGCAGACCAACATCAGAATTTGGCGTTTTTAGGAGCACTATGTCCAGGCCCTCATGGAGTTCTTTATCTTGCCTCTTGCATACTGAGATATGACCCAACTGTCTAGATTGGTATTTGTGGATAAGATATAAATGTATAAGATAGTGGAATTATTTTATTTTTTTTTTTGTCATGAAGCCAACATACAAAAGGAATTGGACTCCACCCCCAAAGAGGATAGGCTAAAGGAACTTCAGTATTGTATAAAAGGATAATCTGTAAAAACAGTAAGATTGTTCTGTAAGAATGTATAGTCTAAACCAGGTGTTGGGAGCACATCTGTAATCTCAATAGCTTGGGAGGCAGAAGTAAACTTTGATTTCAAAGCCAGTCTACAGTACACAGGAGTCCAGACTTGCCTGGGCTACAGAAAAAAGAAGGTATGTCTCAAAACCCAAAGGACTGAGGTACAGCTTGTTTAGCAGTAGAGTGCCTGTCCAGTGCATACACACTGAGTTTGATTCTCAGCACTACAAAGAATCTATCATAGGAAACAGAAAATCTTAAATGCTCTCTAAAAATGACAAATATGTATAAATCTTATCAAACATTTATAAATGCCTTCTTAATCTCACTAAGGCAAAAAAAGACACCAGCTATTACTGTTAATAGCCTGACAATAATTGCTTGATGAATTATAAAAAATTTGAGATTTATGGAAATGACAGTTAATAAAACATACATTTGGAAAGGCTTCACCAAGGAAAAAAATTATTAAACTATAATTTCTCTGTTACTTACAAAAAAAAAAAAAAAAAGCATACAAAAGCAGAGGGGATTGTCACCAGCACCATGTTGTCAGTAACACCAGAAAACCAAGATCACTTCCCTTTTCTTTATTTCTGGCCACACTGTCTGGTGTATGTATATTTCTTCATCTTCTCTTGCTACTGCTCTGGTGGGGGATGTCCTTCTGTATATATGTTTCTCTTATTGGCTGATTAATAAAACACTGATTGGCCACTAGCCAGGCAGGAAGTATAGTCGAGACTAGAAGACGGAGGAGAATTCTGGGGAGAGGAAGCAGAGAGAGACTGCCAGGGAGAGATGCCATGTAGACTGGGAAGATAGGATGCACCAGATGTTCTCTGGTAAGATAAGGCCATGTAGAAATACACAGATTAGTAGTTATGGGTTAATAATTAACAGAGAGCTAGCCAGTAAGAAGTCCTAGCCATCAGTCAAGTTTCATAATTAATACAGTGTCTGTGTGTTTATTTGAGGCAAAGTGGCTGTGGGACCAGGCAGGAAAGAAGCCACCATTTTCACTGCTCTTTCATTTGCCCTGTATCACCCAACAGTGTGATCTGCTTGCATTAAAAAAAATATTTATTTATGGACAAAGTGAACGCACATGGAGGTCAGAGAACAACTTTTGTGGGAGTTGGTTCTCTTGTTCCACTTTGTTTTGAGGCAGGGTCTTTCATTCCAGAAGCTGAATACCTGAGGCAAGCTCTCGCCAATTTTCCCATCTCCACCTTCTATCTTACTGCAGAAGTGCTGGAAATACAGATGCACCAGACCACATCTGGCTTTTTATGTGGGTCTAGAGGGATGGACTCAGGCTGTTGGGTTTTCATAGCTGATAGTTCAGTTTTTATCTCCCTGGTCCCAACTCTCACTTCTTGACCACATTACACTTCATAAATGTTCCTACATTCCTTTCCTATCCTGAAAAACTGTAATTTTCTCTGTCTCATAAAGTCCTGGTCATATTTAAAGTAATCTGCTGAACAGAATTCCTTGGTAAAGCCATTCCTAATCCGCTCCACCCAACACTATCTCTTCTCACTCCCTCCTTCCCTATCCTATTTTGTATACATCCCTTCTGCTGGGCTCTCTGTGTGCACTTCACTAATCCAGTTCACAGGATTTTCCTCTCCCACACCACTGTGTGCTTCTCAGAGGTGGGATTTTTTTTTTTTTTTTTTTTTTTTTTTAAAGACAAGGTCTTACTATGTAGCTTTGGCTGTTCTGGAACTCAGTAACTAGATTAGGCTGACCTTGAACTCGCAGAGATTCACATGCCTCTGCCTAAGTGCTGGGATTAAAGACATGTGTCACCACATCCACACCTGGAGGAAGCAGTGGCTTTTTAATTTCTAGCTTTACTCTGACAACAAATATATGAGTAAGTGAATGACCCCGCAGACCTTAGTAATATGGCAAATATTAGTTCTTGGTAGAGGATAAAACCTGTATCTCAGATTAAAACAATTTTGTTTAATAAAATACAAATTGAAGCTGGTGGTTATGGTGCACCTTTAATCCCAGCACTCAGGAGGCAGAGGCAGGAAGATTTGTCTGAGTTAAAAGGCAGCTTGGTCTATAGAGTGAGTTCTAGGACAGCCAAGACTACACAGAGAAACCCTGTCAAAAGCACAGAATGGGAAGAACACATGAGAATGAGAATATGGTACCCTTAGATTATGGTTCAATTTCATAGAACAAATTTACTCTATCACCATCACATTATTTATTACATACAAGGGTTTTTCGTCTAAACCCTTTCTTTTGTCTTTCTGTCTTTTTTTTTTTTTGGCTCCTATTTCCCCTCCTTTCTCCCTCTACCTCTTTCCAGTATTCGGAGATTTGTGTATGCTAGGTAAGTGTTCTTCCATCAAGTTACAGCCCCTTTAAAAATAAACCTTTTTGTTTTAAAATTTGGAGACATAGTGAATTACTATGCATCCTAGTTTGGTCTAAAACTTTGATCTTCTGGCCTCAGCTTTCTAAGAGTTTGGTTCTATAAGTGTTTGCCACAAATGTTTGCTTGTATTTTTTTCCTTGTTGAAAGCATAAGTCAGATTTGGTATTTCCAAATCAACAATAACTCCAAAAAAAAAAAAAATGTGATGAAAGATGTAGTTTTCCCCCTTTTTGTAAAAAATTTAAATTAGAAACAAGCTTTTTTTTTTTTACATGTCAATCCCAGTTCCCTCTCCCTCCCCACCTCCCTTGCACCCCCACCAACCCTCTATGCCATTCCCTTTCTGCTCCCCAAGGAGTGTGAGGCCTTCCATGGGGAATCTTCAAAGTCTGTCATATCATTTGGAGCAGGGCCTAGGCCCTACCCCCATGTGTCTAGGCTGAGAGAGTATCCATCTATGAGAAATGGGCTCCCAAAGTCCATTCATACACTAGGGATAAATACTGATCCACTACCAGAGGCCCCATAGACTGCCCAGTCCTCCTACCTAACACCCACATTCAGAGGGTCTGGATCTGGTCCTATGCTGGTTTCCCAGCTATCAGTCTGGGGTCCATGAGCTCCCTCTTGTTCAGAACAACTGTTTCTGTGGGTTTCTCCAGCCTGGTCTTGACCCCTTAGTTCATCACTTCTCCCTCTCTGCAACTGGATTCCAGAATTCAGCTCAGTAGCTGTGGGCATCTGTTTCTGCTTCCATCAGCTACTAGACAAAGGCTCTAGCATGGCATATAAGGTAGCCATCAATCTCATTATCAGGGAAGGGCATTTAAGGTAGCCACTCCACTATTGCTTAGATTATTAGTTGGAGTCATCCTTGTAGGTCTCTGGACATTTCTCGACTGCTATATTTCTCTTAAAACCTATAATGGCTCCCTCTATTATGGTATCTCCTGTCTTGCTCTCCTCTATTCTTCCCCCGACTCAATCTTCCTGCTCCCTCATGTCCTCCTCTCCCCTCCTTTCTCCCCTTCTCTTTCTCCTGACTGCCCCCTCCCAATTTGCTCAGGAGATCTATAATGATTGAAAAGAATCTACAGATAATTAGTAGTATTATCAACAAGAAGATACTTTCCACTCAATGAAATAGTTTAAAAATTACATAAATTACATAGTAAGGAATCTGTTAGTGTCACTATAGAAGTGCTACACATATCCAGGACCCCTGTTTAAAAGGGACTATTCTGTTTGCAGAAACATTACTAGAGTTGGGAGCAAAATACATGTTAATGGGATACATAAGCAGACATAAGAATTTCAAAAAATTCTTTGAAAGTAATATCCATGTCTTTAATACAGAAGAAGAAATAAGTGCTCCAATTAGAGACTGCCAGGCAAATACGAGTATTTTCAACTCTTGGAGAACTCCTAACACAACAACTACTATCAAGCACAAAGGCTGCAAGCACATAAAAGACCGTCTTTTCACATTTCTGAGTATATTTACCAGCTAACCCATTTGTCCATTAAGTTCAAAGCAGTGATTCAGAAAGTATGAAGAATGCAATCAGATATAGAGGCTCCTAGTGGAATTGCTAATGGTACAAATAACACTGGTACAAATGTTCCAGCAGTGAACGGAAGGGCCAGTCCCCAGCACCCAGGGACCGCAGCTCCCTCTGCTGCTTGCCTGTGGCTCTCTCCTTTCTTGCCATTTAGGAAAGATGTGTGAGCTTTTCAAACTTTAATCTTTCACTGCCATCAAGACAGACATGTGTAGGCTCACTTTTCTCCCTAACAGATATTCTTTGCCCCTTTTCTTTTACTACTCTTCTCTGAAAACGAATGATCCTCACTAAACACAATGTTCACTAATAAAAATACACTAACTAACCAATCAAAATTCAAACTCCTGGGGTGTGGTGATGCACACCTTTAATCCTAGTATACAGGAGGCAGAGGCAAACAGATCTATGAGTGCAAGGCTGGCCCGGTCTATAAAGTGCATTTTAGGTCAGCCAGGGCTATGTAGCAAGACCCTTTCTCAGAAAGCCCCCAAACCAAATACAACCCTTCCTGTGTGTATGCTGTTGTTTTGTTTGTGTGCTATAATGGCTATTCTTAGTTGTCAACTTAACTAGAGGATAACGCACCTTTAATCTGGGCCACACCTACCTATAAGGACACGGAAGAAGGAAGGCTGCCTTGCTCTTCGTCTGCCTGCCCTCACCTTGTCAGCACATCTATTCCTTCACTGGCATGTAGCCTACCCTTCAGACATGGGACTCCTGAATATACAGAAGGCCAGCTGAGATACTCAGCCTGTGCGACTGAGCAGCTATTAGATTCTTGAACTTTCCATTCACAGACAGTCATTGTTGGATTAGTTGGGCTTCAGCCTGTTAGTCATTCCAATACATTCCCTTTATATATGTATATGTGTATTCATATATATGTATATGCATGTATGTATGTATTTATATGTATATACATATATACATACATACACACGCTATAACTTCTGTGACTCTAGAGAATCCTGGTTAACACATGTGTCAAAGACAATTTCTTCTGGTTCTAGGCTTCCTTATTTTTCCTACCCAGCACACTCTTCAAAGTGGTAGTCAAGTTCAAGTTTTTTTTTAATTAATTTCATTTTCTATGTATGAATATTTTTATGGCATGCATGTACATGCACCACAAGTGTGCCTTGTGTCAGTGGAGTTCAGAAGATGGCACTGGATCCCCTAACATTGGTGTTACAGATGGTTATGAGCTTCCACACGGGTGCTGCAAACTGAACTTAGTTCCTCTGCAAGAGCAACAAGTGATCAACCTTTGAGCTATCTAGCCAACCCATGCAGTCTAGTTTAACATAAACTCAAAATTATGCGTTACAAGTTTTTTTACTTTTCAAAAAATAAGCTAATCATAATTTTCAAAAACATATATATAATGGACTGGAGAGATGGCTTAGTAGTTAGGAATAGTGCTACTCTTGCAGAAAACCTGAGTTTACTGCCCAGCACTCATGTTGGAAGTCTCAAAATTACGTGTAACTTCAGCTCCAAGGAGATCCGATGTCTCTGCATTCATATATGTATGTACACACACACACACACACGCACACACACACACACACACACACACACACACACACACACACACACACTTACTTTCTATCTCAATCAAAATAAATCTTTAAAAACAGGCAATACAGACTTTGTTGACCCCTATGCAAGCCTTACCCTCTTGGAGGAGTGGAGGGGTTGGAGGTGGGAAAACGGTGGAAGGAGCAGGAGGGGCAGTGAGTGGGAACTGGGATTGACATGTAAAATGATAAAAGATTGTTTTAACATAAAAAAAGATTAGAAAATCCATAGGTAATAAGAACACGTGTGAATTTTAGAGTACACTTGGAAGTGAATAAAAACTTTCTGTTGAAAAAAATTAGGTCTCCATCCACAGAGCAGAGCAGGTGGTGATGGTGCACACCTTTAATCCCAGTACTGGTGTGGCAGAGGCAGATAGATCTTTGTGAGCTTGAGGCCAGCCTGATCTACAGAGTTCCTGGACAGACTCCAAAGCTACACAGAGAAACTCTGTCTTGAAAAGGAAACAAAACAAAACAAAACAAAACAAAAAAACCCAAAACTAAAAAAACCCCAAAACTCCATCCAGGGATGGTACCTTTTTTTTTTTATATGATAATAAGTTATTACTCATTTACCATCAGACAGACATAGAGCTAGGTCAGTGAAATCAGGAGGAAAGTAAGAGGCAAGCATATCTCTGAGGTCAGCCTGGTTTACAGAGAGAGTGCCAGGACAGGCTCCAAAGCTACACAGAGAAACCCTGTCTCAAAAAACCAAAACCAACCAACCAACCAAACAAACCAAACAAAAACACCCCCAAAATCCAAAACCACCATTACCACCAACAAAATTAGTACCCTAGGTGTTGGTGTAGTGGGGGAAGATTGCAGAGACGGGAATGGGGTCAAGGAGGTATGTTTGACAAAGCTATAATGAGAACTATGAGACAGGGAGGGCAAGATAAAAGAACCATTTGCAGGTGGTCAACCAAATGTAAACCTGTTTCAGTAGGCAGGCAGAATTGTTTGTAAGCCTTTAGCATGCTCAGGTTTGTGTTTTAGACAGTAGTAACGTCATCAGCTCCCAGACAGCTACAGTGTTCTGAGCTGCTGCTGGAGATCTGGAGATGACAGGACAGTTTTATTTAGTCCTTACACTAATCTTGAGTTTGGTACTATAATTATCTCCTTCTTACAGACTAAATTAAGGTTAGTCCATATTTATTGATGTTATCTTCTAAGAAAATGCTTTACAAAAGACAGTAAATACATAAAATTGTGTGATTTTTCAAGAAACTCATTTTCTTCTAACGTGAAATGGCAGCAGTATTGATGAGGTCTCCCTAAGGAGCTTTACAATGTCCATCATAATGAAAGGGAACTGCATTAGCGGAGCCAATCAATTACCATTCATTTGGCTTTGGCTCTGATACTTCTGCAACAGGTCCCTTACATTTGAGCAGTTGAACTGCATGGCTAACAAACAGTGACTAATTGAAGAATTATCATTGAATTTGGTAATTTGTCCAATATAGTTAAACAAAGCCAAGTCTGGCATTAAAGAAAAAGTCAATCTACACATATTGAGAAAAATCAAATAATATTGGTTGTGGTAGCCTAGGTGTAAAGCATTCTTTAAAGATGCCTTTTAACTGCGTAGTACCCTTTATACTGTGTATTTCAGAATATCAAATATATCATATATAGATAACATATACCTACATATACAAAGATCCAGCTATAAATCACAAGAACTATAGTATTGACTGGGTCTGGTGGCACATGCCTTTAATTCTAGCACTCAGGAGACAGTGGCAGATGAATTTCTGTGACTTTGTGGCCAGCCTGGTTTACTCAGCAAGTTCCAGGACAGTCAGGGATATATATAAAGAGACCCTATTTCAAATCCAAATCCAAATCCAAATCAAACCAAACCAAACAACAACCCAATAACAAAAAAGAATTAGAGCATGTGTGTCACATTCCATCTACTCAAATCCTATCCTTTGAGACCCAGATTGTCTATATATTCTTTCATGATTTTATTTCACACCAATTTCTTCCTCCATGGAACTCTGATAGATAGACTCTTGCTATTATTGTCCAGGTGGCTTCAAATTCCAAGTTCACCCATTTCAGCTACTTCCTTAAATTATAATCATTACTATCCACATTCTTCATTATCAAATTATTACCTTTTTCAAATTATTACTTTTATAAGGATAACATCTGAATATTTGCATCATTTCAAAATCTTTGTTAATGTGTAAAGATATGTGTATATACATACATAAGGACACAGCTATATGTGTATACATATATGAATACATACATACATATACACACATATATATTTTTTTCTTTTTAGATAGACTCTTGCTATTATTGTCCAGGTGGCTTCAAATTCCAAGTTCACCCATTTCAGCTACTGCCTTGCTGGAACTTACAGGTATGTGTCCCCAGCTCTGGCACCATAGACCACTTGGCTATCTTGATATCCCAATAAATATAACTGAAAGAAAAAAACACTACAGGTGTATTTTGACTTCTTAAAAATGAGTATATAATTCACCATGTGTCAACATTTAAGATGCAAAGCAAATAATAACATATCAGTGAATACTGGATGGTCAAGAACACAGTGTTTTTTGAACACTAGTCTAGCTGTTATTGTTTTGTCTAGGTGTGATTACTACTTAAATTGGTGGACCTGAGTAAAGCCCTTTGCCCTCATAACACAGGGAGGCCTCACCCAGTCAACGCTTTTGAGAAACACCTGAAGCCACTTAAGAAAGGAAGGAATTCTACTACTAGAAGCCTTAAGACTGACAGCAACATCAACTCTTCCTAGGTCTACAGAATTGGTACTCATTTGGTAATCCCCATAGCCAGGAAAGCTAATTCCTTAAAGTACATCTTCATTATTTATGTAACATTTACATTGTATTAGTTATCATAAGCAATCTAAAGACGATTAACACATAAAGGAATTTTTTGTGGGTTATATGAAAATGTACCAGTTAATACAAGAGTGGAGGAGCTCTGGGTTTATTAATGTTACCATACACTATAAATTCTGAAAATTCCTACACGTATAAAAATCTCATTCTAAAACAGAAAGCACAAAGACAGCATTATACTAAACACATGTATGTTTAGTCACAGTAAAACTTTCTTCAGGATCAAAACAATTTCTTTAAAATTTTTACTTATAAGGAATAGAGTCATGAAATAAAAGCTTTAGAATTATTTCCATTGTGAAACTACCAAACAAACTGGAACTCAGATTTCTAGGTAGCTAATTCAGTGATGGTCTGAGATGAAAGTTGAAGCACTCCTCTGGCTCAGTGGTCACCCACAGTCTGCCTGCCTTCCTCCCGAGTGCAGCAATTCAATTCTAATTGCATGATCAAACCAACAAATTGAGCTCAAGAGACAAAAGTACCTAGCTGACAAAATCAGAGGTTGCATGAAAATGTTTTTCAAGTACAAGTAATGTAAGAAACAACAAGTGGAGTGAGGGAGAGGTTTCAAAGCTTGAAAGACAGTCATCAATACTGACAGATTACTGTAATTCTGGTTGCTAGCATGATCGATTTGGCCAGCATATGACAATCAATACTGTCCTCATTTTCTGAACATTAGACTCATAGTTACAGAAGATGTTCCTAGGATAAAACTTAAACTCCATTTAATGATCATAAATAGCACAATTTATGCTGTGGAATCTTGGTAGGTAGTATTATTGGGCATAAGATAACTGACCCAGCAGTATAATTATACAAATACAATTGAGTTTATTACATTCTACCTCTTTATTTCTTTGATGAGAATTAAAGTATTAACTATTGTGGTTTGCAAAACTGACTTCTATTTAAATTCATACTATAATTCATGTTAAGTGTATTGATTTATTTTAGAATACACAATTTTCTCCTCCCTGGAAATCCAATGTCAAAAACATACATTTTGAAACTGAACACATTTATGAAACCAGAATGTTACTTAAAATTAATATTCTTATACTTAAATACCTGTAAATACAAGTATCCAGTTGTAATTTATTATATAAACCTTCATGTTAAAATCAAGTAAAGAAGTCACTTCCCATACATTCCTTCCTACCTCCATCCATTCATTTGTGTTTCTGAGATGGGATCACTCTTGATACGGTTTGTCTTGAATTTTTAATCTGAAGTCATCCTCCCAATCTCTCTGCTCTTACAGCTTGGCTGTAGGAGTACCTACTATGTCTGGCTCCTCCTCAACAATTAGAATACAGATCTTGAGCATTTTGTGAAACACAATATAACATTCTCCAGATTAACAAAGGATAGGAATATCTATTATTACATATTTCTCTTGGTATGTAAAGGTTTTATTTTCCAGGAACCAGCATGGATAACAAAAAATCTGTGGATACTAAGTCCCCATTATATAATGGCAAAGTATCTACACATAAACAAATTTCTGAATTATAATAATAAATATATAGCTGCCATACTAGTAGTTGCTACACTTTGTTATTAAAGGGATAATGATAAGAAAAAGAAGTCTTATTTTTTTCCAATATTTTTCACATAAAGTTGGATGAATTTTTCAAATGAGGAACTCATGGATACGGAAGTTCAATTACTATTAAACTATATGAAAAAACATTTTCCTATGTCTTAAAAAATTTAGTATACTATATAATGTTTTCACTCTCAATATTCTTTTTTAAAAACATATTTTTAAATATGCACATGTGCACATAAGTACAGGTTCCCTAAGAGGCTAAAAGCGTCAGTTCCTCCTGGAGCTCAAATTACAGATGGTTGTGAGCTGTATGGTGTGGGGGCCGGGAACCAAACCAGATCCTTTGCAAAAGCAGTACAAGATCTTAACTCCTGAGTCATCTCTCCAGCACCTCATTCTAAGTTGTCTACAAGCAATTTTGTTGATAGAACTACTCAGATATCTTATTTTAAAAAAGCGTGCAAGCCTATTATTTTAATAGAAATTATTTCTTTTCACCTTGGAATATTCTCGGATATGGCAACCATTATCTCAATATGATAAAATATTTAAAATATCAAAAAGTAGAACTGAGAATTCACCATAAGCAGCTAATAAGCCTAATATAAAAACTCAATTAAGCAACTCCTTAATCTTTGGGTGGAGATGTTTTATATTGATTGTAATATTTATAAATAATATAATTAATAATTGCATAAAATCTCATTTAGCACTCATAATAATGCTGATATAATATTAGAATCCTTTTACAGTTAAAGAAAGTGAGAGTCAAGGATTTTATAATTTGGACTGGATTATGACTCAGTGGTAGCTTTCTCAAGGCCTGATTTTTAACTCTAGACCCTAGTTCTACAGCCTGACCAAGACCATGAGGTAGTTACTGTCACTAGTTCGTTTCATAGGTAAGTACACCGAGGCTCAGGGAGATGGCTTAGCTCCAGAAGAGCAGCACCTGACCAGATAGACTGGCTCCAGAAGCCATGACACTAAGTACTCCACATCTCCTCACACTTTTGTGTCTCGCAGTACACTGTCCCTAGTTTAGAAGGTTCTCAATTTCTTCCATCTGATTATCATTTAAGACTGGGTCGATTTTCATTTTTCTCATAAGTGTTTCTGGACAGAAACTTAGATCTGGTAGCAGGTCCCTTATTAGTATACATCCTGCATACTCCTTTTTAAAAAAACATATGTAATGAAAACAGTATGTTTTTCCACGTACAATGAATTCTTTTCAATGATTGTTTTGATTATTTCTGCACCTCCAGAACAGCACAGAGCATGACATATAATACCATTTTAATTAACCAAGTCAAAGATTAATATTTAAAGTATATAAACAATATACCATTCAAATACCATAATTACTCAATCACCAGGGAGGAACTCTGCCATTTATCAATAAACAGAATCACTAAGGTTTAATACATAAAATATTTACCTTTTTGTAAAGCAGATGTACACTAGTACACTAACCACACAGTCAAAAAGGATACAAGTTTTGATACAATGGAATCAGGGATTTCAGAGCACGGCTAGCATTTATTGCTGTAGATCGAACCATAATGGGCAGAACTTTTCCATTCACAATAGCACCATCAAAAAGAGGGCCAAAGAAGGGAACCTGATAGAGAGATCAGAACACAATTTTAAACTCAAACTATAAAAACATTATGATATAAACAATCAAGATTATTTGCACATAAATGCATTTTTGCTTCCTCTTTGTTCTTTCAAACAAATTTTTCAAATTCAATTCTTCACATGATGAATCACTCCTAGAAGGACAACAAACAAAAATGCCCAAGGTCAACATGGTGTCTACTCAAAAGAACTATGTGCTTTGTGTACCTACGTCATTTATATCCTCTGCCAATTTCAGCTACACATGTGTGCCTGTGCACACACACACACACACACACACACACACACACACACACACACACACACACACACACACACACACACACAAAGCAACTCCTCTATCAAGCAAACAAAGGAAAAGAGACACATTCTTATATATAGGCAGTTAGATGGGCATTTTTGTGAGACTCCAGTTTTATTATTCTTATGATGTGGACATGAAATGTCTTCCCCAAATTCATGCTGAATGCTTAGTTCCCAGGGCCATGTTTAGAAGGGTAGCTCTGGGGAAGAGAGTGGCCAAGAAGAGCTTTGACCCAAAGGTACAGAAGGAGCCAAAAGACCATAAACTAAAACTATGAGACAAAAGTACATAATCTTTCCTCTTTCAAGACGTTTTCCCCAAGATTTTATCAGTGGCAAAAAAACAAGTACAGAACCTAAAACACATTTGGCTTGTTTAGTTAAAAAACAAAGTCTATGCTTTTATAGCTAATAATCACTTTTATTAGTTCACAAGTCAGAGCTGTGAATATATAGATCAGTGGTAGAGAGCTAACCTAACTGGGTTCAAGGCTTAATACTGAAAACAAACAAACAAACAAAAAACCCCCAAAACAAAAAAAACCTATTTAAATATGGTTGACAAAAATGGTAGCTCAAGGCAAGACAATTCCCTGAGGATGACATGGTATTTTAGGTTTTGTGGCCATACAATATCTCAATTTTGTAAAACTTACAATTTCTATTAAAAATGCTTTATAAATATTAAAAAAAACAAAACAAAACCCCAAAACACTCTCAGTTTGTAGGCTACACAAAATTAGGCAGTGCCCTGCCATAAGTTGACTTCTAGTTTATATAAACCTTGAAAAAAAGTACTTGTCCATCAGGAAAATGTATAAATGGAAACTTGACCCAATTCAAGGAATTCTGAAGATTCTGAATCAACTGTTAAAACAATTTTCTATTAAAAGCATTCATTAAAAAAATAAAAATAATGCTGAACTTTTATTATCTTAGAAAGAAATACTTCTGAAATAGTTGTTGAAGCCTTGTGGTACATCTAGGATATCCAACTGGAGGAGATAATGTCTCTTTAACATTTAAAAGCATCTGTAGGTATTTCATTTATTATTTTAAAATTATTCTTGGCTTTCTAAGATAGAGGCCCATTAAGTAGCACAGGCTGGCAACTGATTATCTTGCCTCTACTCTGCTGGGACTACAACTGTGCCTCACTAACACCAGGCTGTTCTTACTGTGTCTTTTGGAAACTGTCACTGTTTTCTGTTTTAATAAAAGGTGAACTAAGCACAAGGAATTTCTACTTAGGCACTACTGAGCTGTCTCCCTAAACAGGTTAATCCTTCTAACTATGCTTAAGATAATCTACACGGTATCAGAGTCTGTTGCATTTCCCCCTATTTTCACAATTGAAAATCTATTACTAAGACAGAAGCTGAGGAATTCTCACCTCTGGTTTTTTCATGATCTGGATACTGAACATGTGGTTTTTCATTGGATATATTACAATGAGGACATCACCAAATTCTGTAGGAATAATTCCTCTTCTGTAGTCTCTAGTGTGTTCTGACCAAACAATGTGTACTTCATCATTTCCTAGGTGTCTCAACTGGAAAATGAAGGAAACAGATTACAGTGCTTTATAAAAGCCATGTGAGCAAGTTCTACAGCTAGCAACAACAGAGCACACAGAAGATAGTTGATCATTTTCATGACACATAAAATACAAACGCTCAAAGTCATCAAGGGACACAGAAGACCACCAGGCACTTTCAATTCCCACAATCAACGAAACACAAAGACCTCAGAGGAGAGAGCCACAGCTCACTCTCAGACTAGCAGCTGTACCAATGCAATTCCACTCTCAACCCTCTCAAAGATTGTTTTTAAAAAGTGACTGATTGGGATTCTCTCCTCTTATTCTATGCACTTTCTGAAGTGCTAATAAGTGCAAGGTGGTCTGAAAAAGGTAGTCAGAAAAGAAGCAAATAAATAGGTTAACACACATTTTATAATCACTTACTGAGCAGAAGAAAGTTGGTTATATTTGATCTAACAAATTAATTTTCTGCAACCCCCCCCATGGAACTTAGAAAAGCCTCCAAATAGATGCCTTGATATTTATTAGTCCCTAAAAAAATGTTACTTAGATGTTTATGCTGCTTACAAAGGTGTTCCTAGAAATCTTGAGAGGGTTTTATTATAACAAACTGTAAAAAAAGGAAAGCACTTAAAAAGTTGTGTTTCTAGTAAGTTGTTAAAAAATGAACATAGTGTATATTACTGAGTTTTCCTTATGGAGATTGTAATATACACCTCAATTTTATTATAAAATTTCATCATCTAGTACTTTTGGAACACATGAGTCTATGTTTGGTAGATGCTTTACACTGTTTTTTCCATTATTTTCAGGTATCTAAACACACTGGTTGGGAAAGTTTAGAAGACGAAAGAATAAAGCTGGTGTGAGCTAATGTACAGTGATTTCCATTTTTTAATATATGTAATTTTTAGATTAAAAGCCATAAGGCAGGCAAAGAACTTAAGGTCTGACTAATACAAAAAGGGGAGTTAAGTTCAATTTCTGAAAGGCTCTTTCCAGCCCTTCCCTAGTTCAGGAATTAACTCCTTATACCTGTGTATATATAGGAAAGACATAAATGCAGACTTAGACTATGCCATAGAGTAAGAAAGAGAGAGAGAGAGAGAGTGAGAGAGAGAGAGAGAGAGAGAGAGAGAGAGAGAGAGAGAGAGAGAGAGAGAGAGAGAGAGAGAGAGATTACACAACGTAGAAAAGCTATGGCCATATAATTTCATTTTTTAATCAAAATACTTTAAAAATATCCTTCCTATACAGCCATCCCCATGTGTCAGCTTCCCTAATAGGTTTATGTTAACTGAATACAAAAGAAATGTGAAATAAATGTAACCAGGAGGGATGATCCAATCTAATTCTGATACATTAATGTCATATGCTGTACATGTTACAATAGCAGCCAGATCTAATACTAAGCTCCAGGCTATCCTGAGATTTCCAAATGGCAGATTGTTCTAAGTGATATCAAGTATAATTGAAGTAATAAATGATAGTAAAAGCTGAGCACACTGTCAGGAAGAATTTAAGTATTTACTTTTTAAAATTAAATGAGTTAGGTTAGGAAAGACAAGACAACTGAAATAATGCAGGTCTCAATTTACAGAAAATTCCTTTTATTTATCTGCTACATTAACCCTGGAACTCTTGCCAAAATTATCTATAATTTCTAGTGCCACTTATCTAAAGAAACAAGAGAACAAGGCAACTGTACTATTATCTTTTAACCAAAATTGTTTTCAAATATCTTTCACATAGCATTTAAAGGCCTGCTATAGAAGTTTAAAAGAACACACTTTTTTTTTTGGTTAAAATGTAATTTTTTTCTTTTTTGCATAGAAACATATGTATCAACAGATCATTCTACATGTGTTTGATATTTAAAGGAATAACTTTCATGAAAAATTTTCTATTACTTAGATTCCAATGCTAAAAAGAGTTGTTTGAGGGTATGATAATGACATTTTTAACTTTAAAACCTGCAGTATACTGGATAAAAACTGAGATGTTGTTAATCATCGCTGTACATTTGGGGAGGTTCTGAAAGAACATTTTCACTGAAGATGTCTTTCTAGTTATCAAAAGGTGACAGAAGTCATAATGCTAGTAATAAAAACCAAGTTAGCAAATGCATTATGTGTGTCTATATTTGGTACAAATACTTTATTTACTATTTTATATTTATTTATTCCTTACATCTTAAGGACTTAAAAGACTACTTTCCTGTACTTTAAAATTTTTCAAAGGAGTGCCTATTTATATGATTCTCTCTCTTTCTCATTTTTTGAGACAGTGTTTCTCTTTATAGCCCTGGCTGACCTGGAACTCAGTATGAAGATGAGGCGAGGCTTGAACACAGAGAGACTGCCTCCGACTCCTGACTGTTTGTATTAGAGACATGTGCTACCACACCCAGACTAACGATATGTTTTTGAACCTATGTGCAAATCAATTTTTGAAAGAGCACCAGACTGCTATGTATAGGGGACAGGTCTGTACCATGACAGGTAACCAAAGTATTCTTCTAAATTCACTTCAACTGCTACTGATGCCACTCTGCAATTTAATTGTACTGTAGGCTACAGATGGCCAGTATTAATTCATGAAGAAAATACAATGAAAGTCAACATGTGTAAACTCAAATCCATTACAGAATGTTAATATTGGAAGATAATCCAAAGGAGTAATTGCACAGCCGATAACTCAACTGTGATATCCCAAGAAGTAGATACCTAACCTCTACCCTAAATACTAATACTTTTAAGGTTGGAGTGTAGTTGTTCACAATTAGCCCATCTGTCTTTCAGGAGTAAAAATCATCACAAAATTCTTTACATGAAGCAAACCCTGCCTTTCTGATACTAGTTCTTCCAAATGGGCCTTACCAAATGAACCCAACATGTATTCTATCTTTTATCTTTATCTTTTCAGGTATTTGAAGGTCATTTAATATCTCTACTTTTTTTCAGGGTAAATATCATTTTTCTGGATCACTTTCTTAGTTTACTGATGTTTCTATTAGACTGCAATGTCTGGAATAGAATATCAATATATGCCCCGATATAGCAAACTCATTAATGGGACTATTTCTTCCTCTGTCACTAAATTATTTTCTGAAACTTTATGACATTATTGAACAGCTAGCCAACTCAAATTCTTTTCCTTGCAAACTTTTTAACTAGGCCTTCCATAGTGGGAGACAGCTGTGATAGTCTAAACTATCAGGGGGCCCCTGGCATTAGGACCACAAAACAAACCTGGTACATGAGCTAGCTTGTGGGAACCCATTCCCTATGGTGGGATGCCATGCTCAGTCTTAATGCATGCTCTCTGAGACTTTGTTGACTCCTTGTAAGAGCTCTTACCCATGAGGAAGAGTGGATTGAGGGTGGGCTAGAGGGGAAGGTGAGGGAGTGGGAGGAGGGGTAGTAGGGAGAACTTCAGTTGGAATGTAAAATGAAATAAAAAAATTAAAGTATACAAAAAAATCTTGCCAGGCATAGTGATACATGCCTCTAATCCTAGCACTCTGGCAGCCAAAAGCAGGTGGATTTCTGAGTTCAAGGCCAGCCAGCCTGATTCACAAAGCGAGTTTCAGGACAGCGAGTTTCAGGACAGTGAGGGTTACACAGGGCTACCCTGTGTCAAAAAACTAAAAAGTATTTATAATTTCTAGATTTTAAAAGACATTTATTTAGTGTACGTATATATGTGTGTGTGCACTCATGCATGCACACACATATGTGTGGAAGTCAGAGGGCAGCTTTTAGGAGCTGGCTCTCTCCTCATTTCTAGGGGATTGAACTTGGGTTGCCAGGCTTGACAGCAAGTTCCTCTATCCACTGACACCTTCAAAGTTCTTTTAAGCACGTAAAATCAATTGCTCCATCTAAAGAGAGGATTTTATACTTATGCTTACTAAGTTTTACTCTGGCAAGTCTAGGTTTTCTGTAAGCTTGCTAGGTCTATTGTTAGCCAGACTCTGTTACTCAGTGTGCTGGCTCATTCTTTTCTAGATCAGGGTTATCAATAAGTTAACATTCTTATGTCTTTATTCAAGTTCTGAACAAAAAATGTCAAATGGCTTACATAAGAGACTCATTGCAGATTTTCATTCTGTTTAAAAAGATGCCTCTTATTTAATAAGGGTATTTATTATATATTATTTATTAAGACTGTACCACTCCACATTTCTGTGATAATTCACTTTATTTTTCACAACAATTATTAAGACAAGTATAATCAGTATTGTTACTATTTTTTCCCATATAAATAACTGAAACTTAAAGGATAAATTTTGGCTAAGATTAAAAAACAAACAAACAAACAAACAAACAAACAAACAAACAAACAAAAAAGCTGTGACAGAAACAATATTCAAATCTAGGCAATCTGGTTCCAGAACCCAAACTTGAACCACTTTGCAATATTTTCATCTTGTTAAAGCATTTGTGTTCTGAATATGATTGTGCAACCAGTCATCACCATACACATCAAACTATTAAGACCACATTGCTTCAACTTACACCCAGCAAAGAACTTCACACAGTGTACGGTTGGCCATGATCTAGTAATCCTATTAAAACAAATTCAGTTTGATGTGATTAGTTGTGCTGAACTTATAGTGGCTCCTAGTGATCACCACCTCATTATCTAAGTGCTCACAAGCCATCTGCTTAATAATCCTATTTTGTTGGAGTTCATGAATGTTGGTATTTTCAGAAGGATGGCCTGTTTTATACTCCTTTGTAAAATGAGATGTTTGCCACTGTTATAGATGAATACATTCCCCTAAAGCTTGCATGCTAGCCTCTACTGTAATGGTATTAGGAATTTAAGTCCCACCAGGTAGGGACTTGGAGAGGTGATTACATAATTTTTAGGTGATTACATAATTTTTAAAGGGGTTATTGTCTTAAAAAAAAAAAAAAAAAGGCTCCAGAGAACTTTCTTGCTACTTTCAGCACATGTGGCTATTGTGAGCAGCCCAGTCATCTGTGAACAGGTTAGTGGCTCCTCAACAGACACCAATATGCCAGTCTCCTAATCTTGCCAGCCCCTACTACTGTCATTCATCTCTGGCATGTTTTACAGTAGTATAAAAGAACTAAAACATCCACTTTATGTCAGTACAACACATTCATTTTATCAACAAGGGAACAGGAGTTAATGCTTTACTCCCTTAGTGATATAAAATAGGGTTGGGGACTAGATATCATGTAGAGGAACTATTTCTGTCTTATAAGTTAGCTTGCCTTTTGAGTTTCTCCCTGCCTCTCAAGTGCTGGATCAAAGGTGTGTACTACCACTGCCTGACCAACTCCCCTATTTCTGTTAAAAGTGGGTACCAATTAATTACACCCTCTCAATCAAAACCTGAGTCTTTTCTGATCCTACTGCTTTCATCACTACATGTCTATCAAGCTCTTCATTTGAAAACAGTGCTCTTTCCTTCCCATTTCCTCTAAAGTTGCTCTGGGGTAGTTAGTATATCCACATATTCGAACTAGTTCATGAATTCTTTTTTTTTTTTATGGGAATGATAGTTTATTTAAAAAAATGACAACAAAGAAAAAACAAAAGAAGAAGAAGAAGAGAAGAAAATGGTACCACTCTGATCATGGTGGCCAGTATACACACAATGGCTTTTCTCTTGGGTATTAACATTGCAGTATTTGTCGATACTGAAATGTTTCAATAGGACTAAGAACATTACAGAAGAAGGATCTAGTAACTCTGGTGCTTTCACCCACAGAATTCATTTAAAGTCCCATGAATCAGTGGCATTATGCTATATGGTTGGGAAGGACAAAATTTCCCTTAGAAAAAGGCAGCATGTAGTTCATGAATTCTTAAAAGGTCTTATTTCTTTTATTCCTCCTTACTTCTTTTCAACCTACCTTCTGTCTTTCATTACTAAATATGATATGAAAGATCTGAAAGCTGTCTTGATGCACTGTGCTAGCTTTTGCAAATGCTTTAAGGAGGGTTAACAGATTGATTTCTGATCTCAAGGCTTTGTCTATGGAAAAGACAAAGTAAAATAACAAATAAGTTACAGACAATGTTCCAAACACTTTTCTCTGAATATAAATAGCAAAGGACACCAGTCTATAATGGCATTTGCACTAAAAGTGGAAGTATTCATACACGTTAATATTTAAAATAAAAGTTTAAGTACCTGTGGAAGCAGAAACAGCAGCTGTGAAGAAATTCAAACAGGATTCTTACTGCTCCAACTCTTATTAATTCGCTTACCCATAGAGATAGGGTTTCACTATATAGCCCAGGCTGGCCTCAAAGTGAACTTCTGACAATCTTCGCACCTCAGCATCCTGAGTATCATATATAATTATATAGTCCACATAATATTTTCATGTAATCATTTGTAATGTGGATCATTCATTATAATCAATTAAGAAAAATTTCTTTTAACTGGGTATGGTGACCTACACCTTGAGTCCCCAGCATCTGAGGCAGAGGCACGGTGGATCTCTGAGTTCAATGCCATCTTGATCTTCAAAGAGAGTTCCAGGACCATCAGGGCTACACAGAGAAACCCTGTCTCCAAAATACAAAAAAAGTTTCTTTTTTGGAAGATTAATTTTTTTATTAAGTTTATGTGTATGTGTGTGAGTTCATGTATGGGTAGGTGCACAATTGCCAATGCTTGCGGAAGCCAGAGACATTGGAGCTGGGACAGTAGTGAGCCACATGATGTGGGTGCTCAGAACGGGACTCTGGTCCTTTGGAAGAGCAGCGAGTACTCTTACCCATTGAGCCATCTCTCTAGCCCCAAGAAGTAAACATTTCTTAAAAGCAACAAGCACCATATAACTAGCACTGTGTTTTAGTATAAGGTGGTACCATTATTATTGCTGGCTAATAGAAGGCCAACAGAATGATTATCATGGAAATTATATCCTAACATACAAACACCTAATCCTAATAAAGAAGCATAAGTGTCTAATTGTGGCATTTATCTAAATATGCTACAACAATAATTATATCTATATATCTATATGTATATGTTTTTTTATTTGTGACTATGATAGCTTCAGTAACTTTTTTGTTCATTAAACACCAATAGACTTAGTTCTAGGTTCTAGAAATACAATATTTAAGAAATACAATATTAAGAAAGTCTTTGTCCTCATGACCTTGATATAGTGTGTATACATGGGGAGTCAGATAAATATATAAAGAATAAGAAAATAATGGAATTGATACTTTCTGGGAAAGGCAAAAGCCAGTGGAGTTACATTGAGTATATTAACCACATTTTCAAGATAGAATCCACGCCCAGGAATAGTTGCCTATGCAGAACGGACGCTATGGTTGATTTGTTTTAGTGTGTTTTTTAAAATTTTATTTGTATTTCTTTTTACTGTTTTTAAATTTGTTTGTTTGCTGAGAGAGAGAGAGAGAGAGAGAGAGAGAGAGAGAGAGAGAGAGAGAGAGAGAGAGAGAACATGAAGTTCAGTAGATAGAGAGGTGGGGAGGTTCTGGAAGGGGTTAAGGAAGGGGGAAATAGGATAAATAGGATTAAAATATATTGTGGCCAGATGGTGGTGGCACATGCCTTTAACCCAGCACTTAGGAGGCAGAGGCAGGCAGACCTCTGAGTTTGAGGCCAGCTTGGTCTACAGAGTGAGTTCCAGGACATCCAGGGGACTACTCAGAGAAACCCTATTTTGACAAAGTGTGAGGATAGAACAGTAAGAATGAAGAAGCTTGAAGAAAAAAAAATGCAGACTGAGCCTCAGCTATGTGACTGGACTTGATTTGGTGGAAGATTAGCATAGTGAAATGAGGTTGGTCAATAAGGTAGAAGATGACGGGAGGTGATCAGAGAGCTAAGTAGGAAGGTGGTCAAAGCACACAGAGGACAATGGGGTTAAGTAGTCCTTGGTGTGCAATGAGAAGCTACTGCTTTCCTATCCAGATCATGCTGTTCATGGTGAGAAAAGCTGGCATGGAACTACTGATATTACTTCTACCCTCTATCTTTGTCATTAGGAGTACACTTAAAAAAAGCTGGGGTTATGGGGAAATACGATGTTGAATAGAATTTATAACATTAATTGTTATATTCTGATCTGAAACCATGAGGAGAATTTCTGTGTTGGTTAGCTTTTGACAACCTGACATAAACTAGGGTCACTGGGAAGAGGGAACATCAACTGAGAAAATGCCTCCATCAGACTGGCCTGTAGACAGGCCTGTGGGGCATATTCTTGAGTAATGATTGATGTGGGAGGACCCAGCTCACTCTGGATACTGTCACCTCTGGACAGGTTGGTCTTATATATATAAAAAGCAAGCTGAGGAAGCCACTAAAGAGAGTTCCTACATGGTTCCTGCCTCTGATTCTGTTTGAGTTCCTGGCCTGGCTTCTCTCAAAAGTGAACTGTAACAGTTCATTTAAGACAAATAAACCCTTTTCTCCTTTACATTGCTTTTAATCATGGAGTTTATCACAGCAACAGAAAGCATACTAGGACAATTCTGTAGCATCCATCAATTATATTATTAATCCCACTTTTACTGAAATAATAAAACCGTTTTGTATTTATTTCATAAAATTGTTTTCAAAATTAATTTTTCAGATTTTATATAGCTTGTAGTTTTTTTTGGGGGGGAAGTCACTCATATGCTAATTTTATTTTAAAATTAAAATAAAGATAGATTTGAAATAAACACTGGACCAAGTAGAGTCTTTAAGACCCATTTATTAAGAAACTGATGTGATCAAGTTTTAAGACATGACTTGTTGTCCATTACACTAATAGTATTTTAAAGGAAACTGACTTAAACAGAGTACTTCTTTTTCCTCTTTTGGGGGTTCAGGAAATGAAAGATAGCCTAGAGAGTCCAACTGAGTATTTTACAATGATCTCAACTTGATCTTCATCAGACTTCTAAAAGGATGATTCAGCTACCTTGGCAGCGGAGTGTCAGCAAGTGGCTGCAACGAGGAGACAGAGGAGATGAGAGTGGCTCCTCAGCACTTTACGCCAATGCTTGCAGCACTTTTGATTTTTAGGGGTGAATACAGTCAGTTAAGTGGAAATTATTTTTAACCATTTTTCATCAATCTTTCTCAGGTAGAAATAATTTATAGAACAGATGGCTTGGGCTGGGGTTATAGCACGATTTTTGATACAGTGGCATAGTATTTCTAAGCAAGACTTTACTAGATTAAATGGTTAATTTGTTAAAAGAGTATAGTCTATATTACAAAATTCTGTTGCTATTATCTTGAGTTTTGAAAGACCTTCACTTCACACACACATTAAAAAAAAAAAACTGTTATACTTAAATAGATCCAGAGACATTGATTTTGCATTTTGAGAAAATAAAATGTTTAAAAATAATTTGCAAAACTACCACATAATATTTAAAATAAAAAGCAGAACCTAAAATTAGTTTTTATAAAATGGATATAAATGACTTTTCTCCAACCAAGTTTAAAACATAGAAACAGAGTCATAAATAATTCTAGCTCGCCAGAGGCATGGCTATTTCTTTATACTGACTGTCTACTCTCTAATTTAATTAGAGGTATTAAACTCCATGTTGAGGTCAACAAGCTTTACTTCCTTCAATATTACACTGCAACCAGTGCTCATTAATGTGTCTACTGAATGGATTAACACACCTGAAGATATATGTACAAAGGACAGGGGGGACAACCTAATGAAATCCAATTGTTCATTTGTAATAGGACATGTTCTAGGCCTCAACTTATTACCACTAATGTGGAATTTATTAAATTCGGGAGAAAAAATACCAATACAGAAGGTGATTTTTTATTAAGAACAACTAGTGTAAGACAACTGTCGTCTATGATTGTTTAAACATTTAACCTGTTAAAAAGAAAGTGATTTTATAATAAAACTAAAATATAAGACTGCTACTGAGAAAAAATATTACTAGGATGTTTGAAGAGCATATTAACAGAAAATGTCATAGAGAATAAAGAAAGGGGAAAATCAGTATAAGAAAAAAACAGCATGTTTTTCATTTTGATTTCTAGGAAAAGAAGGTTTAGAGTAGCAATACTACATTATGAGATGATATTTGCATCTTTTTCTGTTGAATTTTAAGACAGACAAATCCTTTAAAAGTGCCTGAAGTAAAAAAAGCTTTGACATAAGCTGGGTATTTCTTCAACAATACTTATTTTAATAATAATGCACAAGCCTATATTATAAAAGTTTTAAAAACTATTACCATATATTTACATTAAACAAATTAGAAAGTGATAGTAAGACAGCTCAGTAGGGAAGATATCTGCTATCAAGCATGACAACCTGAGTTCAACCTGGAGGATCTATATGGTGAAAGGAAAAAAACAAACAGAAAGGTAGCTCAGCAGGTAAAACTCCTGTTGCCAAGTCTGATGATCAAGTTGCACTTCTGGGACCCACATGATAGAAGGAGAGAGTGGCTTCTCAAGGACCTCCTTGTGTGTGACACCCCCCATGCACAAAATAAATTCCAAAATGCAATAAAGGTCTCAAAGGCATAATATTAATCTTACCTGACACTATCTACAGATTCTCTGTATCTCTATCAAAACCCCAACAATGTAACAGAGGGACTAAAGTACATTATATGTATGTATGAAAATGTTGTAATTAAACCCCTTACTTTACACATGGTAATTAAAAAAGAAAGAAGAATTTCAATAGATCCTGGAATAGAAACAGACAGCTTTTATATGGACTTTCAAGAGATGTGCAAAGTCAAAACAATCCTGAAAAAGGCTGGAGAATTCATACTTCTTGAGTCAAAATTAGAATGTAATAGCCACCAGAATAGTATCAACAGATATGATGACTAATGAACTAGAATACAGCAGCTTTTCTACAAATAGTGATGAAAAGACTGGGTATTTACATGCCACTCTGTATTTCACTCCACACTCTACAACCTGCTCAGTAGGAATAGACAACTTAAATGCTAGGAGCAATAAAGCTCTCTGAAGAAAATAAAAAAAAACATCTCCATGATAGTGGATTTGGCAATGGTTTCTTGGATGGACATTAAAAGCAAAGGTAACAAGAAAAATATTAAATTGGAGTCTACAAATATTGACCAATCATATATTGGATAAGGAATTACTATCTTCAACATATAAAGAACTAAAATGACATTAAGAAAATATGAACAAATGATAAAGGACTTGTTTAGACATTTTTTTTTCCAAAGCAGTATAAGAGAAGACTTTCACTACCATCCGTTGTTACAAAAATGTAAATTAAAACTACAAGGAAATAGCCACTTTGGGACAGGCATGGTGATGAGAAGGGAGAGGAAGGAAGACTATGAGGTTTGAGGCCAGCATGTGCTGCACAACGAGTTCAAGAAAAGCCTGGGATAGACAGAAATATTCTGCCTTAAAACAAACAAAGTAACTACTTTGCACCTATTGGGATGTCTACAGTTTTTTCTAAGAAGATGAAAATTAGCAAATATTGGTGATATGGAAAGGTTGGGACCATTGTGCATGTCTGACAAGGATGTAAAGTGGCCCAGCTGATATCAAAATCTTCAAAAAGCTCAACATATAGTATGTACATAAACCAACAATGTTATTCCTATGTATATAGCCAAAAGAATAATTAAAAAAGCATCTAAATAGTATGCCAATTTCACTGCAATACAGAGGTGGAAGCAACCCAAATGTCTATCAATAGACACACAGATAACAAAGTGCAATAATACATACAATTAGCTATCTGGCCATATAAAACAATGACGTTCTGATGTGTGACAACACACATGAAACCTTAAAAACATTCAGCTAAATATGACAGTACAAAAGAACAAATATTGTATGCTCCTACTCATTATACTTCTAGACTTGGCAAATTATAGAGATAGAAAGTAATCGGAAAGACAGACTGTGAGAGGAAATGGACTGAGGAATATGTTTATCTGCAGAGTGGTTTGATCTGCAGTGCTGACACTTAACTGACTTTCTGTTTCCAGTGTGAGACTCCAGCTTAGAAAACGATAACACTCACATTTGGGGAGGGACGGTCTTCCCTCCTTAGCTAAATGCTTCCAGAATGCTCTCTTCACATCTAGTCACGCTGACAATCAAGATTAGGCACCACAAATGTGCAGGCTAAGATACGGAAGAAGGGGTGTGGAGCTTTCATGCTGTGTCTGGCAATACCATTCTCCAGGAAGCCCTGTGTGTTTGGCCATGACTGAAACACTGTAGAGATATTACTGATAGAGTGGGAGAACTCAGCAGAGGCTGTCTGCTGCTGCTTCTTGGTCTTTGTGTGAAGCACTCCTTTCCCATGGGTGTGGAGTGAGAGCTCTTCTGAAATGGGGATCTTATAATTTACTTGCAGACAAGCCATGTCAAGACAATTGACTTATGGCTACTTCCAAGGCAGGAAGGAGCTGATTAGGACTATGGTCTGCCTTGTATAGAAAAGGTGAAAGTCAGAGAAACTCCTTTTTGTTTTTTGTTCTCTTTTTGCCTTCTGAGGCTTGTTTCTGATGTCTAAAGCACTCTAACATAGAAAGACATGCTTATTGTCTGACACTAATAATTCAGGAAATAACAGGAGCCAGTATTAAAAATGAACCAGGATTCATGAAAAAAATCAAGACCCCCCCCCCCCGGACAAGATTGTAGTCAGGATGGTACTGTCATAAAAACAGATGTGTAGACTGAGGTAACAGAATAGAGAATGTATAAATTAGTACAATTTCTCAATATGGATGCCAATAATGCGTGTGAGGAAGGATAATCTCTTCAATAAACAGAATGGGAAACCTAGATTTCCACATTCAAACTAATGAAATGAGACTTGTATTTTCCATCATTCACACACATACAAAAAACCTCAAAGTGGATAAATCTAAGTCCTGAAAAGACATATGGTTTTAGCAATACTTTATTTTTGTTTTGTCACATCAAATATGTGTACTACAAAACCAAAATGAACAAAGCCAAAAGGTAAGAAAGGCAACCAACCAACTTGGAAAAAAAAAACCAGTCTGTAAACCACATATCTGATAAAGGCTTAATAGCTAGAATTATAAAGAACATTTACAACTCAAGCAGAAAAAGAGAAACAAACAACAACAAAATAAAACAAAACCTTCAAAACTAAACATACAGTAAAAAATAGGCAAAGGACCACAACACATATTTCTCCTAAGATAAGTTAAACCAAAGAGATGTATAGAAAGGTAGGTGGTCAGTATCAGGAAAGTTTATTCTGAGAATGTGAAGTTAAAACCATAAGACTTCATAGGTGGCTATTATAATAAAGAAGTAAGTACTGCTGAGAGTGTAGACAAAAGGGAACACTCATTTCATTCATCATTGATGTTATGTGTAGAAAACAGAGTGGAGACTGACAAGGAAGAGCTGCATGTGAACTATAATCTTTGTATGCTGAAAAGAGGTGAAATCATACCTGTTCTAGCTTCCTATCTGTTGATGTTATAGAACACACTGACCCAAAGCAACTTAAAGGAGGAAAGGATTTATTTTAGCTTACAGCTATAATCTACCTCGAAGAATATCAGTGCAGGAATTCAAGCATAAACTCCTCACAGACAAGGAAATACAGCAAGAACCATGGGGAATACTCCCTGCTGGTTCACTTAGAGGTCCATTCTTAGCTAGTTTTTGTATTCAGCCCAGAGTGGGCTGGGCCATCCTGTATCAATAATAAGAACCATTTCTTCCCAAAGATATGCTCCTAGGCTAACCTGATAGAGGCAATTCCTCAATGGAGGTGTTCTTCTCAGAAGACTGTAGGTTGTATTAAGTTGACAAAATGAACTAGGCTATGATCTCATAAAGGTATCTATACTCCCATGTTTCTTGCAGAATATTTACAATAACTAGGAAATGGAAATGTCATATAGATCTGTGATGGCTACCTTTGGTCATCAACTTGATACAATCTAGAATTACTTAGGAAGAGAATCTGAATGAAGGATTGTCTGCATTGGGATGACTTGTGGGCATGCCTGTGGGGAAGTGTCTTAAGTAAACTCACGTGGGAAGGACCAGCCCACTGTAAGAGGCACCAGTGCCTATACAGGAGTTCCTGAACTATGTAAGACTGGAGAAATAACGCTAAGCAAAAGCAAGCAAGTGGGTGAACATATATGCATTCACTACTCTCTGCTCTTGACTCTGGATGATATGACTAGCTATTTGAATGAAGTTCCTGCCTTGACTTCCCAACAATGATGAACTGTAATTTGGAATTGTTATCTAAAATAGACCATTTCTTTTCTAATTTTTATCACAACAACAGAAATGAAAGCAGGACAGTACCAATTCATGATTAATGGATAAAGAAAACATATATGTAGGTAATGAAATATTGATTAAGCTCTAAAAAAGAAGATTCTGCCATTTGCTACAACATGGAAAAACTTGAAGGAGATTATGCTAAGAGAAATATGCCAAACACAGAAAACATATGACCTCATTTATATGCAGAATTAAAACATATATAAATCAAACATATAAAAATATAATAACAATAAGCCAGGTTTGTTTTGGTATATACCTAATGATCCCACCACTCAAGAGACTGGGCAAGAGGATCACAAGTTCAGGGGCAGTTTGGACAATACAGCAAAACTATGTCAACAAACAAACAGACAAACCAGAAAACCAAAGGACACATACCAAATGAACAAAAAAATCAAAACCAAACCAAAAACAGTAACGCAGTTGCTGAAGTCAGGGAGGGAAATAGGGAGATAAAGCCTAAGGATACAATGTAGCAAGTCAACACATCTAGAAATCTAGGAAACAAGAGGATTAGTGCAATAACAAGAGTTTTGTGTTCAAAGATATTTTAGCTATTGTTACCACAGAAAAGTAACTACATAATGGATGACAGATAAGTTAATTTGCCTCATCACAGAAATAATTTACCACTTATGTGTATTTTTAAACACAATGTTATAAACCTCAAATATACAAAGTAAAATTTATTAAAAACAGCAAAGTAAGCTAAAGAGATGGGTTTGTGGTTAAGAGCTCTTACTGCTCTCCCAGAGGACCCGAGTTCAGTTCTCAGCTCCCACATTGGGTGGCTCACAAGTGTCTTTAACTCCAGTTCCAGGGAGATCTAATAGCCTCTCCTGGGCTCTTTTGTACCTGTGGACATGTGGCACACCCTCACAAAGACACACATAAAAGTGATTAAAAATAAACTTAAACCAAAAAAAAAAAAAAAATCAGAAAAGACTGTAACCTTTAATAACATCATTATTTTCCTTATCACAGGGAAGCAAAATTTATTACACAACAATCCTGGTTTTGAAGATGGCAGTGGTTAAAGAAACAAGCTCTTCATGACCCAGCAGTTAATATTTTATGTGCTAATTTTCTCAACTAATAAGATTTAACTTCAAAGTACTTTTTTTCTTTAACTAAGCACTTACTTTTTTGGTCAGAGAGTCATCAGAATCAGAAGGCATTCTCGTTGATACATGAAACATTACTTCTACTGTAGAGGTAGCAAAATATGGAGTGGTCAGTCCAGTGCTTTTGTTCTTCTGTAGTCCTCCCATGAAGCCACAATGATTTGTAAGATTTACCTAGAAACAAAAAGAATTACATAAACATAGTCAACCACAATAACAACAACAAAACTCTCAGAAACCCTGTTGAAAAAGGAAAAACAACAACAAACCACTTTACAAAGACATTAGGAATAAAGTCTTTTCATTCCGCTATACTCATAGAGCCTTGCTCAGATATCATCAGAGAAGCTTCCTCCTGCAGCAGATGGGGACAAATACAGAAACCACATCCAGACATGCAGAAAATGAGAGCCCTTGGAACACTAAGCCCTAAACAGATTGTCTCCATCAAATCCCTTCCCTCAAGGCTCAGTGAAGCCCACAGAAGAGGAGGCAGAAAGAGTGTAAAAGCCAGAGGGGATGGAGGACACCAACAAAACAAGGTCTCCAAATCAACAAGATTCACCCACATGTGAACTCAGAGAGACTGAAAAAGCATGAACAAGGCCTGCATCAGATGTGGCCCTAGAGCTGGAAAGAGAACTGCTATTGTGGCCCCATTTCTAACGAAGAATCAATCTTGAAATGATAAACACCTGCAAATGAAAACTTAATTTTCTCCAAGAAAGTCTCACTGGGGAAAGGGTAGGCTGCATGGCCAGCAGTAAATGGCCAAGAGAAAACAAACTCAATGGCATCTTTGGAGAGTCATTGTCTCAATGTTATGTAAGGACGTTCTATCTTTTTCCTTTTAAAAATATTTTTTATCTTATTACTTTTCATTTTTACTTTATGCACATATTTTTTCTTCTCTTGTTTTACCCTACAGGTCCTTTGCATATAATATATATTATGGCTTTCAGAGTGTGTGAATAAGTAGGTCTGTTTCTTGTGCCTTCTCTTAGGTTCTTTTCCTTCTGGTTTGTTTTGTCTTATTCTGATGTGTTAGCTTCTGTTTTATCGTATTATATTATGTTTTATTATTATCCCCTAGAAGCTTGTTCTTTAATGAGAAACAAAAAAAGGGTAGATCTGGATGGGAGGGGAGGTGGAGAAACTGGGAGGAGTAAAGGGAGGGGGAAACAATCAGGATTTACTGTGAGGAAAAAAAATTACTTTCAATAGAAGGGGAAAAAAAGGAATAAGGTCAGCATTATGCTATCGGCCAGCATTAAATCTAGCATTATAACTGGCTATCTCTATCTGTGAGGTCCACATCTATAGATTCAACAAACTATGGATTGAAAGTATTCAGAAAAAGATGAGCTTGTACCAAACAGGTACAAACTTTTATCTCCTGTTATTAATATTTCCTAAATAATATAGTGTGATAGCTATTTTATTTAGTTTGATACAGGGTCTGATATAGTCCAGCATTGCCTTTAAGTTCTGATCTCCTGTTTCTACCTCCCAAGTGTTGGGCTCAAAGGCATATGCTACCATACATGGCCTGACGTAACAACTACTTACCTAATATTTACATTTCATTAGGTATTATAAGTAATCCACATAAATGTGCATTATGCTGTCATTTTATATAAATGATGTTAGTACTGTGATTTTTGGTTTCTGAAGGGGATTCTAGAACCAATTTTCACATATACCAAAAGGCAATTTTACTAGAGGTGATTTTTTCACCTCAGTACTTTTTTTAAAAACAGTATTTAATGATCTCTAATTAGGAGTAGTTAATTAAGAAAGAATCAGCTGTTGTTTATTTATGAACTTTCATTAGGCCACTATGGGCTAATAGTAAACTAGAAAGGCTGTGGAGGGACACTAAGGCCAGAGTAAAAGTCAAATCTGAAATGACTTGGGAAAATTTTAAAACAATGTCAACTTCAAAAATTGATCAATTAGATGTCTCATTTTTTATTAATAAAACTGACTTCCTTGTCAGTATCCATTATAGCCTAGAATAAAAAAAATGTGAAAAAAAAATTCACAAAATTTAACTGCACTTCAAGAACATTAAAAAACTATCAATTGATCTGCATGAGGATCTGGAAACATTTCTGCTTTCGTATAGAACCCAAGACCACCAGCCTAAGCATACCACCAGGCACAATGGGCTGAGTCCTCCTCCATCAATCACTAATTAAGAAAATGTCTTACAGCTGGATCTTATGGAGGTATTTTCTCATTTAAGGTTCCCTTCTTTCAGATAACTTCAGATTGTGTCAGTTTGACATAAAACTAACCAGGCCATCTTTAAAACAAAATAGTTTTGCTGAGTGCATACCCGGGAAAAGTAAAAGCTTAAGCTTCCACAAAAACTTACTTATCTGTATTCATTGCTGCATAATAACAAAATGACAAAACAACCCATATACATGTCCATAAGTGAATGAATGGATAAATGTAGTATACCCTACAAGTGATTATTAGCTATAAAAGGGAATGAATACTGTGATGCTTTATTCTGATTGTCAACCTTAGACTCACCATGGAAATAAATCTCTAGACATGAGGGACCTTTTTAAATTGGGTTAATTGAGGTGAGAAACTCCATTCTAAATATGGGTGATATCATTCCATGGGTTGGGATCCCAGACTGAATAAAAGGGGAAAACAAGCTGAGCACAGCATTCATTGCTCTCTGTTTCCTGATTGGGGATGGACTGTTTCTCAGCTGAAGAAGCCAGTAAGCTAAAACTATATAGACAAACTATAAGGGCCAATGAATCAGGAAATGAGCCCCTAGAAAAACTGTATATATACATCAAAGGTCAGATAGGAAACCTAGATTTTCATCTTCACAAGGCAGTAATGAGAAGCTCCTCACACTGAGGAAATAGCAGTGTCCCTCCATGGCCTCTACATCAGCTTCTGCTTTCAGGTTCCTGCCCTGTTTGAGTTCCTGTCCTGACTTCCTTCAGTGACAACAGTGCTGTGGAAGTGTGAGACAGGTAAATACTTTCCTCCCCAAGTTGCTCTTCCGGCCACGGTGTTTTATCGCAGCAACAGCAACCCTAACTTGGACATAAGGCATCTCTATGTTTAACTACACAATCAACTATGTTGCATCCCCTGTAGCAAAATATGAGAGTTCAGACTGTTCTAAATCCTAGCCAAAGCTATTACTTGACTCTTAGTCTAACCACCCTGCTGGGTGTGAAGAGATACTCATTGTGCTTTCCTCCTTTATTTCCCTGATGGCTCATGAATCAAGAGTCTTTTCATGTACTCACTGAACATTTACCTATTTTTAGAGTAATATCTATCAAGGTCCTGTGGTCATTTTTTAATTAGAGGATTTAATACATGAGTACATTTGCATCATTTCATATAGTGGCATCTGCATTATTTTCACCTCCCTCCCCCAAACCTCTCATGTCCCCTCAATAATCTCCTCTTGAATTCATGACTGCTTTTTTTTTAATTTTTGTTATTTTGAGTCCAATTAGTGTTGCCCTTGTTTGCATGTTTAGGGATGACCACTTAGTAGTGTGGTCCTATTCCTGAAAAAACAAAAGCAAAAAACTTGTTTTTTCTTTCCTCAGTAGCCACTAACTGCTTGTTGTTATTCATTGAGGGAAATTTTCTAGAGGGGCATGTCTACTGGTGTAGACTTTGGGCACTTTTAAACTGAATCCCATTCTACTTTTTAATTTGTATAAATTATTCAAATATTCTAAGTACAAATCTTTTCTCAAATATATGATTTGCAATTAGTTTCCCCAATCTGTGGAGTTTTTCACTTTGCTGGTGGTGCCCCTTGAAGCACACAAAGTTTTAATTTTGATGAATGCTATTTTCCTTCTTGCTCATGATTTTAGTGTTAGGTCTAAGAGATATTTGCCAAATCCGAGGTCATAAATTTTTGCACCTATATTATCTTCTAAATGTTTTATAATTTTAGGTCGTTAATCCATTTTGAGTTAATTCGTATATATAATATGGTCTGACTTTACTTAAAATATTTTATTTTTAATTATGTGTGAATGCCTATGTTGTTAAGTGTTTGTGTGAATGTGTGGTGGTGGGAGGTATGTGCACATGACTGCAAGTACCCGAAGAAGTTAGAAGAGGGCTGTCAGATACTCTGGAATTTGAAGGGTTTTGTTTTTTTGTTTGTTCGTTTGCATATAGCTATCTGAGTATGTCAACAACATTTGTTGAAAAGATTATCCATTCTCCACTGGATGGCCTAGGTAAAAAAATCATTGACTACAACCATGTGAGCTTATTTCTGTACTCTATGTTCTAGCCCATTGATCCTTTTGCTAATACCATACTGTCTTTATTAGTATTGTTTAGTAGTAAATTCTGAAATCAGGAAGTCTTCTCAATTTGCTTTTCTTCTCACGTATCCCTCACTTTTAGTAATGGTTCTATAGTTCTTCAATACAAAAAATGTATTTGTTGTGTTTTCAAGGCATTTTTACATATACCATCTTAACTGACTTTTTGTCACCTCTGAGTCTTAGAGAGCTTACATAATTAACATAAGGTAAACTAGCTAGTAACCCATATAATACATACTGAGTGGGACAGGAAAAGCTTTAGACACTGTAGAAAGTATTGGTATTAAAGGCAGAAACCAGTAAGATACAAGTGCCAGACTTCTACAAGTTTATAGTCTAGTGCAATGGTCTTCAACAACTTTATCAGATACTCTCAATACAAATTTTATGAAATAATTGTCAACTATAAGAAAAAGTTTCATTGTAAGTTTAAATGGCTACCAAAGTTATTATTTCCATGATACTTCTTTAAAGATACAGTCATCAAAACCAAAGTTACTTTTTGAAGCTGGAGTTTGTGAATTTGGCTAGGATCTGCTTGTCTCTGTCAGTTCTGGGGTTACAGATCCCTGCCATTGTACCTAGGTTTTACATGGGTGCTGGGGATCCAAACTCAGGTCCTCATGCTTGCTAGGTAAGCATTCAACCAACAGATCCACCTTCCAGTCCCTCTTATAATTATTTCTTAAACAGTATAGCACAGCAATGGAATATACAGTATTTAGATGACTTTGTATAAGTAACTTGGGTATGATTTAAAGTATATAAGAGGATATGATTAGTTCAATACGCAAGTATCCTGCTATCTTATATGAGGGACTGGAACAACCTTGGATTCTGGTTGATTGGGGGCTAAATATAAAATAATGGTTGGTATAACCTAAAAACAATACCTCCCAACCAAGACCAGCTACAAAATCTTCATATGCTTGGCTTCCTCCTATATTGGTGAGAATGGAGTATTTATCTTCTTGTCCTTCAGCAACGTAAAATACTGCAATCTTGTGTGTCTCTCGGCTACAAAACAAAAGGTTATACCATTCATTTGTTTGCTTATTAAAGTCTATATATAGAGTATATAGCAGTAAGAAAATGAAAAAGACTTAGATACTATAATCTACAGAAAGAGACAAATAATTGCAACATAAATAAAGAAATAAAAAGTGACAAAATTGTTACTGGACCAGAAAAGGCATGGTTATTTTTGATTGGAAAAAATAATACTTAAACTAATAATAAACAGGTAACATTATGAATTTGGCAAATAAAGACAAAGAGTATGGGCAAGGACAGATATACATGAACACACGAATCATCTAAAGAGTTGATCATTGTGTAGTGTGACTGAAACTCAGCGTTAAAGTGACTGTTTTAGAACAGTCAGTAGGGTGTGTATTCTCCAAAGCTGCACACAACAACAGAAGAAACACCACACACACACACACACACACACACACACACACACACACACACACACACACACACACACATCCCTGCATGGTTTAGCTGCCAAATTCCTAGACATTTAACTTTTAGTTTTCTCTGAATTTAAAAGTTTTCATAAAAGCAAATTCTAGTAAGTCTGGCAATCCAAGCTCACTAGACGATCTATGTTTGGTGAATGCTGGCAAACTTTAGGACCAGGAAAACAAACTGGAAGTAAATTTTGTTGCCAAATTTGATATGAATAAAAAAGAGATCACAGGTATCAACAAACAGATACAAACAAATGTTTAAAACTGAAGTCTGCAGGCATATTTTCCTACATATTTGAAAAGTTAAGTCGTGATTATGAGTTTCCACATCAGCAACAAAGAAGCTTCAGCAAGTTTCTGGCATTTCACTTCAGGTGGGGAAGACACTTTCAATGTGCTCAACACAGTGCTAGCATAATCCAGCATACCGAAGTCAAATGTAATGGTGGGGCCAATGGTGCTTCCAGAATTAATTAAGAGTATGGATCTGGATGGCCTCTTTTGCAAGTAAAACCCACTTTAACTGGTAAAAATTACTATGTTAAAAAAACCTAGCATTTTAAAAATGTGTCCTAAATATGTAAATATGTAAAGAAACAGAAAAATTTCACTCAAGAAAAATCTACTAAATCTTGGTAAAAACAGTTACTGACATATGAGCCATTTTTTCCCCCTTATACTCAAGCTCCTCAGCTCCATGGTACCCAAGTTTTGCTAAGGTTAGTAGTAGTAGTTATTATTGTTTCCTATCTTCCTGTTACTGAAGCTAGGACCTAGATCTTCTGCTGTTTCTCCAGCTCCCGGTTCTTAGCACAAAAGCTCGAGAGTCTCAACAGTCTTCTTTCCACCTGTACTTGGAAGAGAGGAGTGGAAGTTCTGCAGGGAATAGTAAGCTGAGATGAGTAGGGATTCCTAACCTTTCTCCAAGTGCCCAGTTGCTGAATATGGGTGTCATTTTGGCAAAGCTACGCTGCTCTAATCCTAGCTCAGGTATAGCTAGGGAATCGTTGCTGTACAAACGATTCCCAGGGTGAAAGGCAGGTTTCAAGGACAAAGGCTTAGTTCTGCCTGAGAGGAACAACTATTTGGACCAGAATTTGGAGTAAAGCACTAAGGAGAAGCCTGCAGCTCTGACACATGTGAACAGCAAAGCAGTCAGAAGTTAGCAAGAACCAGGAAAGAGAGACTAATAACTGCCTGGGATCACAGTCAATTCTGAGTCAAGAAGCCTATGCATATGCACTAGGCTGCACTTAAGAGCAACTAGAGCAGTGGTTTTCAACCTGTGGGTCACAACCTTTGGGGACATGTGTTAGGAGTAGTTTTTTCCTACTGCCGGTCCCACCGCCTTGCCAGCCCCAAATAATACACAGAAGACACTGTATTAGATATAATTCTTTTGGCCTGTTACTAGTTTCTTATCATCTAGCTCTGTCTTAATTATTAACCTACTTCTATTAATCTAAGTACTTCCACGTGGTCATATCTTACTGGAGAGAGGGACTGGCGTTCTGCTGTCTCTGTCCTCCAGCTTGGATCTCCTCCCTCCTACTTCATCTCCCCCTTGTCTCCTAGTCTCGCCTATCTTGCTTTCCTATTGGCCGACAGTGCTTTATTCATTAACCAATACTAGAAACATATTTACAGAATGACATCTCCCATCAGACATGGAGGTCACCTAAGACCATAGGAAAACACAGATATTTACATTGTAGCAAAATTACAGTTATGAAGTAGCACCAAAAATAATTTTATGGTTGGGGGTCAACACAATATAAGGAACTGTATTAAGGTCTCAGCATTAGGAAGGTTGAGAACCACTGAAATTGAGTATGATGACCAAAGAATCTCACAGGCACTGCATAATATTCATAACTCTGGGTCAACTCTAAGGAATCTAAGAATTAAGAATAATAACCAATCACCACTTGTATGTCTGGAAATCTGTATACACTCTCAAAGCTATACATATTTTGGAATGGTCAGAGAATAAACCTTTAAGGTACTGGTCTCTGGATGAAGGAGAGACAAAACCAGAAACATTCTGAATTGTGGTGGTAGCCTCCAAGCACACATAAGCAACAGTAATAACAAAAATATCATTAGCTTAGGAAGGTTGTATTCAAGCACAAATTCTGAGTCATATGTGATATAAACCTAGGGAAGACAACCCACCCCAGGGAATGGTCTATCCAGACAAGAAAAAAATTAAGTTAAAAAAATCTGAGTAGGAGATTAAAGACTCACACTGTTTAGAAATGAAGGTGCTAAGAATTAAATGACCAAGTACTACCACAAACACATGTAAACTATATTTATTATTTTTAGTGTGTAGATGTTTTTTGCCCACGTTTCTACACCATTTGCATGTAGTGCCCGAGGAGGCCAGCAGAGTGCTGCGGGAACTAGAGTTCCAGTCATGTGGGTGCTGTGAACTAACCCTGGACTCTCTGCAAGAGCAACAAGTGCCCTCAACCTGAAAGCCCTCTCCAGCCCCCACTAGTATGCTTCTAATGGGAAGACACCATGCAAACTGTGAAAGAGAGCTAAAATGATCCTATCAATGCCACACTAACGTATTAACCTCACACAACACAGAAAAATCTGTGAAACCTGGCTGTTGCTTTAAAATAGCCAACCAACTTTTCTTAATCTTTTCATCTAAATGAAGAAAAAAGAATCCTGAGCATATAAACGCTAGCCACACAAATCAGACAACCTGATTTGTTCCAAGTCTAGTACTTGGAACCATAGAAAGGTAGGAGGGAACTGACTACCACAAGGTTGTCCTTTTATCTCGTCCCCTCATCTCCTTCTCACCCTCACCTCTTCCCCATACAAAGAAACTTAAAAAAGAAAAAAGAAATCATGTTACCAAAATCACACTCTATACAAAAAGGTAAGAATATTAATAAATGTATGTCAACAAATAGATTAAAATGTAATTTCAAGAAAGATATAAACTGCTAAAACTAAATTTAAGAAAAAACTGAAAGGGAGTAATCGCAGCACTTGGGAGGCAGAGGAAGGTGTTTCTCTGTGAGTTAGAGGCCAGCCTAGTCTACAAATCGAGTTCAAGGAGAAACCGTGTCTTGAACCCCTTCCCCCCCAAAAGAATATATAAAAACATTTTAACTATATAGTAATCTTATCAAAAAGGAATTTGTCACATTATTTCTACTTGTAGATATGATTTTATATATAGAAGATATGGAGCCAGTAAGATGGCTCAGGGGTTAAAACTGCTTGCTGCCAAGCCTGACAACCCAAGTTCTGTTCTCATAGCCCACTGTGGAAGGAGAGAACTGATTATTAAAAGTTATATGCATGCATGCAAAAATAACAAATAACATTAAACAAAAACAACAACAACCCCCTCGCCCCCCCACACAGACACACACAACCTCAAGGTTGGGCAGTGGTGGGCTCCCAGCACTCGGGAGGCAGAGTCAGGCAGATCTCTTGTGAATTCGAGGTCAGCCTGGTCTACAATGCTACACAGAGGAACCCTGTCTCAAAAAACCACCACCCCCCGTTCCCCCCAAAAAATCCTCGAGAATCTAGTAGAAAGCTATTAGAACTACTAAATGAATCCAATAAGTCTGGAGTATACACAGTCCATATATAATCTTCAGTGTATTTCTATACAGATTAGCAATGAAGAATCAAAATAGAGGAAAAAATTCCTTGTACACTGGCATATACAGAAAGAATAAAATATTTAGGTATAAATCTAATATGTATAAAATACATACTTTGAAAGCTGTACAACATTGCTGAAAGAAACTAAAGCCCTAAACAAAAGAACTCTTTCTATTCGTGGGCTGAAAGACTCAATATTGGCAATGTGACAGCACTCTGCCCAAATTGACAGATTCAGTGCAATCACTATTAGAATCTAGGCTTTGCATGTTATAAAAAATTGTCAGACTAAAAGTTTTTTATGAATCCTAAAATTCATAGAAAAATGCAACTGACTCAACAGACAAAATAACCTAAGAAAGAATAGAGTTGGAAGGCTCTGCTCTCCTTCCTTCCTTCCTTCCTTCCTTCCTTCCTTCCTTCCTTCCTCCCTCCCTCCCTCCCTCCCTCTCCCGCCCCCTCTCTTTCTTTCTGACAGGATTTCTCTGTGTAGCCCAGGCTGTTTTGGAACTCACTTTGTAGACTAGGCTGGCCTTGAATTCAAGAGATTTGCCTGCCTCTGCTTCTTGAGTGCTAGGATTAAAAGCATGTGCCACCACACCCCACTAGCTTCAAAACTTGTGGCATAAACAAACAAACAAACAAACAAACAAATAAATAAATCAAGGCACTGTAGTACGATGACAACAGTCAAATGCCTAAAAATAAACTCTATGATAATTGCTTTTCTGTTTGCTTTTGAGAAAAGTTCTCACTATGTAGCGGAGTCTAGCCTACAACTTACTATATATATATATATATATATATATATATATATATATACATATATATATACATATATATGTATATATATATATATATATATATATATATATATATATATATATATATATATAGCACAGGCAGCACAGGCTAGTCTTAAACTTATAATTTTCTTGCCTCAGCCTCCCCAGTGTTTGTATGCATTATATAATTGCCAAGTCTAGAGGGTCAGTTGCATTTTGAAAATGTTAACATGGACATTAGGTGAGAAAAAAGTCTCCTTAACAAATGGTGTGGGAACAATCAGATAAACCAAGGGAAAGGAATGAAGTTAGACTCTTATACCATTTAAAAAAAGTTAAAATAAATCATAGGCCCAAATATAAGAGCCGAAACTGTTAAAATCTGGGAAAAAATTATAGGACTTTGAATTAGGTCAGGCTTAATTTTATTAGCAGAACATTTACTAATGTCCACATAGTATAAATCAGCCCTGAAATTTTTGTGCTACAGATGATATTAAAAATAGTGAAATGACAACCTACATAATGAGAAAAAATATTTGTAAGTCATAGCTAATAAAGAATTTGTATCTAGAAATGTATAAAGAACTCTTATAACTCAGTACCAAAAAGATAACACAAAAGACTGGCAGTGATGGGGCTGGAGGAATGATTTAGCATTAAAGGGATCTGCTTTTCTAGCAGAGGACTCTGACTCAGTTCTAGCAGCCACACAGAATCTTATAACTATCTTTAAGTCCAGTTCTAGGGCACCTAACATCCTCTTCTGGCTTCTGCAGGCAGCAGGCACATACATGAAGACACACACTACACATGTGGCATAATAAAAATATCCTTAAAAAATGACAGGTAAAGAATTTCGTTTGCTAGGACATTTTTTGTCTGTTTGTTTTTTGAGACAGGGTTTCTCTGTATTGCTTTGAAGCCTGTCCTGGAACTAGATCTGTAGACTAGGCTGGCATTAAACTCACAGAGATCTGCTTGCCTCCGCCTTCTGAGTGCTGGGACTAAAGGCGTGCACCACCAATACCTGGCTCAGGACTTTTATAATGAACTATATGTCTCTCAAGGCAATGGGGCGAGAAGCCTTCCCATCATTTAGTGATTGTTGCAATCCTCTGCACTCCTCACTTTCTAACTATATCTGTGATTTCTGCCTGGTCACTTGCATTCTTTCTATGTGCATGCATCCTTAAAAAAATAGCAGTGAGATTTGGGAGCAAATTTAATCCAGTATGACCTTATCTTAATTGTATCTGTGCCCTGATTTCCAAATTATGTTCTGAGGTTCTGGGTAAACAGGAAAAATTTAAAAGGCATTATTTAATGTAGTATAAAAATATTTGAATATTTCCCTTAAAAGATATACAAATGGCCACTTTAATCACTTAAAAATGCCCCATTATATATGGCAAGTCAAATCACAAGATGTGACTCCATATTCTACTAAGCTGAATTTAACAGGCAGGTGGAAACGAGCAGGCCAAAGCAGAGACGCGGAGCCTGCACACAGGGCCAGTAATGATCAGAAATGCTGCAGCTGCAATACAAATCAGGTGGGCACTTACTGGACATATCAAACAAAAAAAGGCTCTAAAACTGGATTGTACTGATGCTATTTCAGTAAGCATATTATTATTAACTAACATTAGTTAACAACTATTTGAATATTGGTTTGTCAATTTTAAAGCTATACTAGGGAAGATGTCATTAACAAGAGAAACTGTTGAGGCAAGATACCACATGGAAACACTTTCTACTTGGTTATCAATTTTATTTTCAAACCTAACACTGCTCAGATATTAAAGCTTGCTTAGGTTAGAATTAAATTTAGTTAATTAGATAAATTAAGAAGGTCAGCAGTGGTTTATGGCAAGGCTTTCCAGAAACACTGCTGCTTAAATTGGGACTCGAAAGGGTGGATAGATGCTATATCTTTAGCTAGAACTTACAATTTGGGATTATTCCATTGTTAGTGAAAAACAAAAACAAAAAACAAAAATAATCAAGAAAGATAACATTAGTTCTAGGTATAAGAAAAAAAACAATGCTTCTGAAAGTGATAAAAATAACAGAAAAGAAATGAATGAATTAGAAACAGAACATAGGAACTGACGAGGGAGCTCAGTTGGTGAAGTACTTGGTTTGCAGGCACAAGAATCTGAATTTGGTCCCCCAAACCAACTTAAAAAAAAAAAAAAAAAAGAAGCAGCTGTGGTGGCATGTACTTATAATACCAGTGCCGGAGAGGGAGAAACAGGTGGATCCTGGGGTTCCCTAACCAACCAGCTAACCCCAGCAAGCTTAAGGCCAGTGAGAAGCCCTGTACAAGAAATAAGTAGATGACACCTGAGAAGTGATACCCAAAGCTGTCTCTTGTCTCCATATGCACTTGCATATACATGTACATCTATCATATACACAAATAAACATACACATAACTACATCTGCAATAGCAAGGCTTGTTTTATTAAAAAAACTAAGCTGAGAAAGGGAATAGGATACGGATTATAACATGTTAAAAGTTTTTGTAGGTGCAATAAATATTAAATAAGCAAAAATTCTCTTTTTTTTAATTGAAAATCTCAATAAAGTAGATTTTTTATAAAACAATCAAGACATAATGAAATTGATCCACAAGTTGAAACAAAATCTGAAAAAGACAAATCAAAGGGGAAATTATCTTAAATCTGGAATTTCAAGTAACAGATAATATTGATTTTTTTATGAAGCCCACTTAAATCTAAAAATCTACAAAGGACAGAACAAAAAAATCTGCAGAACTTGCTCAAAATGAAATTTTAGCAAACCAAACATAGTAAGTCAACAGACTAGAGATTTTCTTTTTAGATTTATTTATTGCTACTGTATGTGTAAGGGTGTTTTGCATGCATTCTGCATGTGTGCATGTGTACCAAGCCTGGTACCCATGAAGGTCAGAAGAGGGCTTTGGATCCCCTATGGCTTATGGATAAGCTGCTATATGGATATTGGGAATCAAACCTGAGTCCTCTAAAATGCAACAAGTGCTCTTGAAACTGAAGAATAAGTAAAAAGAAATTAACATAATTATGCATGGAAAACATAGTATGTAGCTATAATAAATTAAGCAATAATATATGTCAATAGAAACACACATATCTTTGAAATCACAGAGCTTAATATTTATTTGATAAAGGCAATAGTAAAACAATAGAAAAGATTAGGGGTAACTTAACAAATTATAGAAATAGATCATTTCCAATATTCAACCTAGTTCTAATTCTCTTCTAAAATTATTTATTTATTATTTATGTATATGTGTGTATCTGCATGTGGGTATGTGCATGTGCATATTAGTGCCTGTGCAGACAAAAAGAGGGTGTCAGGTCTCTTAGACCTGGGTTACAAGTAGTGAGACACCTGACATGGGGCTGGGAACTTAGCTCAGGTCCTCTGCTAGCTAGCATAGTACCTGCTTGTAACCACTGAGTCATTTTTTATTCATTATTATTATTACTGTTATTAGTACTATTATTATTGTATATGTATGTGCACACACAGAGAACATTTTCTGGAGGTCGGTTCTCTTCTTTCACTATGTGGGTGCCAGGGATTGAACTCAGGTCATCAGACTTAGAAGATGATTTTATAAACCATAATCCAAAATACAGTCTAGAAAGAATAAAGGGCTAAACATAAAAGAAAACCATCTTAACCAAATAAAGATTATAAAGAAATATAGAATGAATGACTTCAACACAGAACTCTATAAGCACAATTGAAGAAATGCAAAGAAAAATACTAAGAAAGATGACTATACAAAAATGAATAAACTCCATCAATCAGAAGCTGAAAACCGAAAGTTAAATAGCTTCCACAAATACAAAATAATCCTTAACATACACATAACACACCCACCCACATAAACACACACACAGCAAATAAATAAATGCAAAGATATTTAAAAGGCTATGCTGAAGAAAGTCAAAAGTCCCTCAACAAAAACCAGTTAGGAAATACAGAAAGTGAGTCACTGGTGACATTTTCCCATACACTGTGAAAGGAATAATGTCTGTAGCTTAAATTTTACACTAGTTTGTTTTTCTGTTGTTGTGTTAAGACTGACCAAAAACAATGTGGGGTGGAAAGGGTTTATTTCATCCTACAAGTTAGTCCACCATCCAGGTAATCCAAGACAAAAACAAGGCAGGTACTGAAGCAGAGACCCTGGTAGAGTAATGCTTACTGACTTGTTCCCAGGCTTATGGGAACAGCTACCTTTGTTAGATAACTGAGACCCACTTGCCAAAGGATGGTACTGTCCATAATGGGCTGGGCTCTCCTCCGTCAGTTAGCAACCAAGAAAATACCCTACAGACATACACAGGCCAATCCCAGGGAGGCAATTCTTAAACTGAAGTTCCCTACTCCTGGGTATGTCAAGTACATTATGAATACAAAGAAATTTAAGACAAAGAGATTCCTTTTTGAAGAGGATCATACAGAGACAGAAGAGATGTAAACCAGAGTAATGTATCAATAAAAGGGTAACTTTCTGGTACTGAGATTGAAAAAAAAATGTGAAAAAAAAAAATGTCCCAGCATAGGCTTTGAAAGATGTGGAGCTGTTCACATAGCAAAAGCGCACATCAGCTCATTTCACTTTGAATTTTTGTACAATAATGATATAACAGGCAGCTTGCTTCAAATTAGCTTTCTAATCCATCTTAAGCACCAGAACAGTGAGTGAGTTATTAAGTATGGCACAGGGATCTAAGTATATTTTAAACATTCAATTAGTTTTCTCCAATTCAAGAGGATTGTCAGCACACAAAAATGTAAGTAATTTAAATATAACAAATATCTTAATGAAATTCTAAATTTTTCTTAAAATTAATTTATCTAAGGTACAATGGCACAGTTTCCATTAAAAAAGCTGTAACTCAACAGTACAGTTTCCATTGCTATTCAGAGTATTACTGTCAACAGAGATAGCTGAGAGTTTTCAGTTGTAAATATGAAAGTTTCTCAACAACTCACCACTGCCTTGAATCCAAGTTCCTAAGTTCTCTAAGCAGCTTTTCATTTTTCTTCAGGAGATGAAAGCTCCTCCTAAATAGAGAGATTTATAAACATTTCATCACCTTTAAAAGGAAGGACATGACAGTCTGGAAATACTTAATATTCTACTCATGCAACATTTTACACTTTTCTTGCCTTTCCATACTTCTAACACAAAAGAGAAAAAACCCTAAAAAATGTAAAGAATATATGTCATCATTTCTCCCAGGCCTTCATTCATTTGATGATATGCCTACTTTATGAAGGGCAGTTCAAACTCTCCTTGTAGATTTGTGAGCACTCCAAACTTACATCCAGAGAAATGGATACAAGGACTTGTAAGAACTTGCTTTTCCCCCTTGTTTTATATTACAGGTATTAAAACACTTTTTGCTGGTGTGTGTCTGTGTGTGTGTGTTGTGTATGTGTATGTACAAGATAATCAAATCGGAGGCTTACACATACCAGGCTTTATGTATGTATGTATGTACGTATGTATGTATGTATATATGTGTATGCATATACATATATATTAATATACAGCCATAATACACACACCCTCAGTCCTATTATTAAATATACATGTATGTATATACATATATATACTCTCAATACTATTATTACTATTATTCATATTTAAAAATATGAATAAACAGAATTTTTACTTTATGTGTACTAAATATGTAAATAAAATTAATACTTACTGCTATAAAAAACAGCTTTCCATCTTTAACTTTTCTTAGGAGACAACATATAGATCATGCCATAGCAAGAAACTAGAGTACATTTCTATAATAACTAAATGACAATTACCTGTAGTCAGCTATAACATAAGACAAACTATGCTGTTTATATAAAATGGCATAGGGGATTGCAGAGATGACTTAGCAGGTAATAGCATCTCGTATTAAGCCTGAATCTGAGCATAATCCCTGGAACTTACAAGATAGAAAGACAGAAATGTCTCTTATCAGTAGTCATTTGACTTCCATACATATGTCATGGCATGTGTATACCCTCATACCTCAGGAAATAAATGAAACAGTAATATGAAATGGCTTAGGCAAGAATACTGTTTAATAAATAGAAGGTTTTAAATCAAGTAAAAATATAAATACTAAGCAAGAGGGAGAACAGGCCTATAAATACCTCACATGTACCTAGAGTATCGCAGATTTATTCATCTAGTCTCTTCCAAGCTGTTCCCTTTTATAAGCTGAATAAAAATGATATATTTCTATTATTTAATGATAAAGTAAATAACATGTCATCTTCCACTCTCCTAGAGCTTTTGATAGCACAAAAATTAAAAAACAAATTATAGAGATTGTGCACAGCATGCCTAAGGTCTTGCACTCAATTCCTATTTAAAATAATGACAACAAAACCTAAATGCAGCCAGGCATGTTGGCACATACCTGTAGTCTGATCACTTGAAAGGTGGAGATAGAGGATCAAGAGCTTCATGGTTTTCCTCAGCTACAAAGCCAGTTCAAAACCAGCCTGGATGACATAAGATCCTGTCTCAAAAAACCCAGAACAAACAAAAGACCTAAACATATACTAGTAATGCTAAGTATAAAGTAAATCCTAAGGGTTTTTGTACATTATTTCTTTATAGTATGATGTAAAAATTATCCTCAATTTCGACACTATAGGCCAAAGTTCAAAGACAAAGTATCTTTAACCTAGTTTTGATTTAAGTCCAATGTTCTTTTCATTTAAGTCCTAACTTAATTATTGTAAGATATTTGTTTTTGGTGTTTTCTGTACTGGAGGTTAAACACAGGCCTTGCAAGTGCTAACTGCACCCTATTACTTTACTACACTTCCAGCCCCATTATAAGATTATTTTGCTTAGATTTTGGAGACAGGGTCTCTTATAGCCCAGGCTGGCTTTGCCTACATATCTTCAAAATGCTGGAATTACAGGGTGTACCAACATGCCCTGTACTCTATTTTAAGTTTTTGATAAAATTATGTAACATTTATAGGAAAACAAAATAGGAGGATAAAAAAAAAATTCATTCTTGATTCGATCATGAATTTTGAGTTACTTCCTTACTTAAAATTTGAAACGAAAACATTGGGACTGGGCTAAAAACTGATAGTCTTAAATAAAGGTTTAAACATTTGATTTTTCAATTATATTACTATAATTTCTAAGTTACATAGTTTCAGTAGTTACTATGGAACTGTTAAGAATGTACTGAATTAAATTATCTTTTTATTCTCCTGGATTTTAATATGACTCATTAGTTAAACCACTCAATCAACCAAATAAACAAACCCAGACAATTTGCCTATTGGTCGAAACAACTAATTGGTATATAGAATACATCAGTTTATTTTCTTCTTAAAGGATTTTTTAAAAGATTTATTTTGTTTTATACGTATGAGTGTTCTGCCTGCACGTATATACGTGTATCACATGCATGTCTGGTGCAGAGGTTAGAAGGAGATGCTGAATTCTCTAGAACTGGAGTTACAGGTAGTTGCTAGCCACTAACTGGGGGCTAAGAACAGAATTTGGATCCGTTGCAAGAACAAGTGCTCCTAACCACTGAACTAACTTTTCAGCTCCTAGTTTTTAAATTTTCTTAATTATGTGCTTATGTGCACATGTGTGTGTTTGTGTGTAGGTGTGTGCAGGTGAGTATAATGCCCGAAGAGGCCTGGCTAAGGCATTAGACTCACTGGAGCTGGAGTCGTGGTTCTGAGGTGCTCATGAGGATGATAGCAACTAAACTTGGGGCCTCTGAAAGAGTAGTACACACTCTGAGCTGCTGAGCCATCTCTCCTGCATGGCAGATAGAATTTAATAAGAAAAAGAATAGAGAATAAATTTTTGCTTGTCTTTTTTTTTAAAGATGTAGTCTCACTATGTAGCTCTGGCTGTCCTGGAACTTTATCTGTAGACCAAGCTGACCTCAAATTTACAGAGATTCAATGGCCTCTGTTTCCCAAGTGCTGGGATTAAAGGTGTGCCCTGCCATTGCCTGAGACTAAAATTCTTGATCAGAATATGAGGACTAATGTTTTAAAAAAAAGAAAAAGAAAAAAGGAAAACTCCTCTTTTCTTACCGTTTGTCCCAGGAATTCATTCCCAAGATACTAAGAAGCAATCTGCAGTAATAAAATGCCGACTGAGGCTTCTGAGGTGTTGGTTCATCTTGTTCTGAGGCTTTCATGTTTAAGTCATTAAAGTGCTTCTCCACAAACTCTTTTTCTTCTGTGTATTGCTTAAGGATAGCATTAATAACATCATTCTCCTGTTTTTCAGAAATGCATACAGGTTGTGGAGCAGGAACATTGAGGGAGATTCCAGTTCTCTGTAAACATTCAGGACTCGTAGTACCTAAATATTGCAGGAGCTCGTCAAGTGCATCTTCTTCCTCCCTTATTGTAGACCAAGTTGGTACAGTTTCTCTAAATCTTCTAAGCTGTAGAGAAAGTCCATCTTTTACTGTTATGTCTTCTAAGCATTCATTAGATGTAGGAGGCTCTTCTGGCTTCTCTTGGTGAGACATTGAAAGTACGAAAGATGTAGGTTCAGACAAACTACTCACAATGGGTGGACCATACAGTATGGCAGAATCCCATGAGTACTTTCCAGAGAGATCACGAACTATGATTCTAATATTGGAATTGGCTGACACAAGGCCAGCGGCTAACCCTCCTCCAGGCATACTTTCTTCTGCTCTTATTTGGATACAAGACACCAAAGTTGTATTATTCAGCACAAAGAACTGAATATTTGGACTTTCAAAGAGCTCAGGGGAAAGTTCAGTACTTTCACTGTAATGATTGTCATGATTTTCACAGACCTGACTTGTTAACATAGCAGGACCACCACTCATTGGATAATGGCCCAAGTGATTCACCAGATGGGTAATAACAGTCCGGGCTGCTATAGAGATCAATCCTTGTTGCATCTGAGTTTTCACTGAAAAAAAAAAAAGGAGGAACCCCACAAATGAGTAGGAATAATACTGTTTACTGGGAGTCATAAAACATATTAGAAAAATGAGGACTTTATCACATTGCTAACATCACAGTCAAATATCTGAATAAATATTAATACATATAATTTAGCTTCCTTATTATAGGAATGGTAGAAAGAGTAAACTTTTCTGATGAAGTAGTTTTATTTTATAAGAAAGCCCTTCTGAAACTGTTGCTAATGGATTCACAATTTAAACAAAAGCTTTTAAATGAAGATCTCCTTTGAAGATCACAAGTATCAGAAATCAATTCTCTGAAATACATTAAATACACAGATTAAAAAGCCAATGAAATCCATCCAACTGATATGTTTATCTCATGAAGACATTCCAGATTTAAAGACACAGTCTACAGCATCTTTAAATGTCATTTCATTCTGGCTTCCACTGATGATAAAAAAGTATGTCAGAGAAAAGTGATATCCAAATTAAACTTAAAGAATGAGAATGAATTTAAACAGTGAACAGTGTACCCTTATATGACAAGGCCACCCTCCAAATATGAGCTCTGGGAGTGGGCAAGATTAATCATTAGTTAAGAGTACTTGCTGCTTTTCCTGATGATCCATGTTTGGCTCCTAGCACCCACATCAGAAGGCTGACAACTGCCTGTAACTCTGACTCAAAACTGACATAATTCATCTCTTGCTTCCTTGGGCACTGTACTCAGGTGCATATACCACACATAATTAAAAAATAATAAAACAAACATAAAAAATATAGGTTGAGGATGTAGCTTCAGTTACAGAACATTTGCCTGACAATAGTAAGACCCTAAGATTGATCTCTAGTGCTTTACAAAAATATATAAACAAAACAAAATAAACAAATTAAAAATTGATGATGGGCCTACTTGTTTAGGTATTATAGTTTTTAAAGTAAATTTTGTGGGTCAAAAGTATATGAAAAGCAATATTTTCCTCTCCTATTCATATTAAGGAAACCAGCTAAGCATATTCATGAGTATGAATATGAAAGAATATGAAAGAATAAGATAAGGAAACTCAGACAACACAGCTGTTTGAGAGGCCTGGAAAGTAAGATGTCTTTCATTAGGACCTGAAGGAGGAAAGAGGAAGAGAACATGGTGTGATATGAATGAGATGATCCCCATAAGTCTTAGACATTGGAAAACTTGGTCCCCAGTTGGAGGCTATTTTGGAGTGGATTAGGAGGTGTGGCCTTGCTAGAGGAAATATGTCACTGGAAATGGGCTTTCAAATACTGTTGCTCTAATACTCTGCCCACCTGCCTGCCTCCATGTTCCCTGCCATAATAGTGATGGTCTCCAATTCTGAAACCATTAAGTTCAAATAAACCCTTCCTTCTGTAAACTGCCTTTGTCACAGCATTTTACCACAGCAATAAAAAAAATAACTAAGACAGAAGAGGAAGACAAAAGCCCTAGAAAGAGGCAGGGAGAAAGCTAGGCAATTATTTGGCAAAGCCAACTGCTAAAATGTTGGGCTGCAGAGTACACAGACAAGTACTTTATCATTTTCAGAGGGAAACATGGAGATGTACAAAAGTTAACGTAAATATATTCTGAGATTTATTTGGGTCTGTGGCCCAGGTGGAGTTCCCTTGAGAGTAGGCTGGGTAGGTAGCTCCTAGAAGGCAGGTGACCCTGTGTGGTCACCATAGCCAGGAGTTTAAGATTGCTGCTGCTGCAATTGTAAAGTGGGATGATGTAAAGGTCAGTTGTGCAGTGGTGTTGGGAAGATTAGGAAAAGTGCTGTCGCTGGTAAGGATGTACTAGTATCCATGCCAGAAGAGAATACTTTTGTTATTTGAGGGGGGAGGAGGACTTAGGTGCTCTTGTCTACTCAGACTTAGGCCCAGTTACAGAATGACTATATTTTCCTATTATTCTACTATTACCAGAGGGCAATCCCATTATCCTGTTAGAACAGCCTAGGTCTACTTGTAAAGATGAATTTAAAGCTCTTATGAACAAGGCTTAGAATAATAAATACAATAAAATCTATTCAATTTTGATAGCATTTTAAGGGGCACACCTTTTAGACATTTCTCTTTTAGACTTGCTTATAAATAAACCCCCAAAATGGCTCAGCTTATTTTGTAAAACTAAACCCCCAAGCCCGGGCATTAGTTAACTCTATATGTCATTTGCGCAGAGGAGGAAACCATGGGGATTTAGTTGAAAAGAGCTTGTGGAGCCGGACAAGGAGGTGCATGTATGTAGTCCTGTACTTGGGTAGGCTGAGGCAGGAGAAATCAGGAGAAGAACAAGGCTGGCCTGAATACATAGTAAGACCCAGCTCAAAAGAACAAAAATCAGGCTGAAGAGATAGCTCAGATGTTAAGAGCACTGGCTGCTCTTCCAGAGGTTCTAAATTCAATTCCCAGCAACCACACAGTGGTTCACAACCATCTATAATGAGATCTGGTGCCCTCTTCTGGTGCACAGACACATGTGCAGGCAAAATACTATGTACATAATAAATAAATCTATACATAATAAATAAAAAACTAAAAAAAAATAAAACAAAGTGTTATCCACTTAAATATTCCTGCTTTAAGCAGGAAACAAAAACAGGTAGCCATAAAACTGTTATAATCTACTATAATTATTAACATTGAAAATACTTAAAGGATAAATTTCAAATTTGGATATGAGCACAATCATTTTTTCTCCTAAGTTGCTTTTCTAAATTCAGGATATATACATCTATTTCAGAAGATCAAAATCTTTTAGTTGTCAATTGAATGATTAGATTTATTTAGATTTTTGAGCAGTAAACTAAAGAAAACATCTCTCTCATACTTACCTGCTAAGATAGAAAGAAGACATAAAATCCTCTAACTTAAAATTTAAAATAAAATTCTAAGATAACCAGTCTGGTGAGAAGATACAAAATGGAAATATCAATACTTCTAAGGCACTGTATAACTAGCATTCATTAAACAAACCCAAGCTAGTCAGGGCTATCTGTTCAGATCATCACATTAAATAAGCCTAAATCATTTACAGCAAACCCATAATTACAGATTATTATGGCATACAAAAGCAGCAAGCCATAAAAAGCTGCTGCAATTCACTGTGCTGTAAAAGACATGCAGATGAAGTTAATTTTGGCAAATGCTTTAAATATTAGCTTTGCATAATATGCATAGGTGAAACTATAATTAGAAAAGAATGGATCTTTGGAGCCTCCTTTCACTCTGGCCCTGAAAATGATGAATTTTTTCTAATAAAACTACTGCCATTTGACAAAAAGCCAACTTCACTACCTTCCCTTGTTCTGTAGTAAATTTAATAATTATAGCCACTCCTGCCAATAGTTTTCAAATCACTTTTCAATCCAATACTGAGTTGATTATGGGTACACTCTATGTTTAGAATTCATTGGTCAAAAAAGTACTTGAAGACAATGAGGCATGTCTTAGACAAGGATAAAATGATCAGTCATTTCTGCTTAGAAAAAAAGCCTCAACAAAAACCCCTACAAAACAACACCCCCCTCAAACAAGGCACCCCACAGCATGTAGTCCAGAGTCCACAGACCAGAGTAAAGTAATTATCATCTGTTGATGCATCATGCTGTTCTTAAATGATTCTGAATTTATATGACCTCACTACCTTTGATGAAGCACAAAGAGAACAACTTGACACAGAGAACAAAAGTATGGAATATTTGGTATTAGTATCAAGCTCATCTTTTAAATATCTTTTTCTCTACTTACTGTACTCTATAGTAAATTGTATATAAAGTACATTAAAACATTTTGGGGGTGGTGGTAAGATGGCTCAGCAGACAAAGACAATTGCTACCAAGGCTAATGACTTGAGTTCCATCCTGAGAACTCACATAGGAAAAGCACAGAACTGATGCCCTCTGACTACTATCAATCACGTGTAAGTGCATGTGCACATACACACACTCTAAACTTTAATTAATTGTGTATACAACCTTCTGCCTCCATGTATGCCTGGACACCAGATATTATTATAGATGGTCGTGAGCCACCATGAGGTTGTTGGGAATTGAACTCAGGACCAATGGAAGAACAGTCAAGTGCTCTTAACTCCTAACTCCTAACCAGCTCTCCAGCCCCCATCCACTTGTGTTTTGAGCAGCCCTTGGAGAAGCCCCTGTAAAGGTGACCATATCTCTAGGTTCTACTCTACTGAGCTTTATTTTAAAAAGTTTTATAAATTACACTTTTGTTTGTTTGTTTGTTTTTCGAGACAGGGTTTCTCTGTGGCTTTGGAGCCTGTCCTGGAACTAGATCTGTAGACTAGGCTCGCCTAAATCTCACAGAAATCCACCTGCCTCTGCCTCCTAAGTGCTGGAATTAAAGGTGTGTACCACCAACACCCAGCGAATTTTGCTTCTTTATAAAACTTATTTGAAGAAATTCTACTCCCTAAAACACTATTGTATGAGCTGCTGGCATAGCACATCAACTTTCAGAAGTTCTCAACCATGGCTGCAGATTACTCACATGCAGAGCCTTGGAAATCCCAGCAATCTTAGAATACAGACCATCACCATCTATCAATGAAATGAGATTATCCATATTCTAATGTGAGCTAAACTGAGAACCACTGCTTTACTTTCTTATATCAGTCCACATCTACTTTCTACCTCTTGAGAACATTCTATTTTCTCCCTAGCTGTTAGTTACTTCTGCAAGCAATTCTTTACCAAACTTGGGTTCCAGATGCAAACTGAAAACCAATATTCAAATATTCACAGTTCCTTTGAATTTGTTACTCGCCTTACTAATTGATGATCAGTACAACCATTTGACAGTTTATTTTCACTGGGTCTTCATGACTTATCAATTCCTTTAATTCATTTTCCTTTTCCTTTCTTTCCTAGTCCTAAATGAAGGACAAATCCTAGGATTAATGAATTCCTTCAGGGACTTTATTCTTGAAATAATATGCTACTCACTTATTTTAAGTTATTTCACCTCACTTCAATATCTCTCAATATCAATGGACTCAATTCTCCAATAAAAATGACACGGCTAACAGAATGTATATGAAAACAGGATCCATCATTCTACTGCATACAAGAAACACACCTCAATATAAAAGACAGCCATTACCTCAGAGTAAAAGGTTGGGAAAATATTTTCCAATCAAATGGACCTAAGAAGCACACTGGTGTAGCTATCATAATATCAAACAAAATAGATTTCCAACCAAATTTAACTAAAAGAGATGGAAAAGGGCATTTTATACTCATCAGAGGAAAAAACCTACAAGATGATGTGTCAATTCTGAACATTTATGCTCCAAATGTAAGAGCACCCACATTTGTAAAAGAAACATTACTAAAATTTAAATCACACATAGAAACCCACATGATAATAGTAGGAAACTTCAATCCCCAACTCTCAGCAATGGACATATCATCCAACAGAAACTAAACAAAGAAATAACAGAACAGACATTATGACTCAAATTAACCTAACCAATAACTACAGAACATCTCACCCAAATACAAAAGAACATGCCTTCTCAGCACCTCATGGAACGTTCTCCAAAACTGACCATATACTCAGCCACAAAGCAAGTCTCAACAGAAAGAAAACAATTTATATAACCTCCTATATCTTATCTGACAACCATGGATTAAAGCTGAATTTCAACAGAAACAACAGGTAGCCTATAAACTCATGGAAACTGAACAATTCTCTACTGAGTTCCACTTATTTTAAGTAAATTCAACTATCTTCACCCTTAAAAACCTCCTTCATGTGATGGAAGGATAGTTGACTCTGGTAACTTGTTTGCTGGGCAAATATACATATACAAACCAATTAAAAATGTAAACAAAATTTTCAATGCTGAACTCACTATGTACTAAGGACTGTGAAAAGGAATTTACATATACAACCTCAGTACTAAAAACAATTCATGCTGGAACTAATATTATTATCTGCATTTTATAAATGAGGAACTAAAATGTCTCCCAGCAACTGAGAGTCATTACCAAGTATGTCAGACTTCATAATTCTCGAATTATTCTTCAAACATACTATAAAATCTAAAATAAAATATTCCTAAGTACCAGAGCAGAAAGATAATATTATCATATATAACATTAGTAATTTTACATATGCAGTTATTTCTTAAACTGAAAACTAATTTATGATAGGTAAATAAATACATGGTTAGGTAAACTACTATAACAAGAAACCTATTTTCATTCATGGTCTCAAAGCATATCTTTTCAGAACTCAAGCAGTAACACTGTCTTGAGGAAATCTCATGGTACCTTCTGTTACAGGCTGGAGTTTAGAAGATCGTTCTGAATCAGGAGAGTGTAGAGGTTCAGGCTCTTTCAGACTTTCCAAATGCATAAAAGGATCATAATCTACAGATGCCAAATCAGAAAGGCTTATTGGGAAATACTTTGGATTGCTAAAGCATTGTGCTCCATATACACACCCATGTAATACCTAAGAGAAAAGAGAATATAAAAATAAAAGAAAGCCACAAGTAACATAAAACCTTGGCAGAAACTTGAATATTTTAAACCTTAGCTCTTCAATGAAGGTAATAATTATTATCTCTTAAAAAGATGCATGGAATCTCACAAGTGGGTCTCATATTCACCAAATCTAACCCCTCTCAAACTTCTGTGATTGAACAAGACTGCCTTGTAAGAAGTACTCATAAATTACTTCTAGGATCTATGCAAAGTCTATGTATTTTAGAAAATATCGTTTTAAACAATGAAAATGTTATACTCAGAAATGTTATCAGATCCTGAATATTATTTCTGAAGTTTTAAAAACATTTGGTTATTAAATAAATAATAAAGCAAGCAAGATTTACCTTATAAATGCAGTTGAGGACAGATTTTTCTGTCTTATCATTTTCTGCTCCTGTAGCATGGACTGGCTGGAGTAACGTCTTTAAAGGTAAGGCCATGATCCAGTCCAGAAGGCAAAGAAGTAATGATACAACCAACTGTAACAACAACAAAAAGATTATCAATGTAAACTTATAAGAGAAGGGTTTCCCCCACCCCAACCCCCTTATTGAGAAAAGGTCTCATGCAGCCAAGGATGTAGCAGCTATGATCGTTTAATATGACTATCAACTTGATAGGATCTAAAATTACCTGGGAGACAAATTGCTGTATGTCTTAAAATAATAAGGTGGAGAACAATTGAGGAAGACACCAAACATAGACCTCTGTTTTTCATTTACACATGCACACATGTGTGCATGTACACAAACATACATATACACCCACAGAAAAGTGATGAGTGGGATGGGTGTGACCTTAATGTGGGTAGCACCTTTACATGCACCGTGGTACAAGACTAAGTTAAAAAAAAAAAAAAAAAAAAAGAAAAGAGAGAGACAGAAAGCAGGGTGTTAGTATTCATCATCACTTTCTGCTCCCTGACTACATATGCAGTGTGACTAGCATGTGTAGCAAATTCTCTCCTTAAGTTTCACTTATTAGATATTTTATTACAGACAGAAAAAAAATACCTAATTCATTAGCCATGGATGACCCTGAACTTCTTTCTGCTTTCACTTCTCAAGTGCTGAGACTACAAACCTGTGCTAACATATCAGGTGTATATGTGCTGGGGATTGAAGCCAGACTTTGTCAATGCTAAGCAAGTTACCTTATCTCTAGATCTCCAATTAGGGATTATTAATAATCAATAAATCACTTTATTATTTTTGGGTTTCTAGAATTTATTGTAGGGAACTATAAATCCTAAATTCAACTATGAACAGTGATCCTGATACACAATTAGCTAATTATAGCAGTAATATACATTGAGGTTGAAAGTCATCTTCGTACCCTAAGCATTAGACAAAAAAAGAAAAAGGAAAATGTAATTGCATCCAAGAAACTATACAAAGATAGAACACTGGGTTTTATTTCATGCCTGTTTTCCATTTTTCTATGTATTTATTATTTTTGTGTGTCTATGTGGGAATGTGTGTGCCATGAAGCTAGTGGAGGTCAGAGGACAACTTGTGGGAGTCAGTTTTCTCCTCCCATGCAGATTCCAGAAATTAGGCTTAGGTCATTAGCCTGGTAACAAGCGCCTTTACTCATTGAGCTGTTTCACATCCCCGACTCTCTTGTGTGTATGTGTGTGTGCATGTGCGTATGGAGGCCAGAGTCCATGTTTGGTGTCTTTCTCACTGCTGTCCACCTTCTCATGGGAGAGATAAGCAATCTCTCACTGCACCGATTCAACTAGACTACCTGGATGGCAAGCCCTGGTGACCTCCTGTGTCTGCTTCCCCAGCACTGGCATGTGCCCTTATGCCTGGCTCTTCATGTGGTGATGAACTGGGGTCTTTATGCTTGCATGCCAAGCACTTTACAGTCCCAGCCATCTCCCTAGCTCCCTCCATTTTCCTTTTCTAATTTGTATTCTAATTTGTAATACCTCACCGAGGATCCTGCCAGAGAGCATTTTCTCATTTTATTAAATAAAGCCTTCTAGTAACTTTCAAAATAACAGATACCATCAACACAATACTTTTACCCTAACACAGAATTATCTTTTCTATTAGATTTAAAAATCATAATTAATGCTAAATAATAAATAGTGCCATAAAAGTGGCAATCAGGCAGCAACTAGGATCTGTTCATCATTAAAGATTAATTCTTCAAGTTGAAGTTTAATACTCTTCTAAGCAATGGACCCTCACAAAACCAAACCTTCCATATGATCATAAGATAAAAAGTATCTATGGTAATTTGAATGAGAGTAGTCCCCAAGGGCTCATCTGTTCCAGAGAGTGGAACTGTTTGGGAAAGATTAAAGGTGTAGAGCCTTGTTGGAGGAGCTGTGTCACCACATGCCATCTATCAGAACAATAAATGTTATAGTAAACTTACAATTGTTGAAAAATCAGTCCATAAAAAAGTTTAAGATGTAACAGTGTACTTACAAACAGAACACAAGGTTGGACTTTTCTTTTGTCATAGAGGACATTACTGAGGTAGCTAGTGAAATCTAAGTAAGATTTATAGATTACATTACAATTAATAAATCAATGTTATCACTAGATATTGAGAGCTGTACTGTGGTCATGAAGAACTGCTTGCTTTTAGGAAGACCATCATGAAGTTTGTATGCACATTGTAGTATGTAGAATGCATATACAACACTGAAGAGGGGTAAAACAAGTATGGACTAAAGGGAGGAATAAAGTGAAATATTTAACAAAGATTCCTCCTCCTATTCTAGAAACTTCTCTATAATCTGAAATTATGGCCTCTATGTGCTTGCTTACCATGAAGGAGGCTCTGAGTTCCATCCTCAGCATCATAACAAACAAACCCAAATTAATCCCTGAAATTAATGTTCTAACGTAGAACTGAAATCAAAGTTCTGAATAGATGTCAACAGAAAGAATAAAAGTTTTGGAATATATCTGCCAATGATAGGTTCTTTCTTCAGTTTCATATCTAGTAACAACTATATGAATGTAGGTGATTTAACCTAAATCTTACTTCTTTCTGTGACTGGGGATAAAAAAAAATTGTTTGTTTTGTTTTTAAGTTGCAATAATCCTATAAAGTGCATACTGACAGGGGTTTTTTTTTTCCTTTTTTTTTTTTTAAATCATAATATAAATGATCTTTACTCTTTTTCTTTTGTTTGTTTTTCTGGCAGTGCTAAGGCTCCAACACAGTGAGTGAGTGCTTCATGCAATCTAGGCAAGTGCTCCTACATCTCTAGCTCTTTTCAACTTCTGTATATTAATATTGCTTAAATTTACATTATATTCTCCAATAACAATAAATTCTCCCAGAAAGCTAAAATTCCTTGCTTATACAGAGTTTACTCGTGTTCTTATAAGCCTGTGCCTAAGGAAGGTGTATGGACCCCACTGTAAATGATTTGACTGTCATCCTTAGGAAATGTCTCTTTATATTGTGTCTTCCTTAACAATATTAATAGTTCCTAGGTAAAATAATGAAAGGCTCGTCTAAGTATAATATATAATTTTCAAATAAAATCTTGATGGAAGAGAATGCGAAGGTATAAGGATAAATGGAAAGGTAAAAGAATGCAAAACAGTAGAGAAAAAACAGTGTAAATATTTTGAAAGTCTAAAACATTTATATGGCCCTATAAAAGCTCTTCATCGTGTGTGTGTGTGTGTGTGTGTGTGTGTGTGTATGCATCTCCTTTATATTTATATACATTTCTTATCATTTTATTTATAGTTCCTAGTAAATTATTCTTCATCTTTAAAAGGGATGGGAGATAGAACACAACAGTAAAATGGGGGAAAAGGGAATAATGGAATAGGAAGGGTCAAATGAGGTAGGGAATGTGAGGGTAGGAGAGAGGAGGGAATACAGGAAGGGATAGAGACCTCCTGGAAAAGGTCTAAAGGTAATTGTCACATGGGGTAACTTTTTTGAGGCCCGAGGAAATTCCTTCTCTTAAGAGGTATGCTTCTAGGCCTAGAATTGTTGCACACCTTTAATTCCAGCACTCAGGAGGCAGAAGCAGGCAGATTTCTGAGTCTGAGGCCAGCCTGGTGTATAGAGTAAGTTTCAGGACAGCCAGGGCTACACTGAGAAAGCTGTCTCAAAATAAATAAACAAACAAGCCAAACCAAACAAAAACAATAAAAGGTATACTTCTAATATATTTTTGTACTCTTTATTGTAAACTTCTAATATATTTTTGTAGTCTTTATTGTAAATGTCTTTACCTTCCTCTGATAAGTTATTTAAAAAAAACCAAAAAACAAGTAACTATCCTCAGAGGTGGAAAATTTCTCAAAACTCTAACAACTTCATAATCTGGCAGGCTATAGTAAAATCATTATAAGCAAACAAAATGTTTGCTAAATTTCTTTACTACCGTGATGATTTCAAGATAGTCAAATGTTCATGAAATTAAAACTGAAATGGAATTTGTTTAAAATTTTTTAATTTACTTAATGTGTATGAAAATTTTGTCTACATGTATGTCTGTTCACCACATGCGTGCCTGGTGCCATGAGGCTGGAAGGAATTGGATACCCTGACAATGGAGTTACAGATTCCAGTGAGTCTCCAAGTGCTGCTGGGAACCAAACCTGGGTACTCTACAAAAGCAGCAAGCACTCTTAACTGCTGAGTCATCTCTTTAGTCTATAAAATGAATTTTTTATACTTAAATAATAGAAAGTTATAGTTCACCATAGTTGATTGAATATAGATTTATCATGCAAATATTTTTAAGTTTTAAAATCTTAAATTTAACTATTCAAGATAAATACACATTAAGTGTCAAAAAAATAAAATTACCCTCTTGTCCATTTCATATGACGAAGCTTCAGTACTTGGCAAAAGGTGGGTGACAGTAGCTATTAAGATCTGTAGGCAAAAAATGAATAAGTGTATGAGTTTGAAGTAAATGAAATTAACTGTATTCCCTAAAGTTTAATTACTACATGCTTAAGTGATATAAAATCTATTGCTGTAAACTTAACATCAATATAACATATAAACACCTATGTATCTAACCTATACAATGTTACTTTAATTTGTACCACGTAAGCTTTTAACATACATTTAATTATTAATCATTTACAATCTTCATCATAGAATGAAAATTAAAATACATATGTTCTGTCAATGGTAAATCATTTCATTCTAATTCATTTCACAAGGTCAACCAATACATATAAATACAGATATTTAGGTCCATTAGAGGAAATCCAAAGACAGAAGTGAAGGATTTGTAAAAATCATTATACTCCCACCACCTCAAGAACCACAATCCAATGCTTTTTCAGATCACTCTATCTGTGCTGATTGAGCAGTCTGTATCTGAAATGCTTCAAAATCCTAAAATTTTAGGGTATACTCCAAAAGTGTTTGTGGTTGGGGACATCACACAGCTGATGAGTGCTTGCCTAGCATGCAGGAATCCCTGGCTCACATCCATAGAATCACATAGAAATGGTGGAACAGGTGGGACAGGTCAGTAATCCTAGCACTTGGAAGGGACAAGCAGGAGGATGACAAGTTCAAACTCATCCTCAGCTATACAGTAAGTTTGGATCCAGCCTGGGCTATATAAAACTCTGTCTCCAAACTTAAGTTTTGTGTTTTAGAGGATTTCAAATTTTTGGATTAGGGATGTTTGACTACCAGAGTTTATGAAAGTATTCCAAATAGGAAACAAAAACAAAAAAAAACCCTGAAATTTGAAAATACATTTCAGATAAGGAACACTCAATGTGTGTGTGTGTGTGTGTGTGTGTGTGTATGCAACACATGTAAATATACTCTGAGAAAAGAGTATTTTAAATTAACACATATTAAAAGCTCCAAAAGTTATATAAATATACATGAAATAGGGAGTATAAAATTATAAAAAGAAAGTCATGTAAATTTTATTATTTGGAAAATATTTGGTTTTAGTGACTTTTTTTTTTTTTTTTTTTTTAGATGCAGTATTGCTACATTGCCCATGCTGGCCCTAAACTCCTGGATTCAAGTACCTTCCTATTTGAGCCTCCTGAGTACTCAGTATTACCAGTATGTTATATCATTCCCATTTGTTTTTTAAAAAGAGGGCATTTACTTTATCTATGTGAGCATTTTGCATGTATGTATTTATGTGCATCTTGTTCATGCCTAGTACCTCTGGAACTCAGGAGCTGCAGCTGCAGATGGCTGTGAGCCACATTAGGTTCTAGGTCTTCTAGAAGAGCAACAAACACTGAGCCATCTCTCCAGCTCCAACTGCCTTTACAATTTTTATTTTTACTTATATGTACATGCGTATGCCTGTAGGTTTATGTGCTGCTTGTGGGTGGGTGCCCGAGGAGGCCAGATAGTGGTACTGATTCCATAGAGCTGGAGCTATAGAAGTTGGGAACACATATATGAGTGCTGGGATTGAGTTCAAGTTCTTTGGAAGAGATTGCTAAGCCCTCTCACCAGCTCCATTTCTACACCCTCTTTTTTTTTTTTTCTGTGCACCTATGTGAAAAGTTTTGGATTAATTGCACTGGCAGAGAAAAATCTCAAAACAGCCTCACATAGACTTTCATATGGTTACTAGTATTGAGTTTTATAATGAAAAGGAGAAAGCTGAGAAGGAAAAAACAAAATGTGCAATTTGAAGAGGAAAGAAGAACCAGGAAGTGGAGCTAAGTCCTTTGTTCAAGGAGATAAACAGATTAAGAAATGGAATAAAGGGAGTTGTGACTTCAGGACCAGACCCCACCCAGCTAGGCTTCCAACTTGTGAAAAAGAATTAAAGAAAAGACTAGATTTAAAGACACAGATTAATATAAATCCAGTAATTGTGCTTTTTTTTAAATACCCCACTGCTCCAACAAACAGGTCATCTAGAAAAACCAGAAGACTTCAGAATTAACTGACATCCAATGTCAAAATGGACTTAATCCCTATCTACAAAATATTCCACCCAAACGCCAAAGAATATACTTTCTACTCAGCAGCACATGAAACTGTTCAAAAATAGGTCATATTTACTGGAACACATAACAAATCTTTACAGATACAAAAAGATTGAAATAACTCCTATCCTATCTGACTACAATGTCATAAGATTTAAAATTGACAGAAAACAAATCTCTAGGAAGTGTATGAACTTGTGGAGATTAAATAATTCATTATTGAATGATGAATGGGGAGAAATCAAGAAAGAAAAATTCCTGGAACTAAATGAAAATACAACAAAACCTCTGAGACACACTGAATGCAGTCTTATAAGGAAAATTTATAGCTCTAAGTGCCTACATTAAAAATTCAGGAAGAGGACCAGGCATGGGAGCACACACCTTTATTCCCAGCACTTGGAAAGCACAGCCTTTCAGATCTCTGTGAACTCAAGACCAGCTTTGTCTTATGTACAGAGAGACCCTGTCTCAAAAAAAGATTTAATGATGCAACTCAAAAAATTGAAAAGCAAGAACCAAATCCAAAGCCAGTCAATGCAAAGAAATAATAAAAATGAGAGCAAAAAATTAATGATCTAGAAACAAAGAAAACAGTAAACAAAATGAATCAACAAAGGCAAGAGATGGTTCTTCGGGAGACAAACAAGATTTACAGGCTCTTGGCCCAACTAACCAAAAGAAAGAAATGAGGACCCAAATTAATGGCAACAGAAATAGCAAGGAAAACAATAGACATGAGTCAAATTTAGACTATTATAAGTGAATAGTTTAAAAAACTTTATTCCATTAAACTGGAAAACCTAGGAGAAATGCATGAATTTTTAGGTTCGGTCAAGCCACCAAAATTAAACCAAGAAGAAATAAACAGCCTAAACAGACCCATAACAAATGAGGAGATTGAAATAATAATAAAAAGCCTTCTAGCTTAAAAATAAAAAGCTTAGGATCAGATGGATTCACAGCAGAATTCTCCCAGACTTTAAAAAATGACCTACAGCCTGTCTTTTTTAAACTCAAGAAAGGAAGGAAAAGAGGAAGGGAGAGAGAGAGGGAGGGAGGGAGGAAGGAAAAGGAGCACACCCAAACTCCTACTCCAAAGCCACTACCACTCTAATACTAAAACCATGTACAGAATACATTAAAAAAAAACAATAACAAAAAGAAACTACAGGCCTATATCACTGATAAGCAAGGACTCAAAAATGCTTGCAAACAGAATACAGACATACAATCAAAAGAATTATCCACCATGATCAAATTGGCCCTCTCCTTGAAATGTAAGGATAGCTCAACATACATGAGTCAACAGATGTAATAAATCACATAAATGGATTTAAGGACAAAAATCAGACGATCAACTCAACAGACACAGAAGCCATGGACAAAATCCCATTCACAACAGCCTCACAGAACATAAAATATCCAGTACTAAGCCTAACCAGAGAAGTAAAGGTTCTCTAAAATAAAAACTTTAAAACTCTGAAGAAACACCCTAAAAACTGGAAAGATGGCTCATGGGTTCATAGAATACTGTGAAAATGACTACTTTACCAAAAGCTGTTTACAGAGTCAATGCAATTCCCAATGAAATCCCCTATCTCATACTATCCTAAAATATATGGAGCCACAAAAAGATAGCCAAAATCAATCCTGAGCAAAAAGAACAATGTGGGAGGGATTACCATTCCTGACCCTAAGAGGTATCACAGAGTCACTTATTAAAAACAATATGGTATCATACAAAAACAGATTTGTAGACCGGAGGGGGGGGCAGGAATCAAAGACCTAAACATGAGTACATGTAACTTAAGCCATTCAATATTTAACAAAGATGCCAAAAACATAACCTAGAGGGAAGAAAGCACCTTTAAAAAATGGTGCTGAGAAAACTGAATGTTCACATGTAGAAGAATGAAATTAGACCCATTGCTTCCATCGTTCAGGCAAAAGACCAATAAACATAAAAATTTTCTAAAATGGGAGGGAAAAAACCTCTTTAAAGCTGGAAACAGGAGCATACACCTATAATCCCTGCAACTAGGGGCTGAGATAGAAGGAATGAAAATGTGCGGCTAAGGGTGGGCTAAACTATGAAACCCTGTTTCAAAAATATGCAAATACATAAATATGGGCTTGAGACTAGCCTGATCTACATATTGAGTTCCAGACCAGCCAGAGCTACATAGTGAGACCCTGACTCAAAAAATTAAAATAAGTAAAATAAATTAAAAATTATGTATTTCTGAAGAGGTGAGTGATACAACAATTGTTCTACATTAAGAACTTAATAAATACTTCTCAGCTTTCTTGAAGATGTTGTAAATATACTAAAAAAGGCATACAGAGATTGAGGGGGTTTTGAGAGAAGTAAAGCATTTTAGATAAGAAGAGAGTTAGAATTATGTTTGAAAAAAACTAAGCAGGGCTAGTTGCCTGGAGAACATGTATCTCATGGGAAACTGTATACAGTTCTAGAAAGATGAGTGGGTCTTCAGTTGCAGATCTGAATTCACAGCCAAGAAAGGAACTTTATTTTATAGTCAAAGGAAAATGAAAAACAAAGTTTGTTTATTTTTGTTTCAGGTAACATGATAAAAAGCCATGTGAATGTCAACGATGCCCTAAAGGGGAAGAGGTGCCTGCCAGGAGCAAGATACTGCACTAGCAAAAAAGAAATAATAAAGGGTCTTAATAGAAGTGCATGAAACAATCAATCTGAATAAAAAATTAAACTTCATAATGATTAGCTAAAAAAGGAAGGAGTAATGAATGCCCTGACTCTGGCAAAATAGAGGGATGGCATGTTTTACTTTTTACAACTAATAAATACCTTAATGACTTAAAAAAAAAAAATTCATTCCAAACCAGAAAACCATACTTCTAACAAAAATTACAAAGGAGGGGGCTGGAGAAATTGTTCAGTGGTTAAGAGTATCTACTGCTCTTGCAGAAAACTTGGATCAGTTCTCAGTACTCAAAGGATGACTTACAACTATATGTAGTTCTAGTTCAGGGGTAGGCATTGCATCCATGTGGTACAATACACATTCACATAAAATAAATGCATCTTAAAAAACTGATATCCATGGGAGGCCTGCTCTTTTCTAAACAGAAACAGAGATGGAGTGGATGGGAAGGGGGAAGAAAAATGGAAAGAGAGGAGGGAGGGGAAACTGTAGTTGGGATGTCAAATAAATAATAAATATTGGAAATACAAAGGAATTATTAGTAACTTTGATAGTATAAAAAAAGTAGGCTGAAGACTAAGCATTTACATATGGAAAAATTAGTACCTATTAAAATAATTTCATATTTCAAGGTATCCATATCTAAGAACTTTTTATATAAACTTACAATAAAAACAAAGGAAAAGTTTCTTACCTGAATAATTTTCAAGGGTGAATCTGGTAGGTAAGTCTGAAGTCTAGGTACATATTGGACCAGCATGTGAAGCATGTTACAAGCTACATGGGCAACCGTTTTATTAGTAAACTGCAACAACAGAAATGATTGTGATAAAAAAGTTCCTTATGCATATTCATTAATATTAGCTTCTGGCAATTTAAATCTCATGCTTCCTTTTATCACAAATTTCAGCTATTGTACCACACATTTCTCAAAGCTCATATCTGTACAGTTCTCATTTCATTCTTCACTTTGCTTAGCTGTGGTATTAAAAGTGTTAAGACAACAATAATAAATATTCTTTCATAAGTAAAAACTATTCACTTAAGTAGGGCATGTTGGGACATGCTTTAAATTCCAATACTCAGAACACTGAAGCAGGAAAATTGTGAGTTCAGTGATATTCTGAGTACATTATTGAATTGGAAGATAGCCTGGCCTAAATAGTGAGATTTTTGTCTCAAACAATAATAGCAAAAACAAACCCTCAAATAATGCTGAAACAGAATTTCATAATTTTATCCAGATTTTCCAAATGATTATTATCACTACTTTTTTTGAAACTTTTTTTTTTTTTTTAAACTGTGTGTTAGTTGCCTCCATGTATGTATGTGCACCATGTATAGGCCTGGTACCCAGAAGAGGGCACTGGGTCTCCTGGAACTAGAGTTGTAGAGAGTTCTGACTTGCCACATGGATGCTGGGAATTGAACTCAGGGTCCTCTGAAACAGTAGTAAGTGCTCTTAACCACTGAGCTATCTCTCTAGCCCCCAGATTACTACTTATGAACAAATTCTATTCTGGCTATAAAGAGGCTATTTATCTTTATTAATAAAGCCAAAAGCCAAAAACCTCAATAATTTAGGGAGTAATAAAAATCAGAGAGTAAATCACAAAAATACTAGTTAAAAAATCAAGACGGCTGGGAAGGTAGCTCAACTTGTAGCATGAGGATCTGAGTTCAACTCAGTTGAAAATCACATGAAAATCTGACCATAACTCTGGCCTCAGCACACAAGCACACACATAAGCATATACCATACCTCTCTTCCCCCCTCCTCCCTTTCTTAAACACATACTAAATCATCTCCCTCCTATATGCTGTTTTAAACAACTTGTTTATTTTTAAGACATAATTCACATGTTTTCTAAGGAAAGAAGTCAAATATAGAAAAGTTCAAAAAAGAGCTCATCACAAAAATATCTTAAATTCAAGAATGTGACCATTCACTCTTAAAGCGAATCAGAATCAAGGAACTAACGTAATAATACATGATGAAAATGATTCTGGGTCACACGGGCCCAGAATTATTAAATGTCTGGGGGAAAAAAATCATGTATCCTAATTGATATTGATATATTTCATTAAACAGTTTTCTTTACCTTTAATGAAACACAAATTACATTCAGAGCTTCTTTAATTTGAGGATGATGAGATTCATGAACTAATTCTTCACAAATCCAAATACCTAAACTGCAAAGTGCTACACATCTGGGGGAGAAAAAAAGACAGCTTATAATGACTTTAAATAATACAAAATGTTCAGTACATTCACTGCTTAAGTGAATCCAAGACTTTGTTACTCTATGAGTTAGCTGATAATTAAAGAAAAACGGAAGTAAAAACACCCCAAATTGAAACCTAATTTTCTACTGTAATTCATAACCAATAGTGAAACAGTGAATAGAGCAGTAGTGCCTGGGACATTATGTAGCATCATTCTAACAAGTCCGTATCACTAAATTGACAATGTGATAAGTCTTCTTCCCAAACAAATGTACAATCTGCTTTCAACAGGAGAGAGTAATATTCTTGACTGGAAACAGGAAAGTGAATTTACATAAAATAAGGTGATGTATATAAAAATATTGTTGTTATTCAAATATAACCCAACTAATCACAATTTTTTAAAACAGACTGAAAATAATAATAAAAAAATTACAGCAGAAATAGACCTTATAGGACTTTACTTGTTTCCCTAATGTCTTGTGGGCTTTTATTTTCCTAACTGTAACCCAGCTAAGTTTCAGCTAGAAATTATTTGGTAACCAGAATCGGGAAGACTTAAATGGACTCAAGTTTAGGCTTCTGGTAAACCAATGATTCTTTCCAAGTATGAGAATAGCCCACTGTCTGTAATTCTGGCATATGTGCATGTACTAATACTGATATTCTTAAATACAATAGAACACTATATTTTACAATAATTCAATGAAAAATATATTTTCTTCCAGAACATAGAGGAGTCTGAAATCTCCTATGATGTAGACTGTTGCTGTTACCCAATATTTCACTACTGAGATGACCAAAACATCTTCAGAGTAATGGCTACTTCCTTTTATTTTTCTCCATTGGCATCAAGTCATAAGTCTTATATAGTGTTGATAGATCTAGATAACCAAGTCCAAGGTTTCAGCAATAGATTTATGAAATCCCAAAGCAATAATACATTTTGAAATGCAGCAAAATTCTCCATAACCTCAATTAACCAAAAGCAGAGATTTAGAGCACCAATACTAAATAGTGTTTGTTAGAACACCAAGGGCTGATGGTGTGGTAGTTCCTACCTGTAATCCTAGCATTTGGGAAGCTGAGGCAGGAGGACCAGGAGTTCAAGGGCAAGTGTGCTTAAGGGTAGTTCATGTTTACATGAGATCCTGTCTCAAAACCCCAAAATCAATTAATTAATTTAAAACATTGAAATATTACATATATTAGAGGCTAAGAACAAGATGTTTCTGAATTTGTGTGTGCACATCAAGAGAAAGTAGGGGGCATGAAAAAGTAGACTATAGAGTTTCTTCCCCAATTTATTAAAATAATTAAAATGATTTATTTTGTGCTTCAGAGATGGCTCAGTGGGTAAGAGTGCTTTCTACAAAAAGCATGAAGACCTGAGTTCAGACACCCAGCATTCATGTAAAACCCTGGGCATGTCTACATAAACCAGCAACCCCAGTAAAGATAGGGGAAGAAGGATTTTGCTGGCCAACAGCCTAGCCAAAATTCAGCAAGCTCTAGGTCCAGGGAGAGATCCCATGTCTTAATAGAATAAAGTGGAAAGCAAGAGAGAACATTCAATGTCTTCCTCTGGCCTGTGAACATGCATGCATGAGTACCTGTACAGTTATCTGTATACATATATGCACACATACATGCATGAAAAGGAAGGGAAAGTAAAAATTTTCTGATCAAATAGGTGGCTATTAAAAATATACTATTTCCTTAGATATATCAATTTCCTTAATATAAATATTAAATACTGCTGTACTTCAAAGCACTGCATAAAGAATAACAACTAATGAATATAATGATAAAGTAAAATGTACTTTAAGATTAAAACAAATAAGATTAAAACAAATAATTTTAGTTATGAAAGATGAAGGCTTTTAGAAGTCTGGAACAATTTGAAGTGTAGTAATCAGTTTTTACAAAATGCCAAGAACAGTCGTTACATTAAGGGTTAGGTCTAAGAATATCTGACTTACCGTGCAGGACCAGAGGGCTCATCTCTTGCTGAGCTTAATACAGTTTTAATTATAAGTTCCTAAAATAAAAATAAAGAGAAGAAATGACTATGATTTCATGTACTAATTCAACAAATGTTTACTATATTACTATTCTGAGCCAGATTGGGCTCCGGCCATTAGAAATAGAGTGGGTAAGTAAACAATTTATTCCTGTGTTTACTTTTCACAAAATGCCAGCATTATTCTAAAAAGTAGCTAACAAATCATGAAATTTTAACTAAAATATCTTTAAAAATAACTTTTTTCCATGATTAGGAGAGTAATAAAGACTCACTATATAACAGAACTGATATCTAAAAGGCATGAATACCTTTATATATATATATATGTATATATATACATATATATACATATATATATATAAATTTTTTGAAGATATACTATTTGAAAGGCTTCATAGGTAAATTCTATCAAATACTGCTAAAATTAAGATGAATTTTTACCAAAGTCTTTAAAAAATAAAGAAAAAGGACATTTTCACACTCATTTTTTGAGGCCAGCATTATCTGGATACCCAAACCCCTAAGGTACTCCTTTATGTTTTAAAAAAGTCCTCAAAAAATTACTAGAACTCTATACCAAACTGAGCAGTACATTGAAAAGAATGTACATGATTGAGTAGAATTTATTCCTGAAAAGAAAGAGTAGTTCATTTATTGAAGTATTAATGTTGTTAAAATAGCCATCTCATCCAAAGCATTTATAGTTATATATCTAAAGAAAAGAAATTAGTACGACAAAAAGACAACAGTACATGCAGGCATCATGGCTCTCAGAAGCCAGAAGACAGAGGAGGAAGGACCATGAGGTCCAGGCCAGTCTGGGCTACATAGTGCATAACAAAAGTTATCTTTCCATAGTATTCATATGCTATAAGCATGTGATATCTGTACTTGTGAGGCAGGGGCATGAGGATCTCTACCAGTTCAAGGACATCCTGAGCTACAGAGGGAATTTTAGGCCACTCTGAGATACATGGTGAGACCTTGTCTCAAAATAGCTCAAAATATGCTATTAATGAAACCCATACTTTATATACTAACTAAAAACATTTTTAAAGGCCTACGAAGAAATCCAAACCAAAACTTTCAAAGAAAGCAATTTGGAAAAGTAACACATCAGCAAGATCCCCCAGGAGCCACAGTGTCTTCTCAACTCTTCTGATGCTAAAGACCAATTCAATTTAAATATGGAGCATTTTGCAGTTACTGTCACAGCACACTTTATTAACAGGAATGCTAAGCCCTCGGGATTCAGAGTACACAGGCATTAGTCAGAGACAATGACCTACTCCCAGAATTATTCACCAAGGCTCACATTGCCGGGCCCAGAACCTTAACAGGTGAACTTTCTATGCCATCTCCCTCTAATTTAGTCTAAGAGACATTGAGTCCATAGGACTAAACATGTGATCAAATCATATTTCCTTTTTAAACAGAGGCTGACTTCTGCAGAGGCTCAAGAGAACTTTTTATTAGGTTTCTAACCTGGAAACTCAGAAAAGTGCATACATCACGAGTGTTATTTATCATGTCTGCTTTTGATGATTTTACAAGCCCTTTAATGCTTCAGATACAGGATATACTCCATGTTTCATACAAAGTTCTATATAGCAGTAAAGATTTAACTCTTTGATATAATGTGTCAAGAAATATAAAGTAGAAGTCAAAACATTCAGCTTTAGTTTGGCATCTCAATCTTAGAAGCCTTATATTAGCAACACAGGATTGGATCACAGGTTATTTCAATACATGTTTAGTGAGTGAATGAATGACTCCTAAGGGACAGACATGTGAACAGGCTCAATAATGAGAAAAGGTTTCAAACTTTTAAACCTGAAAAGGCTTTGCTCCTAGAAGACATTCTAGTTTTATGCCTGGAGTATTAACATTCTTTAGTAACTAGATTTCAAGAACAAAAGGGAAAAGACAGATTACATCATATATGCTAAAGACTAGCATCTGATTTGCTTACCTTAACATCTGTAAACTTAGACACAGCGATCTCAGGGATGTTGGGATGGAGAGCAGGCAGTTCACAGTATAAGTTGGGAAAGCAAACTAAGGATCCCAGAAGAACTTGTGCTTCCACTCTTGGTGCCTAAATATCAGATTTAAACCATCTATAAAATGCCAGTTAATTGTGTTCTAAAATTACCATTAAATATTTTGTTTTATAATTACATTATACAGGTCAGTGAGAACATGATAACATTCAAAAAGGAAATGTCAAAACTTTAGGTTTTCATCTAGAATTTCTAAAGAGAGTATGACTATTCTCAGTAAATATAATGGACAAATAGCAACACTTTCTTGAAAAGCAACCAATAAATAGAAACCATCTGCACCTAATGAACTTTAAATAGGAATATAAGCCAGTAATCAGCATACATTTAACACAAAGGGAAAATGAATATTTTGTTTACTTATTTATTTAGAAACAGCATTTTGCTATATAGCCTAGGCTGGCCCTGGACTCACTTCGTAGCCCAGGGTGGTCTTGAAATTGTGACTCTTCTATTTCAGCATCTCAAGTGCTGGACTTATAGGCATGTGCAACCATGCCTGAATAAATTACTTTAAATGTAGTTCATACTTCATTACCTATTGTTCAAATAAGTTAATGACTCAATGTCACCAAGTTAGGATAAATAAAAAGAGATTAAAATATATTTTATCTTCAAGAAATGGGTACCAGGCTAAATGGTTTTTACCTTTTTATGCATGTGAAAAAAAATCCACTGTCCTTAAAATATATACTAACATTATAATTTATGTCTACATAAATCTTATAGAAGTACTTCATGTTGTCTTTAAATTTATTAAGTAATTTCTTAAGTATCAATATTGAACATTTCCTCTTCTGCCCTCTTGCATGTCCACTAAACAGGGACGAAAGCATTATTTTACTTACCAACTGGCTTATAGGTTTAAGAATACTCAATAAAAATGTGAAACACCAGGATACTAGCAATATAATATTTTCATGCACATAAATCAATATTTAATACTCAAGAAGACTTGCAGCTTAGTATGACTTAGGCTTACATGACTTTCACCAGAACAGAACAGCTCATTTTTACTGGACCTGTTTGAGTCTATCTAAAATCCTCACCCTCATGAGGCTGAGGAAGTACAACTGCAAGCTGAAAGCCTGACCAGCAAGATATTGTCTCAAACAAAACAAAAGATAAAATACTTCATGTCTAGTTTAAACAAACAACCTAGACTTATAGGTATGAAAGGGCATGGTAAACTGACATCTGGTTTAAACTACCCTGGTTTAAAACTATCCTATATAAATAGAACAAAAACAAAAACAAAACAAAACAAAAAAAACCTTCAATATTTAGTTGAAGGGATTAGTTGAGTTTTTCTGCTAAGCTGAGTAACTGATAATGTCTGAATATGAATATAACAAGAACAAGTGATTTTGTAATAGTTTAGAAAGACAAAATTCATCACTTGTAATCTGCTTAAGGAAGGTAGGAAACATTAACAACGTGAGATGATATGGATGGGATCTAAAATGAGAATTGAAAGAGCCAAGACTTGGAATTACTATTTTTAACAACATCCAGAGGAAGAGTGCCTCTAACCATACAGGGCACATTTGAGTGTCCAGATGGTTTCTGACTACAAAGATATGGTTTCTCTGTAGCCTTCCTCAGTAATGGGCATCATATGAATTAGCATTGAAAGGGACTATTGTTTACATTATCCAAAGGATGCTGTTACATAACCAATATCTAGATGTAGGGAGAAAAGTTAGTCATATAGGAAGCATCAGGGTTTAATTATATAGGACTTTGAGAAAAACTGCAGAAAATATGACTAGTTATGTTGAGTAACTGGTCCACTGATGAGGTGAGTTTTCATAGTAAATTAATAAGAAGTGACAGTTATTTGAATATTAGTCTCCTTTGAGTTCTACCAACTTTTTCCAGTCTAAAGGATTGATTAATCTGGGCATCATGGTAATACTACTGGACTTGTAGTTTGTGTGTCATCTTTGGTTTGTCTTCCATTAATCTACTCCAAGAGTAATCTATTTATTTAATATTCTCAAGATATAGGTTTAATTATCTCATTCCATATTTTAAAGTATTTCTTTAAGCCAGTATAGCACCATAACTTGGTCTATAACATTTAGAACCTACTAAGATGTATGCTTCAATGACTTCATTCACCATCTATAATCTCATCACAATGTGGGTTCTGATTCAGTTGTTTAGCATAGCTAATAAGCAAACAGACCACAGCAAATGCTGTTGTGCAGGGCATGCTTTGGTGATCAGGAACACTTTTCTGTTCCTCTGTGGACTAGCATCTGCACATAAGAACAAGGTTTATACCACCAAAGGGCTAAGCTCAATGTTGAGCATATACTAGGTACTAGATAAGTACTTAACATTTTCAGTTAGTAAGTACTGACTAAGCACTGCTCTATGCTAGGTCCTGGAGATACCAAGATGCAAGGCATGATGACTGTTCTCCAGGACCCATAGAAACAAAACTGGCTAGAAATATAGTCTTTTCTTTTTCATTTGCACATTTCCTCCACGTGATCAATTGTATCAAGCACAGGGTTTTAAAAACCCTTTTTAGAACATCTCGCTTGACATCCTGAGTTATGTATACAATTACTCTTTTGGCCTCTTGTCAGTATCTAATACACACCTTATGTAATGCCACAAACAGCACTTTTCCTCATTCACTGTTGGACTTTTGCAAAACAGAAATAATCTGTTAAATGACTGTGCATGCTTTAAAATGGTATACAAGTACTTTTATCTTCCATATATCCTAAACTTTTTTTCTAACAGGACATTAGGAAGTGATCCTTCTAAAATATACATTTGATCATGTTAACAACTTGCTTCCTTATAATTATTTAAGTAATCATTAATGATTACTCAATCTTCCTTAGACAAAGTCTAACCCTTTATAGCACCATGCTCACAGCTACTACCTTCTTAGCTAGCTCACTTCTGCTACTTATACAAGAAATATTCTACTTACCTTGTTTTCTGTGCAATTATCTCATAGATTTTTAATATGTAAAGTTTACTCTGGGGGGACATATTCCTGGGTTATCTCATAAATGTTTGTTCTTTATCCCATTAAAATTTTAATTGTCAAATAAAAATTCTAGTAGAATAACATGATTTTATGCACACACACACACACACACACACACACACACACACACACACACACACAATGATTATTCTCCATTCTTTATCTTTTGCAATAACTCACAACCCTTTCTTCACTTCCTTCCCTGTTTCTCTAGATTTCCCAACTTTAAATTTTTTTTCGCCCATCAGATGTAAACCATTTTTTATAGTTCTTGGGGGAAAATTCACCAACATAGTTTATTGATTTCTTAACACATCAGAATTTTTTTCTTTTTAATGTAGGAGAAGCAATCAATTCCAGTTAAATGGTAAACTTTCTTGGATATGAATTTGTTATATTTTATCAGCAATAGTGTTCCTTGCTGCTTTATGAGCTGAGTCTTGATTAATAGAGTTTATTACCTTAAAAGAACTAGAAATAAAGACTTACATTAAGAAAAGCTGAAGAAGCCACTCTCCCAGCTGCTATAATAAAATCCATAATAAGCATTGTGGCACCAGGCAAACCAAGTGAAAGAAACTGAGGTGAGCAGTGTTTGATGATTGTATTGACAATGTCCTTAGAAGAAGAAAAAGGAAAGAAAGATGATCACATATGTAATCGTGGGTATCAGCTAATCAATGTCCTTAAAAATAGGTAAAGTGTGAAACAAAATATACTGGCTGACTACCTGGAAAGACTAATTTTAATTCTTCCAATTAATACATGCTTAGTGTATTTTGTTAGGAAAGTGAACTTGAAACATATTTCATTAACTGACATAAATGACAGAATTTTGTTTTCCACAATAGAGAGCAAGGAGGGCTCTTTGCTTCACTGCAGATGTTACCCCACATTTCATAACACTGAATTAGTTGCTTCTGTGTGATAATTGAGTGTGTGAATCTACACTGAACCCAAATGATATGCTATGAGGCAACTGGAGAGATCTTATTTTGAAAAAGACAAATGGGAAGTCTTGAATAATAGATATCTAGCTTCTGAAACCTAGAGGTAGGTGTTTTTAAGTGAATATTCTCACAATGGAATTTACCAAGAAAGATATAGTGTGGCTATATTAGCCAGTATGACTTTTTAGGAAAGGTTTTTATTGGCCTGTATTGATTATATGTAATAATACGTTTCATTACAATATTTTCATATAGGTTCCTAAAATACTTTGATCACATTTATCCCCATAACCCTTTCTTGTCGTCACCCTACCTACTCCCACTGATCTCGCAACCAGTCTTCCTTCCACTGAATGTGACCGACCTTACTGAAATTTCTATTTTTTGCAGTAGTAAGAATGTAATAGTAATTGAGATATGTTCATAGGGTTAGGACTCTACATTATTTTCAAATTAATGAAGAAAGTTTTTTCCATTTGCTCAGAAAGAACTATATCTATCAGCTTGAACTATTAGTGTTCTTCAACAGACATTTAATCAAATTACAATAATCTTTCACACTTTTTGGTTTTCCAACTAACATCAAGATCTCTGAAATATGTGTCCTAGGATCCTATCTATGATTATTCAATGATCATAAATGATACAGTCAATGTAATTATCACAATGGCAATGTAATTTAGTAATAAAATATCAAGGAAACTTTAGAATAGAATTGCTGTATGAAAAGGTGTGAAAATTCATATGCCTCAAACTGTCACAACTGATGTCAATCATAAAATGCCTAAAAATAGACACATTGGAATATTAAGGGGAAAAAACCCAACCTAAACATAGGATGGTTTATTTTCTTCAAAAAGTAAATTAGTATGTGAAAGCTAAAATCAGTTCCTTAAGTATTGCAGTAGCTTGTTTTCAACCCCTTTTGAAGTGTAAATGAATTACATATAAATCATTACATATGAAAGAAAGTGTTAATTCTAGATCTTAAAAAGCAAGAGTTACACAGAATTGAAAACCGATGTCTTAATTTCCTTTCCCTGTTGCTATAAAATACTTGGACCAAAACAACTCAAGAGAGAAATGGTTTAACTCAGGTCTCTGGGTTATGGTCCATCACTGCAGGGAAGTCATAGTGACAAGAATTCAAAGCCTCTGGGCACATGACGTGCATAGATAGAAGAGAGCAATGAATGCATATTAGTCTGCATAGAAAATGGTGCCCACTCATAGTGGGTGGGGCTTCCCATCTCAAGCAATCATGACAATCTCTCACAGAATGCTCAGAGGCCCATCTTCTAGGTGATTCTAATATTTGTCAAGTTGACAAATGACACTGTTACAACTGCTAAAAACAATAGTTTGGAAGGTATACATATTTACCTGATCAATATGAAGCAATCCACAATGCATTATATTGTAGAAATGTGTTAAAAAATCTCTATTTGGAGATACATCTTGTCTTCTCTTCATAGTATTACAAATAAGTTTATATGCATGTAATTTACCTTGTTTATACTTATCAGTTAACATAGTTGCCTAAAATTAAGAAATCAGTTTTAATACTAAAGACCAAATATTGTTATAAACATCTACACAACAGTATATAATAAGCAATATCTGTTTTCATATATTTCTTTGTTGGTCCAATTTTGTTAATGAACTAAAAGTCAGGACTAGGGAAACTACTGATACCTGAAATGACTCAATGTACATATGAATAATCACAGACTGTTTCACTTGAAAAAACAGACCAAACATCAAACAATATTCCCAAGAAATAAATCTAAAACTTTATAGTTTGTGCTTTATTTTTTATTTAAATACAATGATGACAGACTCTAGTTCTGGAGTTGTGGGTATAGCTCAGTGCCATAGCACTTGTCTAGCATGTGTAGGGGTGTAGGTTAGATCCCTTATAGGAGGAACTGAATAAAAATAAATACACTTAAAAACATTTAAGACATACTTTTCTATACTTTTGTTTTATTAATCATTTGATTCTGCTTGCCTAACCCTCCTCTCTATGCAAAATTTCTTAAAGATACTAGTTAAACGTTTAATGTTCTTGAAGCCCAAAAAACTATTAAAATTTCTATTAAATGCTCAAGACTGATTTATTGAAGAAAATATATTAATGTCTTACACATCAAGCTTACCTTAAAAAGCCAAGGTGTAAGAATTCTTAGTGGAGGAATCAAAACAGGTGGAGAAGGTGAAGTTAGGTTATCTGCTGAAATGCCAAGATTATCTCTGATCTATAATTTTCAAATAAAGGTAACAAACATGTATTAAACCATTTCCTCTTTTAGCTATTTTATCTTAAACACAAGTCAAATCCAGTCTTTCCTATACCAACCTATTTCATTATGGCTACTGTGGCCAAGTGACTTCATCATGCTAAGCATGAGCTTAGCTCAAACCAAGATCAAGGTTGTAATTATGTTCTTAGAGGCCTCTTCATTTTTGGGGATGGGGGTGGGGATGGGCGGTGCTTGCTGTTTCTTGAGACATGATAGACAAGGCTGGCCAGGAATCTGCTATGTAGCCCAGTATGGCTTCTACCTCATGATTCTGTCTTAGTCTTCCAAGTTCCAGAATTACAGGTGTGCACCACCACACATGGCTTTCTTCTATTTATTAATACTTTTTTTTTCTTTCTTATCCTCTTAAATAGTCTTTATTTTTTCTCACCTTGGCTAGATTCTGCCAAAGTTCACAGAGGTAATCAAACACTTGAGCATGTATTTCAGGATCCGTAATAGCATTGACATCTCCCAAAATGCCCAGCATTCTTCGCCACATAACAGTAGCAACATCAGCATGCCACCCAGTGAGAGTACCTCCTGCCATCACGCTACAACATTCAGATGGAAATTCACTGATTTCTATAGGAAAACATAATACAACAGTGTCAATACCCAAAAAAAGACAACTTAAGTGAATAATCTTAAATATCTACAAATGTGAATAAAAGGAATGTAAATATAAGTATTTTTTTCTGATAATATCAAAACCTAACAATTCATAACTCCCTATGTTGGTAATAATTTCTTATTAGTGGGGTTTTTATTGAGATTTATTTTACTGAAGAAAAAAAATGCAACTACCACTTATTGCAGCTACCAAAGAGAACTTATTTGTGGATGTATGTGATGTGTGAGAGCTCGTGTGCGTAAAGTTAGCTCTCTCCTTACACTGTGGGCTATAGGGACTAAAGGCAGGTTGTGGAGATTGTGCTACAAGTGCTTTTACCCACTGGGCCATCTTGCTGGCCTGTGATAGAGAAATATATATGGGGCATAAATATCAATTTTATAAGCACACACTCACTTTACCTAATATCCAGTTTAGGCTATATCATCAAGCAGAAAATCTTAGGCTAAAAAGTAATTCCTATAGGAAGTGAGAGTGTCTATACAATAGCACTGAAAGAGGTATCACAACAAGAAAGATACTTGTACTAAAATTTGAACTTAATAGTAGTTAATATTAATTATGACTTTTTTTGTTGTTGTTTTTGTTTTCTGAGACAGAGCTTCTCTATGTAGTCCTGGCTGTCCTGGAACTAGTTCTGTAGACCAGGCTGGCCTTGAACTCAGAGATCTGCCTGCCTCTGCCTCCTGCCATCACTGCCCAGCATAATGCTTTTTATCTTTAACATTGACAAGGTGAAAAGCAATAAATATAGGTAACCTTGATCTTAATCTTATTTCTGCCATTAACCATGTTAAACAAAATTATTTTAATGACTCAAGGCTATATACTTCCTTACTTATAAAATAGATGTTTTCACTAAAGTCTTTTTTCCATCTTAAAAAGAATCCATTATTTAATGCATACAACTGTATAGGGAATTATAAGAAAGTATAAATGGTGGCTCATGTCCTTAATCCAAGCTCTTAGCAAAGCTGAGGCAGATGGATTTTGCCAATTCAAGGCCAGCCTGGACTTTCAGCTTAGCTACACAGTGAGACCTCTCAGTAAACAACTAAACAAAAATAAGCAGAAATAGTGATATCCTTGTAGCTGATGATTAAAAGAATGTTAAACAGGTTCTTCTTCTTTTTTTTTTTTTTTTCAGAACAGAGTTTTTCTGTGTAGTCTGAGCTGTCCTGGAACTCAATTTGTGGACCATGCTGGCCTCAAACTCAGGAGATCTACCTGCCTCTACCTCCTGAGTGCTGGGACTAAAGGTATGTGCCACTACCACCCAGCTCAAATAGGATCCTTCATGTTTCCTAATGTCCAAAATATATTGATAATTTATAGTCAGTCCATTTTTATGAGATATATATCTTGTATTGATAATGCTTAAATTTTATCTTTGCATATAAATTATTCAATAACTAATAATATTTAACAGGTATTATACAGTTAATCTTCAGCATAAAAAAACAGGCTTTTAGCATAAAGCCAGTAAATTAAAAAAAAAGAGACTGAGGTTCTCCAGTAAATTAAAAAAAAGAGACTGAGGTGAGGCTGAGGTTCTAACCACATAGAGTTGTAATGTACTTACTGGTCTAAGCAATTCATTTGTCTGTAACTTAGCCTTCTCAAACTAAAACTACATAATATTAAATATTAAGAGGGCAAGAAACAATAAACAGTTTTTGGTTAAAATCTGGATCAAGACATTGATGGGATAACTGAAGAAATGTACGATAGCTAAAAAAATGGTAATTGATATTAAATATTGTGAATGAAGCTCACATTGTGTTTACACAGGAAGCAAACATAATTTTGGGACAGATCTATTTAAGTTTATAGATTTAAACTATGTGTGGAAAAACAGATAAAAACTGACAAAATGGTAACAGCTTGGTAAAATTTATATAAATGACTAATGGATATTTTAAACTAGTCATGTTAACTGTTTTGTAATTTAAACATTTTCTTCCAAATCATGGGAAAATAATATACAAACAAATGTTAAAGGTCTCAACAATCCACAAAGCAGAAGTTATATAACTTAGGAGTTATATAGCTGCACATTAAGGAGTGAGTCCTTTACTCTAGCAGGGAATGCATGGACCTCCCTGGGAAGGAGAAATGGAATAGATTTTGCAGGGGGGAAGTGGAGCAGAGGGATCAGGTGTATGGCAGGGAAAGGAGACAGTGCAGGGAGAGACACCTGAGACTGGGGGATATTGGATGGCAGTGTAGAAACCTAATGCAGTGGAAACTTCCTGGAATTTATGAGGCCAAACCTAGTGAGGACTCCTAGTAATGAAGGATATGGAATCTGAACTGGCAATCTTTTGCGGCCAGGCAAGGCTTTCAGTGACAAGACTGTGTTGTATTTGGTCGAGTTGTTGGTCAAGGGGATCTTGTAGAGATCCCTGAACAACCCAGGCTGATGTTAGGACAGAAAGTCATTCTCTGAAAAACTGACAGCAGGGCCCCACTGCAGAGAACAACATCCACACAGCTCACTGAACACAGAGGAGTTGAGCTGGTCCTGCGCCTTGGAGCCTTAACCCCTATGATCTAATCTCTTTGGTGCAGGATGGTACTAGACAGCATAAAAAAAAAAGGGGGGGGGAGAAACCTGGACATCAACCCAGCCACAAAACCCTCCATCTACAATCTGCCTGCAAGATGTGCTGAGGTAATTGTGGTAAAGAACTTGTGGGAGTGGCCAAACCAATGTTTAGTTTAACTTGAGGCCCATACCATGAAAGGGAGCCCATGTCCTACACTGCCTGGATGGCCAGGAACAGAACACTGGATAGCACAGAGACCAAACAACTGGCAAATAAACACTACTACTACTATTACTACTACTACTACTACTACTAATGATAATAATAACAATAAATCAATGAAATAATTCCTACTGATATCTTGCTATACTTATAGATTGGTGCCTTGTTCAGTCATCATGGGAGAGGCTTCCTCCAGCAGTAGATGATAGCAGGTTCAGAACCCATAGCCACAAATTATGTGGAAAGAGAGTCTAAATTGGAGGTTTCCATCAGGTCCTCTCCTTAGAGAGGACCTATATATAGAAAAAAAAAAAAAATAAGATAAGCCCTTTAAGGTAGTCCAGGAGTTAAACAGCTTTCATTTCTTCCTTTGGTAAGAGTAAATGTGTTTACATGATAATAAAAAGACTTTTAATATGACTTATAAATATTGTCAACTATGTCCTTGACTAATTTTCAGAATATGTATCAAGTATTTATCTGACGATTTTTATATTATGCAGGATTTCGGTTACCTGCATTGAAAAAAAAATTAGGTAAAATTACTAATTTGATAAACTGTTTTACTGAAAGCCATGCTAACAAAAGATAGGGTTGCGCTGTTTCCTCCTGTGAATAAGCATGATACTCAAATACAATATTAAGAGACCTGAAGCGTGGTGAGCACACTTTTAATCCCAGCACTTAGGAAGCTAAAGTAGAAGAAGCAGGAGTTAGAGGCCAACCTGGGCTATAGTGCAACACCCTGATTCAAAGACAAAACTTTAAAACAAGGAACCAGGCATAATGACATGCTTTTAATCCCAGAAATTATAAGGCAGAGGCAGTAGACCTCTGTGAGTTCCAGGCCAGGCCAGTCAGGGATACACAGTGAGCCCCTACCTCAAAATAAATAAATAAATAAATAAATAAATAAATAAATAAATAAATAAATAAATAAATAAATAAATGAGAGCGGGAGCGACAGGGGGGGGGAGGGAGGGAGAGAGGGGGCAGGGAGATGATAAATACCGCATCAATAAATGACACAACACCAAATGGTTCAATCACTATCACTAATTATAAGGCTGCTAAAAATTAGGATAAATTGAAAAAAAAATCAGAGCTATCTTAATAACAGCCCCTTTTAAGGACAAGAAAAAACAATAAACAACACAGAAAAGTCAGAGACTTAGAATAAGTTTTCAACAGTACTCTGTAAGAATATACAATATAAGAATAGCAAATATCTGAGTTGCAAACATTGCCTAGATCATCTGGTGTCTGCAGAACAGAGTGGTGGAGCTTCTCATCAAGCTGCAGGTCCTTCTGCTCCATGTGATCTATATTTAGTGTAGAGGGGGAAGGTGTCTGTGATCTGGATCCCATAGCTGAATGAACTGGGGAGGCACTTTCTGAACCTGTAAGGATAATTTCATAAAATCACTGTGAAGAATGTATTCAGTATCCTACCTAAGGCATAATATTTCAAATATCAATAATACATAATGTTAAGACATCAAAAGGCAAACCAAGTCTTCTCATTGATCTTAGCATACCCTCCGATTAATTTTCTAGTGTTTAGGCATCCTTGTAATTCTCTTAACATCCTACAATCTGGCAACAATTTTTGTATTCTAACCAAATGAATAATATTTATTAAAACCATCATAGTTTAGGCTTTTTCCTTGCACAGAATCCTGACTAAATTCTTGGCTTAGACACTCTTTCCTACTGATGCCTACTCCTGACTTTACCAAGTGTAACTCCCTGCTATATGGCTTGGTTGACTTTCATACCTTCACATTATACCAGTATTATACTGACTTCAACATGCCTGTTCAGTTTGAAACACCCTCAGTAGAATTCAAACTCCTTAAGCACAGGCTTGCTAGTGCATTACACATGGCAGATGGTCTTGCTAGTTTAATCAATGTGCAGCATAAACTGCCATACAGAATAGCCGATGGAAGTTGCAGAACAGAGTCCACTGATGATACTAAACAGGAGCTTTTCATGTTGGATTTCTTTCTAGCTCAGAAATATCAATGTTCTGGATCTAATAATTGTAAATTCTTGCCCTTTTTACTTCTTTCTATACAGTAAAGCAAAAAATAACTCATGTTACATGTTTGTATTAATTTTCCAGATGTGTGGTTGCACATATCACTTGAGTAATTTTTCAAAGTAGCATAATAAATGCCCAAAAGATAAAAAACTTTAGTATATGCATCATGTCATAATGATTACACAATCACATTATAACTATATATCAAAATAATATAACTCCACCTAGAATTAATTAGGTGGAGGAGTCATATTACTAACTAGGTAGCATATTTGTTTTATTTGGCATACAAGAAAATTCCTATAATAACACAGTTGCAGAAGCCTGAGGATTCTGAAGCTTAACATAAGCACCATCACACAGAAGGCACATGGAAAAAAATCTCCTTAACACTTATCAAAAACTGCAAGCTTACATCAAGAGACATCAGTGTTTTCATCAAATGCTTTGAAATACAAATCTAAGCCAGACATTGGTGGTGCACACCTTTAATCCAGCACTCGAGAGGCAGAGGCAGGCGGATCTCTGTGAGTTTGAGGCCAGCCTGGTCTACAGAGTTAGTTTCAGAACAGGCTCCAAACCAATACAGAGAAATCCTGTCTCAAAACACTAAAAAGGAAAGAAAAAGAAAAAGAAAAAGAAAGAAATACAAATCTATTTCCTTTGTCTCCTATTTCATAAAAATCCATACATTAGACATTTTAGATTTACTGTGTTATATATGTGCATGCATGTATCTATTGACCATAGTATGTGTACGGAGGTTAGAGGACAACTTGCATAAGTTGGTTCTCCTCTTCCAATATGTAAATCTCTGGGATCCAACTCTGGCTGTCAGGAGTGGTGGCAAGTACCTTTTCCCAATGAGTCATTTTGCTAAATTCATTTTTAAGACCTAAGATTTTAAAAACAGTTTATATTGAGATGAACTACTAGAAAATAAATATTACCTTTAATTTCATTAACAAGACTCAATAATAGCTGACTTTCCTGGTAATAGAGCTTTTTAAAGCAAAACCCAACATTTCTTTATTCATATCCCAAATACGTATAGAGCACATTTTAACTGTATATATTAAACTTCATATCTTTTAATCTTTCCCACTATATTTCTTGTAGTATCTGAAAACTCTTGTATTAAACAGAAGGGAAAATTTCAGGGCAACTAACATCCCTCTAATAAGACACAATTAACAGTGTGATAATGCATGCAAACTTGACCAAAAAATATTATCTTAAAAGTTTTCTATATTGAGTTTATGAAATTATACTCACTCCCAAATTTTATGTTTATGAATAAAAGACATAGCTGTTTTTAAACACCCCACGCACTACTGATAATGTCAGTGATTAAGGTTAGTATTCCTAATAAAACCTACCAACAGGGTAACGGAATCAGTCATTCAATGCAGCACCTAGGCTGCATGAATATTACAAATTTTTAGATGTTTAATTACAAAAAAGGGACCATATAAACAAACATAAAACCAATTTTCTTCATATAGAAGTTTTAATTTTTAGACTTTTTATTTGAACTATTTATTTATTCATTTATTTTCTGTAGCATGTTAAAAGACCCAGAGACAAATATTGAGGTCCAAGCTTCAAGCTGAAGATCAGAAAAGGAAAGCAGCCAGCCACTAGCTCTTACCTCTACCTCAGATTGACAGGTGATCCTGGTTTCACCAAACCTCACACTGCAATCCCAGACTGATTACTGATGACCCTACTCCTATCTTTTATACCTCTCTAGTGCTGGGATTAAAGGCATGAGCTCTGTTACTCTTAGAATGATTCAATCTCGTGTAGCCCTGGGTGGCCTTGAACTCAGAGAGACCCATCTGCCTTTGTCTCCCGAGTCCTGGGATTAAAGTATACCTCCACTGCCTGATCTCTAGAGCTTATGGTTAACTTTGCTTTCTGAATCCTCAGGAAAACTTTAATAAATCATAAATAATATATCACCACAATTTATCTGTATGTATATGTGTGTGCAGGTGCTCTCATCCACATAGGCACATTTGGGAGGGAGCATGAAAAGGCCAGATGGTTATTAGGATGTCATCATTTCCTATTGTTGTCCAACTTTTGAGACAGCACCTCTCATTCAACTTGGAGTTTTGTTGTGATAGAGTGGCTGGCCAGCAAGCTCCTAGGATCTGCCCATCTTAGTACCACAAAGTTGGAGTTAGAGAATGTACTGCCATGCCTGGCTTTTACAAGTGTTCTAGCATCCAAATTCAGATCCATGTGCTTGCTCAGCCAGTACTTTACCCACTGAATCTTCTCCCTAGCTCTTAAGAGCTTTACTTTAGATGAATAAAGAGGTTAAAAAAAAAAGTGTGGTGACATTTTCTTTTACATTGTAATAACCTTTGAAAAACAGCAGTTTTACTAATGTTTTAAACAAACTAGAATTAGAATAAGCTTGCTTGGGGAAATACCTGCTTTTAAAGAGATCAGGGACTACCTCATGATTGTTAACTGGAACAGTGCACCAGAGATGAGTGAGGTGCATCAGAGTGCAGCTGGAACCAGAGTAAGTTTAGATTACAAGGTAGGAGCTTCAAGATCATTTTCTCTAACCCTGCAGTAACACTATACTAAACAAGAATTCTTTGTATTTAATTATGACTCAACTTCCAGGACTCCACTTAATATACTAAAGTTGGGTTTGGTCTTAATAAAAAAGTATCTGCAAATAATAATTTGCTTATAATTAGGAATTCTAGTATAGTAACAAATACATTTTCTTATTGGCAGAGTCCTTTATATTTCCTGTAATAAATGTTGTACAAAGATAGTTTGTAGAAAGCCTTGCAGACTACTGCCAAGATTTCTGCATCTTCTTTGGAACCCCATGACAGCGCCCTCTACCAGCAGGAAGTAGTTTGGAAAGAACGACGCCCAAATTCCCAAATATTGTTTATAAATGTTTGTTTTCATTTAAATGGAGTTGGTTATAAATGGTTATAACCACAAGCAATCTTTTTAAAGGTAAAAAGGGAATTATGGTATAGATATGAATACTTTGCTTTGGAATGGATTTTCTTTTATTGATACAATTTAAGGTCAATTTTGTGATATGTATATTTCTCCTCTTGTTTAGGTATTGTGTTTATATAGCTCATTTAGTAATGTAATGTATAATTTAGTACAGATTATTGAGAGTTACCTATGATAATTAAAACTTGGTGTTAAGTTAGTTAGGATTTCTAGATATGCAGAGATGTATTTGAGATGAATAGGCATTCTTCAAACCTTTCAAAGACCTACAGAATATGACATTTAAAATGGTTTAGGGATTTTCTTGACAGTGAGGCACAACTGCTCCTGGTAACACCACCTGCATCAGAAAGGAAGATGGACATCGAAGAAAAACATTATGGAGTTTGCTTCTAATATGGCAAGACTAGCCATTTGGACAAGATACTGTTCTTGTCTGGACTGTTTGACTTTATGTTGTAGAAACTGGACATGCAGGACCCACAAAAAGATGACTGCTGATGCAAGATGGACATTGCTACAGGATTCCTGCTTCATGGAAGAGGCTGCCAGACAGTCTACAGGACACAGAGAAAAATGACTGACAAACTGCCATTACAAGTGGACAGTTTAAAGTTTCCTGCCTTGTTGAGGAGTCTGGACACACTATGGCCTATGGGCTGAAGATGGAACATTACAGAAGAACTTCGGGTGACTGACCAGGCAATGAGTTGTCTCTGTCATTTCTAGAGTTTATATATTATCCTTCTGTGGTCTTTGAAGGAGTTGAAGACAGACAGTTATGGTTATAGTTTTCCTTAGTTAGGTTTAAAGATAAGTTACATATAGGACTTTAGACTCACAAAGATAGGATAGATGATATTTTCTTTAAGTCTTACAAAATGTTAATGGACTAAATATTGTTTACTGTGATTCTTATTTGATAACTGTTGTATGTTATATTTTGCTATGTTAAGGTTAAACCCTTTCTTTTACTTTAGACAGAAAAAGAGGAGATGATGGGAGATGTTATTCTGTATATGTGTTTCTCATACTGGTTAATAAAGCTCTGTGGCCAATGAGATAGCAAGATAGGCGGGGCTAGGAGACCAGGAGGAGGAGAGAGGAAGTAGTAGGGAGGAGTTGAGATATAGCCCAGGGAAGAAGCAGGAAGCCCGCCACGGCTCCCCAATAAGACGACCACGTGGAAATACTTAGATAAGTAGAAATGGGTTAATAATTAAGGCAGAGCTAGCCCATAAACAATAATGGTAACTGGCCAACAGGATTGTATCAAACACAGAGTCTCTGAATGTTATTTGGGGCTGGTGTGGCTGTGGGCCCAGACTGGCGGGTTGGCGGAAACATACACGCTACACTAGTTTAACTTTGAACAACAATGGAAAAGATACATTGAAGCACTGTTTTCCTCTTCTAGATTGGCTGTTTAATAGCTGCTTCCAGTCTGGTGCATATACACTGGGTCTACTACTGCTTACTTATCATGTTCTTCATGTCAAGAAAGTACTTTGGATTTTGTTTTGTTTTGTTTTCTCTTCTGTTAAAATAAAAATTAAATGAAAACAAAACAAACAAAAAACCCCATTGAAATAGCAGTAGGTCATACAAGCTATAGAAACTTAGCCAGATTCTTTGGGAATTTAAAGGCCAAGACTTAGAAACATTCCCTGAAATTACCAGTAACTGTTGCAACTTCAGCCGAGAAGGCTTGCTGATTAAGGCTGCTTGTTTCTGAATCTAAATGAAGCGTTGTTAGGCTGGCCACTTCCTGCTCCTCAGTGCTCTGATGATGGCAAGAACCTAAATCCGCATCAGCAGAGGATGGGATCCCAATGTCAGTCCCAAAGCCAAAGTCTGTAAGAAGAAGAAATGCTAGTATTATGACAACACAATAATAAAATATTCACATTCTTCCTAGTCTACTCTTTGCATTATATTCTGGCAAATGTAAGCAGCAGCAAAACTTTGAAGATTTCGACTAAAAGCATTTTAAGGTTGTAATAGTTTATTATTAGCAATATTATTTTAAAATGGCATTCTTATGTAGTTTCTGATAGCTGGTAATAATCTTACTACTTTTTAAGTAGTTTATAAGTCTGTCTGTCTCTCTCTCACACACACACATATCATACCTCTTAAAATCTCAACTGTTTGAGCTCAGGATAGTATATAATCAACCCATGAAAGAAGGAAACATATAATACTCCAAAGTACCTTCCTCACTCCTCACAAACACAATACCCAAAGGCTGTTACTTTATTCTCTGAATGCTAAGTAGAGAGAATTTCAGCAGCATAATGATGTATCGAATAATAACTGCTGATATTTAATATAGAGGAATATTCAAGGAAGGGTCTGGGTAGAACAGAATTGGACAACAAGCATCAAATATGAGTGCATTATATCACAGCATCTCATAACCATGCTGGCCCTTTATTTTAACTACGTTCTAAAAAATTTTTCTTTTCACATCTTTAGTCTTTAAAATGTAACTTATCTTATTATGGACAGTAGTTTTGGTTTTTTTAAAATGCCCTTCACTTTTCTAAATCAAATGGTCCCAATCTGAGATGATTCCCTAAAACTTACTTCAGAATTTGTAAAATCAACATACAGGGTAACAACTACCCAAATAACAACAGAGTGCAAAGTAAAAGATATGCAGCCCACAGAAAACGTATACTCCAACAGTAAAAGATACTTGCTGTCAAACTTTCGTCCATCACACTGGAAAGCACTGAAAGGATCCGAGTGACTATCTGAGCTCATAAGATCACTGCTCCCTGCACTGGCAGGAGATGTCCATTCTGAGGGTACACCTGGGTCATCAACAGGACGCATCTGGTTCTGCTTGTTTAGAATATCAGGGAGGTCTTTCGGAATTTCAAGGCTGCCTGGACTACTTCCCCTTCTTGTCATAGTCTAAAACAAGAAACATTTTACAATTAAAATCTTGTTTTTAATTTTAATTAAACACCTGAAGCCTTTAGTTCTCAAGATAATCATCAGTATAAATGCTGATAGTTAGGACCTCAGACGGAAAGGAAAAAATACTTATCAAACAATCAACACAATATGTAATGACATGTACCTGACGCCTAAGCTATTGTACTTCTACTTAACACAAAGACCTGAGTATCAGGTGAGATGGTGCTGGGTCTGAGGCTCTTAAACACAAGAAAAATAAAGTTCACAGTGGAACAAAGAAGCTAACAGAAGAGGCAGTAAGAGAAAAGATAGCAAAGAATTATTTTGTTATTCCAAAATAATTCTTACCCCTCAAAGAAAAAACTCAAATAAAAGGAAATGTAACAGTCACAGATAAATTAAAACCCAAATGGAATATGACAGTTTTTAAAAAGCAATTCTGCAACTGAGAATTAGAGTTACATTAGCTTCTATTTTCATTCTGACATTTAATACTAAAGATAAAAAGGTAAGTTTTAACATTGATTCTACAGTTATTTCAACTGTTTAAGTAATATGTATGGTATCAAAACTATGGGAACTGGGCTAAGTGACTTCTGTATTCTTTCTTATTGACAGCAACCTCGAAAGAAAAAGGAACTAAGAAGGAAGCAACTTACAACTACTAATAGATAGTCCAGTGTGTCTGTACTGAAAGCCACAAGCTTCCAAATGGTTTATGTCTTTGAATAAAAAACTTTGAATAAAAAAGTAATTAAAAAACTTTAAATCTCTCTTATTCCCTCTCCCCCTCTTTCTATCTCTTTCTCTCATCACTACCCCCATCCTGGTCCCCCCGTCCCTGGGACCTGACCTAAGGATTTATGGATACTAGTCAAACACTGTTTATATCATCTATATCACTGAGGTCCAGACAGCTCTCCTTTTACTTTTTATAAGACTGGACCATACTAAGTTGAACAGACTGGCTTTGAACTTACTGTATACCCAGGCAAGGCCTTGAAATAGCTGTCTTCCTGCCTTAGTCTCCTGAGAAGCTGGGTAGAACTTTGTACCAGCTTTAAAAAGTTGTAAAGACTGGCAAGTCAGGGGTGAAGGTGCTTACTATGAAGGATGACAAACAGGGCAGAAGCAAAAATTACCTCTCATAAGCTGTCTTCGGACCTTCACATGCATGCTATGGAATACATGCACCCACATATGTACACATATAAAACAAATAAATTCATATTAAAATGTTTTAGTTACTTCACAAGTAAGGGCTAAATTTCAGGAAATGAAGTTTTGATTAAAAATCTCCATATACACATTATACCTATCTTTTAGTTCTATTTTTGTCTCAAAAACCAATAAATTAAACAAAAATCGAGCTCACCGAGGCATTCCCACTTCGAAGCCGCTCTGCTATGAACTCATCCATCAGGTCAGGAACATTAGCACTGCTGCTGCCAGTATCACTATTAAGAGGAGGCAGCTTGGGGCTTGTATCCTCTTTGTTTACTAGAAGCAAATAAATAACTAAATATAGTGAGCAACAACTTAACTCTATTTTCTAAATTTGAAAAAAAAAATTTAAAAAAAAGTACCTCTGCCATATCAATTATTTGCCAAACATGCACTTATGAATAATCTCCCTCGCTTCAGATTTAATTTTTAAGAATTAGTAAATTGTATTTACTTTATTTAACTAAGCAGATGTTAGTCAATCTTCAGTACGACTTTAAACAGCAAGAAAGCTAGAGGTAAGCACTAGTTGAAGTCAGGTTAATATTGCCTATAAAGAAACTGGTATATTTTTATTTCTTCCTACTCTATGCTGCTATAGAGCCTTAATAATTCACAATCTCCCTCTTTTCCTAGAGGATAACTGCAAGGAATATATCCTTTCAATTCATGCAAATCTCAGAGAGACACAAAGACACTTAAGTTTGGATACAAATTAAAATTTCATGATTTGGTATACTGTTTTTTTTAGATTTAGTCTAAAGTCTAACCTCAGTGCTTGAAGAAAAAAATTCAATTTTCACAAGAATCAAGAAAAAAAAATAGTTACTTAATTTGCTTAACATTATCACTATAATATGATTTTATAGTAACGATTATTTTCACTTGGAAAACTAACTTGTAGAAAATACTGTTGGAAAGTTCGTTCTCTGTAGTACAAAAAACAGTGCTATTTATATCCCTACTGAACCACAAAGAATTTCAGATTGTGCAATACCATTGTCTTTATATTACTGGCCAGGCTTTGCTAAGCTGTAATATACTGCCCTCAAGTGGCATTAATGGCTCAATGCAAGATGCATTATACAGCGTTGTTAATCATGCTAACAAAACCATGTTAAAACAAATGAAATCAAAACCTACCTTACTGCTGAAAGTTAAGTTTCTGTATCTGTAAAGTTGTTTAGTTTTGAAACAAGATAAAGTGGTTACTACAATCTTGCTTCCTTTTTCTAATCTGCACATTTAGGTTCCATTTGAAATAATGATTAGCTATTATGAAACCTTAATGTACATTTAAAAATCTCACAATAAAGATTTAAGTCTTTCAAAGATATATAACATATTCTATACACAAGAACAAAAGACTAAAGGCCTACAGAATATTTTTTTTTTTACAGAATACCTTAAATAGAAAGCAACTAAATCTTTGATATTAAAGAAAGGATTTTTCTCTTCAATGATTAGTTAAGTATAATGTTCATGCTGGTTGTAGGACTTTGATTTCTGTTACGTTAGATGTCAAAGTAACCTTTTACCAAGGAAAAAATACAAAACCGACTAAATTAGCAGTGAGAGTAAGCAAATTCAATGAGATACAGCTAATGCCCATTTAGACATACAGTAGTGGGGCAAGAGAGAAAGTACAGCCAGCTCCTCAGTGAACTTTAAGACTCAGGGTACAGCCTCAGAAAAACACTTGACCTTTGAAAGGCCACTGACAGGTAAAACAAGCTTGTTTCAAGTTTAAATAAAAAATATTATCATAAAAAAATTTACTTCTGTATCTTCACCTTTCTATTTTGTTGTTCAGCAGCAAAGAGGTTTAACTAAATGCCTCATAAAGGAAATTAGTAATTTAAATAAATATTGTATGCTGGGAAAAATACAGCTGGGGAAAGGCGCATGCATAACCAAACAGAGAGAAAGCAGTGACCATCCCAAAGCTTTTTGATTGCTTATAGCTTGCTTCAGTTGCATTAAGCCAAACTGGTGCTGTCTTTCTCCTTTTGCGCTCTGCACACTGTTAGTGCTCACCTGCAGCTTTCCTTCCAAAATAGCCCATTACATGACTGTACAGATCCCTCAGTGGAGCCTCTGGTGGCATTCTGTTCTGCCTCTGTGGGGAAACATTTGCCTTCGGCTTCGAAAGAGCATGTACAACAGTTTTATAAACGCCACCCAGGGAGCCCTGCTGTAGTCCTGCCTCATGACTTGATGACCTAAGAGTACTGCGACTCCCTAACTGGTTACTTGCAATTCCTTCTTTCTGTGATGTGGTGGGAATCTCTGTGGATTCCTTCACTGTTTTGCTAACTGATGCTGCACCAATCGTATCTAGAGGTCTGTACACACCAGGTTTTACAAGGTCTGTACCACTAGCTGAACTGGTCTGTGTGTTGCTGGTGCTGCTGTTGCTACTACTGCTAAAGCCACTGAGCTTCCGTAGTCTCATCTTCCATGGAGCCTCTTTGTTTTCCAGAGGGTTATAAAACTGGACAGACTCAGTAGATGGTCTAAAAGTAACATGAACACTATTTCGTTTCTTAGCAGCAATTTTCATGATTTTGGCCCTATGAGTTACTGTTTCAGACAAGCTCCTCTTAGTTGGAGAAAGCTTGCTAGTGTTTGAAACATGAGGCATTCTGCGGTTCACTGGCGCTTTTAGTGCAGTTTTCTTGGCATGCATTATATATGGGGTTATTTTTTCATTAACTTGTATACTCTTAAGCTTTTCACCTAGTGTCATATCTACACAGGCATCTACTTCTGTGGCTGTTTGTCTATACAGATGTTTCCTTTTTTCTTTATCACAAGAACTATCGGAACTAGGATCCGATGACTGTTCATCAAGATTTAGTTGCTTAGGTTTTTCAGCAGTTTGTGTTGTTGAGAAACTAACTGACTGGTCAGGTGCAAGAGTACTTGTGAAGACAGCTGAGCTTGGTTCTTTTTGAAATGGTGTATTTTCAGGAGTCCCAACATAAGACATGAGATTTTCTGACTTTATTTCCTGGCCTATGTATTCTAGTTTATCTAAAGATGGTATTTCATCTCTAGTTACTGTAATAATCACCTTCTGAGAAGCTGTATCTTTACCTAGCTCATTTTTACTATGATTTTCCTGGTTTTCTTTAAAGTATTCTTTCAGGGAAGAAAGAAGATCATCATCTCCTTCAAGGTCAATGTACTGGATTTGTTCGAAAGCTGCATCTGCAAGTTCTACTGGACCTATTAAATGACAAAGATGGTCATATATGCTATCACCAACTTCCAGAGAAGACTCTCTACTATGAGTATCAGTGCTGTAGCTTTCAGTGGATCTAGTTATTGAAGAAGCCTCTGTGGAAGTCTGCAAGCTTGGAGCATGACGGGATGAACTGTCAACGACAGGAACTGCACCTTTGGCTCGATCAACAGTGAATGGTTCCACGATGTCAGAAGTGCTGCTACTTCGAGGCAATGGCTGTTCCTCATTCAAAGCTCCAAAAACTTCATTTCCAGTGTCTTCACTCTGTGAAAAATGTCTGACTCTGGTGGAGCGGGGAAGGATTTGAGCATCATCAATATCTGTAAAAGACAAAAAGTATACACAGTAGAAACTATAGAAATATACATAACTGTTTCACCCACAACCTAATATTTGCTTCCCAATTAAAAAAATCTGATTTTTTTAAGTTCAACTAAAGAAAACTAATTAAAAATATGTAGCCTATTTTTTAAAAATATGATAAGCCCAAGGCTTGTGGTGTCAATGAATTAGAAAATGACAAAAATCCACTTAAGATGTTAACATGCATATGAAGAGTGAGGTGGTGAAACACTTGGAAGTGCAGTTTAAGATAGAGCTGTGCCAATACCCCAAACAATTCAGACTTGTTAGTTTTTCCTATTCAGGTTGTAAGCAGGAGAAAAAGAGACCCTAATGTACAAAGCTGACATAGGTGTTCCATGTAGACTTTTAGAAATTCTGCTCCATTAGGCAGAAACAAGACATTGCCTTTCTTCAGCTGTTGCTATCTGGTGGACCACATATTGCAGCAATGGAAACCTCCTTTCTGTTTCTTAAAGTTTTGTTTGTCAGGGCACTCTGCTTAACTTTACTATAATCTTAAAAGTCTATTCTTTACCATCAAATATATTCAGCAAAAAAAAAAAAAAAAAAAAGTAACATCAGTACATCATACAAATTATTTTTTGGTTTTTATAAAAAAAAATATCTAAATCTTCTATAGAGAAATCGTATCTACTTATGAGTGGCCCTTCTCATAAACAACCACTGTGCTGATTAGTTTTATGCCAACTTGACACAGACTAGAGTCATTTGAAAAGAGGGAACCTTAATGAGAAATGTCGCCACTAGACCAGCCTGTGGGCAAGCCTGTGGTGCATTTTCTTGATTAATGATTGATGTGGGAAGGCCCAGATCAACGTGGGTGGTGCCACCCCTGGGCAGGTCCTAGTCCTGGGTGCCATAAGAAGGCAGGCTGAGCAAGCCAAAGGGAACAAGCTACTAAGTATCATTCCTCCTAGGCCTCTGCATCAGTGCCTGCATCTAGGTTCCCTGCTGAGTTCCTGCTCTGACTTCTCTGAACAACTGATTACAATCTATAAACTCAAATTACCCCCTTCCTCCCCAACCTCCTTTAGTCATGGTGTTTTATTACCAAACTCTAGAAACTATGACTTCTCACACCTCTTTTTTTAAGAAGCAGAGATTCTGGGATACTGGAGAGATGGCTCATCGGTTAAGAGCACTGGCTGCTCTTACAGAGGACCCAGGTTCAATTCCAAGTACACACATGGCAGCTAACAACTGTCTGTAACTCCAGTTCCAGGGGATCTGATATCCTCACAGGGACATGTTTTTGGGCAAAATACCAAAGCACATAAGACAGGGGCAAATAAATAATAAGTACAGCTTCTGAAGCCAAAATAGAGATTTAGAGATTGCCTAATTAATTCTCTTACAGATGAAAAAGTGGAAATCCAGAGGGATTAGTTTTCATTTTCAAGTTATAATGCAGTTTCAGAAGAAGACTTAATGTTATTACATTAGTTTTACAATCTAATGCTAAGTATATAAGTCCTTGTGGCTATGTATATACAATATGTGGTATTGACATACAAAATCAAATATATATATATATTTGAAATACATATATTTCAAAGTGTAATTGTGGAAATTAACACAATGCCTATGCATTCATTATAAAGTCTTGCTGGGTAGTGGTGGCACACACCTTTAATCCCAACACTTGGGAGGCAGAGACAGGCAGATCTTTGAGTTTGAGGCCAGCATAGTACACAGAGAGAGTTCCAGAACAGCCAGGACAGTTACACAGAAAAGGCTTGTCTCAAAAAACCAAAATTATAATAAATAAATAAATACTCTTTAGGTTACCTAACAATTAAAAAGAATGTATCTACCAGCAAAATAAAATCAGAATTTTAACAGATTATCATTGCTATTTATTACACTTGTAATACAAATGCTAAAAGGAACAGAAATAAGCCTGGCATGGTGGCTGGCACAAGGTTATAATCTAGTACTTGGGAGGCAGAGGGATGAAGAGCTTAGTTCAAAGCTAGCCTATGCGACAAAAGTGAGACCCTGTCTCAAAAAATAAAAGTGACAGAATTATTATTGAAACATTCTAACTAAACATTTAAATTGGAGTAAGAACACATAAAAGTAATTTAGATTTACATCCTCTAGAAAGTGAGTGTAGCTTGTTTACAAAAGGTAAATTGTTATTTGATTTAGTTTCACAATCCATGACATAGCTAAAATGGTGGCCTTTCTGCTATGTAAAATAAAGAAGAAAAAAAATTCTTGACCACTGAATCAATGCTTCACGGAAGCCTATAGTTTTATAGATGTGGCAAGTCTTATTTTGCTAGGTTTGCTTGGTAATGTTTAGCATTAAAGCCTGGAGATTATTTTCTGTATTTCTGTATTTTCTGGATATTATGTTTCAAAGAAAGGTTATTTTGCTAGTCTGAAAGGTAAATTATGCATTTAAGTATTACTGTCAGATTGTAGCATATAAGAAAAAAAAAAACTCTTCCATTAGAATTTAGGTTTCTTGAACATTTTTATGCTGTTCATACAACTACTTTTAGGAGCATCATACAGATAACACCATCATACAGAACGGATATAATACAGAAGAAGGAACACCTTGATTATATAAAAATGTTGCTCACCAGGGTTGGACAGATAGCTGGATGTAGAAAAGCACACACTGCTCCTTTAAAGGATCTGAGTTTAGATCCCAGCACCCACAGCAGCCTTCTACTCTAGCTCCAGATCTGATGCCTCCTCCGGCTTCTTTGAATACCTGCACTCACGTGCACAAAACCACACACAAATGCACACAAACACACAAGTTTTTTTTTTTTTAAGCTGTTGCTCATTGATAAAAAAAATTTTATGAGAACTGAACCACAAAATTAGAAATATTAACCTTCAACTAGATTTCTAAAAAGCAGAATCTCCAAATTCTTTTAATGAAACTAAATTATTTTCCTTAGTGAATACAATTATTGATTTTTTTTGTCCCTTGAATTTAAAATGATTTATGCTATTTTATATAGAAACCAATATCATTTATGAAATTCAAGTTTCTTTCTGATAAGTACTAGATAATTTTATTATTTTTTTGCCTTCATGGTAAGATGTTTTACATAGATGTAGTATAGCTATGTTAGAAAAACACTATATGTTTTTAAAAGATGAGATGTCTCAGTGGGAAAAGCAATGTTACATTAGTGAATCATGAGAAGATTTAAAAACCAATCCTATGGCTAGGATGTAAAATAAATAAATTTAAAAACAAACAAATAATCAAGGTTAAATAAAAAATTTGTCCCACTGAATGATCTTCTACTCTTTTAAGACTCTAATATTCACATATACATGTTTTATGTTTATGCGTGTTCATACTAATGTATGTATATGTTTGTGTGTGCAGGTGCATGTACATGTTCCTTTAGTTTTGTGTTATGCTATAGTGTTTTGTTTATAAGAATGCTATGTATGGATTGTATTCTTTTATTTTAATTTTAATTTTTTGAATCAGGCTCTTAACTTCTTAGCCCAGGCTAGCCTGGAACTCACTATGTGGCCCAATGGTCCTCAAACTCATAAGCCTGAGATGATCTTCCTGTCTCAACTCCTATCTGTTGGTACTACAGGAATGAGCCATTATGCTTATATCTACCAACTTCCCTGTAAGTAACCATCAAATTTTACTTAAAAATATTAAAATAATTAAATAAGAAGGAAGGCTGACTATGACAGCACACACCTATAATCCCAGCATTCTTTAAGTGGACATAGGAAGAATAGAAGTACAAAGTTATGCTCTGCTCTGCTAGTGAACTCAGGGCCACGAACTGAATATAATTTGGAATTACGCTATAACCATCATATTATAAGCAACGAGCTACCAAAGATGGACATGCTATTACATATTGGTGACAGGAAAAAATAAGTATCTTCATTGCATGAACATATCTGTTTACAGATTGGAAATTTTCATTCTTGGTAAAATTTAGAAAAAGGGGAGGGGCATTTTTCTTGTGCCAGAAAAAAAGAATTATAAATAGTAAATTGCCTCTGTTGTTAAATTTTTAGTACCCTCCTTTCATGAAGGCATTACTTTTGGCACTATAAGCAAATTTGCCTAAGAAATTGCTTAACAGGAAAATAAGCACTACTAGTCATAGTGGTACCCCTGCAAGGTGGAGGCACAGAGCTCTCAGTTCAAGAACAGTTTAGGCTGCATAAAAAATCCCTGTCTCAAGCTGGGTGGGACATGTCTTTAAACCCAGCACTTAGAAGGCAGAGCCAGGTGAATCTCTAAGTATGAGGCCAGCCTGATCTACATTCAAGTTCCAAGATAGTCATGGCTACACAAAGAAACCTGTCTCAAAACAAACAAAAAATCCCTGACTCAAAAATCAAAACAAACCAGAAAGTCTGCTAAGTTCACCCTCAAATGCAGTCAAGTGAAGTCTAGAGCAGCAGTTCTCAACAGCTACTGGGAGAGGAGGCCAGAGACTATGCTTCCTTAGAAGCAGTAATTTCTAAAAAGTTGTACTTGGTGTTTATGCAAGCCCCAATATACTGCATCAAAATTCGAGCTAAGGGCCTAAGCAAACACTTTTTTTTTTATAACTATTAAAGACAAGTCTTATGTTAAGAAACAGTGTTGGCATAATGCCAATGACCTTCACCTGGTCCCTAGTGTAGAAAAACTCTTCAAGGATACTCAATAATTTAGTCTCTAACTATATATGACATTCCGAGACAGAGCATCACAGCACTCACAATTATGTAGGTACAATGGCCCTCTAAAAATAATGGAGGAGAAAAGAGGGCTGGCAAAAAAGGTACTTTGATAACTGATGGTTCATATTTAACAATTTTAGTATGTTTTGAAAAACACAGGTGTAGGGAGGATTAAAAGAAGTTTAGTTTTAACTTCCTGCTCCCCAAGCTATTCAAGATTATCATAAAAGGAAATGGAAAAAAAATTCAATTGTATTTTAATTTCAAAAACTATTAGGAAAATGTTTTTCTTTTCTCACCTTTTTGCTTTTATCAAGACAAGGTCTTGCTAAATAGCTCAGGCTGGCCCCTGCCTCTGGAGTGCTAGGATTTCAATCACACCACTGTGACAGGAATTGCCTCCTTTCTGTGGACACTTTTCTGATAAAAGGCTACTTTAACCAAAAGGCAGAGTAATTGTGAATAAGAGTGCTTATAAAGTTGTTACAGACGCTAGATTACTGATCTCAAAGGTACACACAGGAAATATTTTATTATGTGATCATTTAAAGTATAAACATGGGGAGAAACACAGAAAATAATGAAAAACATTGGTTTATTTATCTATTCTTTTACTCTTTTGTGGAGTTTTGTTGTGGCAGTGTGTTTGTTTGTTTGAAACAAAGCTTGGTATGTAGCCCAGGCTAACCTCATACTCACAACCTCCTGCCTCTATTTCCCAAACTCTGCAGTTAAGGACATGTGTCACCATACCCAGATTATGAAGTTCTTTTCTTACTAATTCTTTCTAAATTCTTTTTTGCCCTTAATCTTCCATTCCTGCTAGGATTTCAGACCTATGTCACAGGCTGGCTGATTTATGACTTGACTGCCCCCAAAATGGTTTGTTTATACATCAAACTACCCTAAAATAAAATTTACTTAAACTTTGGAAGAAACATAATTAACCAATTGGAATGGTTGAAGGTCAAGCCATGATTTTCACTTATTAGCACTAATTTTACATACTTCTCCTCTTCCACCCACCCCTTGAAGAAACAAACTCCATGCCTTCAATCGACTTCCATGAATCACAAATGCAAAAAATGTGAAAACAACTCAGATTTCTACAATATAAACTACAATATAAATCATCTGATTTAATAGTGTGTTGGGTTTTTTTTATTTTAAAGATTAGTTCAGTATCTTCTTGATTTGTGTTCTATGGACTTCAATGTTATTATATATTAAACTATCAAAATGTTAGTGAAAGTATTTAATGCTGAAATAAAGTTGAAAAATACTGGATTCTGCAATTATTATTTAGTTAAGAGACTTCTGGGGGGGGTCTCCTTATATGTCAGCAAACACTATGGATCTTAATTTGTTTCCTAATAACATCTCATTATATCTTAGTATTCTAACCATTGAATTCATCAGCTTGCACATGGTGACTTCATCTTAAGACAGTTTTCAAGGACATAAGGATTTGCCATTACATTAAAATGCTGTGTGCCTTACCTCTTGGAGTCCTAAGAGAAAAATGATTTCTAATTGAAAGTAACTTTAATTATGCTTTGACACTGTATGTGTGCATTTTCATAAAACACTGATGGCAAAGTATCTTATGAACAAACTAGTTTTGGAGGATTGTGTTTTTAAAATGTCCTTTCTGAGATGCTCTGCACTGACTAAAATTACATCAGGTACAGGTAGCTCACACCTATAATCCTACCACTCAGGATGCTAAAGCAGGAGGATTGCCATCATTTTGAAAGTGAGATCTAAAATGATTTGTTCCAGAGACTAGTATGTCAATATATTCTAAATTTTTAAATTTGTCATAGAGGCATTTTATCTCAAATTAGGAAAATGGGAGACAAAAATTCATGGCACTTGAATAATCTTTTAAGTATTATCTATAAATATTTAAAGGTCTTTTAAAAAGGTAATCTTTATGACTTATTTATACCAAAGCAAGAATTGTGAAATACAAACAACTCATGCTACTTAAGGCAATATTTGGAACATTTTGAAAGGAACAATGTAGCCTGGGCCCAGTACTTGGGAGGCAGAGGCAAGAAGATCAGGTATTTGAGGTCACCCTTGACTACATACTGAATTCAAGTTCAACCTTCGCCACATGAAGTGGTCTCAAACAACAGGGGTGAGAGTTGGGGCTAGGGAGGTAACACTTCATTTTTCTTTTATCATTTAAAAACACATTGTATTGCTGCTTCTGGTGTTGTTTGTGTGATCCTTCAGTGTGGGGCTGGTGCTTCTTCTGTGGAGCACGCCAGCACTCATTATGGCAGATGGGAAACCCAAGGAAAGAGTCAAGACTGAGAACAACCATATTAATTTAAAGTGGCAGGCAGATGCTTCTGTGGTGCACTTTAAGAAGCAAACACCTCCTAGTGAACCAATGAAAGCCTATTGTGAATGGCAGGGCTTGTTTGATGGTAACCAATCAGTGAAATGGACACACAGTTGGAAATGGAGAAAGAACATACTGGTGCACTCCTGCAGTAGACAGGAGGTGTCGATGAAACAGGAAGCCTGCTACTTTAGCATTTTGTTACAGACCAGTAAGACATTCTCAATTAGAAAGCAGAAGTTTAGTTCCAACATATCCTGACTACTACAGTATAGATTTCTCAGTTCTTTCATTTCTCCATCCCTATTTCTTTATTGTATATTAATAACTGGTATGAATCCTAGATAGTTTTCTCTTCAAATCAAGCTGCTTTTTATTTAAATAAAATTCTTGATTTTTTTTAAATTGGCACCTAAGATAATTATTCAATTATCAAAATATTCAAGTCTCTGACAAGAATTTTCTAAAGTCCCAAAGGTTCTAAAATCAAAAAAAAAACTTTCCGACAGTTTTAAAACAGGAGACTATCTGATCCAACCAAAAATTTAAGAATTAGTGGCCAAAGCTATTTTTAATTTTCCTAAATAAGTAAAAATTGTTTGTATTTGATGCTTTAAGTATACATGCTTTTAAGTCTGAAGCAAAAGAATTTACCTGTTTACAATAAACTAGGTGGTTCTCTTTAATTGTATGTAATTCAGTTATCAGACAGAAACTTTTCTTTTTTTGCTAATTTAAAGAAATAAATTATAGTGAGACATAAGCTTACAAAAATCTGTGCTGTTTATATAGAAAGATAGTGTTTAAATGTGTATGAAATGGCAAAATATTTATATTTTTATAGCCAAGAGCAAAATATTTATTCATTCATTTATTTAGAACTAAGGGCTATATTTAAGAAAAACATGTACCACCATTGTCTCTCATCCATTAAAGTGTATATTATTCCATGTATGAATCATTCAACTGTCCTACAGTTTTGCCCGGTAGCCTTAAATTTTACTAACTTATTCATCAAATATTTATGGATCAGGTGGGCATGGTGGTTCATGTCTTTAATCTCAGCACTCCCCAAGGCAAAGACAGGTGATTTCAGAGTTCAAGGCCAGCCTGGTTATAGATTAAGTCCTAGGACAGCCAGGACTACATAGAAAAATCCTGTCTCTAAAAACCAACCAACCAAACAAACAAACAAAAAAATTGTATGGCTCATTAAGGTTTGAATTAAGGCCAAATTTCCTATTTTACTTTTGTTATTTAACCACAAAAAGCAAATACCAATTTAATATATAGAGACAATTATAAATTATCTCTAATTTACTATATTATGGTTTCAAGATAATACTTGAATATTTCACAAATATATCATAATATGAGGTTAGGCATGGTGGCTTGTGCCTGTCCCAGAAATTAGGAGGCTGAGGTTGAGAGGATCACTGTTGCAGGCAAGCCTAAACTAAGCAGTTTTAGATTAGTTTGAGCTACAAAGTACAACAGTGACTCAAAACAAGAACAACAATATCAGAATACTATCCAGAAGTAATGCTTACATATTCCACCTAGAAAATGCATATATCCAATAATGGGATGCTTTATTGTTCCATTTTGAGAAATATAAATACATTTTGTCATTTATAACTCTTTACAGAGCATTAATCATATGATATATTTAGACATATTTCTATACTTGCAAATAAATAATTCTCAATTATTGGAACCCTGATAATTTAGAAGAAAATTTGATCTTAATGGCATATAGATGGCAGAGGGAAATCACTGAAAATATCATTAACACAGATGTACCTTCCTTCACAGATCTTTCAGTCCACTAAACTAAAGATAGGCTTGAAAAAGAAATCAAAACCAAAAACCATACACATATACTCACAAACCCAAAAAACATCAGTGCCTATTAAAAAACAACAACGCTACAGAAACACGTAAGCAAACTGCTAGGAAGGTATATCGCATAATGCCCAGGTAAGCTCATTTAACTATCACATTTTGCATAATAATTATACTCAAGTTTGCTGCTGTCCAAAAGACAAGATACTGTATAATTTTATATATAAACAATGTAAGTTAAAGGCAATACTAACTGTGGTGATGAAATAAAAAGTAGTTTCTGCATGTGAAGGTGGAGAATGAGTGATTATTGGCATAGACTAACTAGGGAAATTTTAGGGCAATGAAGATGTTTCATATTTTATTTGGGTGATGGGGTATGTATAATTCTCAAAATTCACTGAACTGAATCCACACATTTTATTAAATGATAACTGTCTTAATAAAAGAGCATGCCATTCTGGTACTGATAATCAAAGATCTAATCCAATGGGAAAGCTGAGGTTTTTAAATTCCTTGAAATTGGGGCTACATGGAATGGCTTAAAAAATTTGAGACCATCCTCTGAATTCTACATAGTGTTTTGTCTAATATAAAGCCCAAAGTAACTATTAGATTATATGTTTTTCCAGTGATTATGTACTTTTATTTAGTTTCATAAATACAGAAGGCAGAGAGGAAATAACAGTTAAGATTTGCAATACTGTTAATCAAAACAATAAAACATTAAAAGTCAGTTATCTGTTGTGTGACCCCTATGATACAAATATTCATTACTGTACTTTTTAATCACCTGAGAGAACAAACATCAAACATAACAACCTGCCTTTTACAATAAAAAATGTAAGACATTGGCACAGCACTAAACTTAGCACTTCCAGAATGAACTGCAAGAACAGCATTAGAGTTCAAATAACTCAAAATGTTGATTTCTCAATTATTTTCCAATCTCCCACACCTCCCCCCAAAGAAATTAACTTTGAAGAGTTTATTTGATTAAGCAAATTCGAAAGCAGAGGATTAAAAAGTGAAAAGGGTGGTGCAGAAATTAGCAGAGGTGGCACTACCTGAAAGCTCATCAGAAAGGGGAGTGAGAACAATATCAGGCAAGAAGGGTTTGGAAGTATGGATCAGAACAGGAGCACTTTTAGCACTGCGAATATAGGCCGATGGCAGAGCACATTCACCAATGGATCGGCTTCTCATGGCTTCAAAAAGGAAAAGAAAGAAGTGGGGAAGGAAAAAAGAAGAGTGACTATAATGAAAGGCTGTGTCACAGAAAAAGCAGCAACAGAGAAAACTAAAAGACTCAAAAGAAGAAAACTTTAAATTAAAACATTTCAGCACAGCAAATACTGGCAAGCTGTAAGAAAAGAAACCACAACACACGTTTTGAATGTAATTCTTTTGGTGTAAAGCAGGAAAATGCCTATTATTAGCAATTACAATGGAACAGCATTAAAAAAAAACAGCAGACATTTCAGCACATTAAAAAAAAAAGAAATGAAAAATCTATCAAATGGAATCATTGAAAAATATTTAAATATCATTAACCCAAAACAACTCTGGTATCCTACATGGTCATTTCTCTGCACAATTCTTAAGAAAGCTGAATTATACTAACAAATCATTCCTATTTCCATATTCTTTCCCAAATAAAGTCTTCTAATTACTAATACGTCCTTTTATGAAATTTGTCATGAGTTACTCTTGTGTTTAGTAGTTGTTCACGTGAGAGAACACTTAATCAAACCAGTGTCTTTCATTTACACTAAAGTATAGTATAACTTTAAAGTTTTAATTAGAGACATTTATAGAAAATAGAATTTGCATTAACACGTAGAATCACATTCAAGAGCAGATGTGGGTACACACCTGCACTCCCAGCACTAGGATGGTGAGAAGAGGCAGATCAGAAATTCATGGTTATTTCCAACTACAAAGTGAGTTCTAGGCCAGCCTGGTCTTTAGCATACCCTCTCTAAAAGCAAAGCAAATACACAACAACAACAGGCCAGCTTGGGCTACAACACACCCTCTCTATAAGCAAAGCAAACATACAACAACAACAAACACAGCATCAGGCTCTTAGAACAATAAACAATTTGTGCTCATCCAAATAATAAATATATAAAAACTTCAAAGTATCTTTATTTAAAAAAAACTGCAGGTTACTTTCTAAAACTTGTATTTTTTGACAGTTTATAAAAGAATCACTAGATGACAAAGGTAGAAAATTTTAGTTCACATAGCAATAACGTATAATTTAAACTTCCTACTCATTTTAGCTTCAGTTTAAGCACTACTGAACTTATAGGTACTACTATGTAAGAACACAACACTTCAACTACATGGCATAGTATTCAATGAAAATGATAGAGGCAAAAAGAAACAAAACAAAAACACTTGGCTTCAAGGCTTGTAACTTTCCCTTTAATCAGCATGTGTCCTATAGGTCCTTCCCAAGTATATTCTCTCACTTACTCAAATCTATGTTCTTAAATCATATGCTACAGAAGCCTGTCTTCATCTAAAAGTCTTACTCTCCCTCCTGCTATTCTTTAGTTAGTCCTTTATCTTTCTTTACTTTTCTTTTTAATTTCCTACTACATATTATGTTTACTGGATCTGTAAGTTCAACATTAAAACTCTAAGTGCCAGTGACTACTTTTAAAATTTGATTTGCTTTATTACTTCCTAGTTTTTAAACCAAGAACAAGTATTTGTTCCTAATTTTATCCTTAATGTTTAGAACAGTGTTTTGATACTGAATGTTTAACTTTTCTTCATTCAAATGTGTATAACCCAGGGCTTACCACAGTACATAGGCAGTGTGTTTTAGGCCTCTAGGTGAATAAAGGATCTTCAGAAGAATCTACAAGAAACTGGTAGGAAGGTCTGCCTCTAGTGAAGTAAACTGGGAAAGACAGGGAGGAGGAGGCTGGGAGTGCTTAATGGAATATATGAACTTTTCAGACTGAATTAAATAAGCACATTCATTCACTGTGATCATATGAAATTAATCAATTATGGTGCCTCATATCTGTAATCCCAGTACTCAAGAAGCTGTTTCAAAATTACTTCAAGTTTGAGGTCAGTGAGTTTCAGGTCAGTTTGAGGATACAGTGTGAGACCCTGTTTCAGTGAGCAAGACCCACAAGCAAACAGGTAAGATCTAACAATATTTACCTCTAACTTTCAAAGAACTTTCCAACTTTATGCATGTACCTTTCTTAGTAAACCTTTAAAGATTTACTTTTTGTTTAATGGACTTGAAACCTGAAACAATACCATGCAATTCTGTTTCAGGTAGAAGTGTTATCACTACCACTAAACAAATGGCGCACTTAAAACCTAGAAAGGGGAGCCAATGAGAGGCTCAGTTGGTAAAGGCAACAGTCACCAAGCCTGAGAACCAGAATTAAATCCTGGGACCTACATGATGAAAACAAAGAGCCAACTCAAACCTCTAGCTGCCCAATGTGGAATGCGAGCGCACGGCACATGTGCACCACCACCACCACACACACACACACACACACACAGAGAGAGAGAGAGAGAGAGAGAGAGAGAGAGAGAGAGAGAGAGAGAGAGAGCGAGCGAGAGAGGGAGGGAGGGAGGGAGGGAGGGAGGGAGGGAGGGAGGGAGGGAGGGAGGGAGGGAGGGAGGGAGGGAGGGAGAGAGCCTCGGTAAATTGTTCAAAGTTAGCTAGATATTTAGTAAGGAAAAAGAGTAAGACAGAACTTAGGGAATAAGCCCTCCTTGTATTTTCTCGCAGAATCCTCTTTACTATATAATTCAGCCAAGTTACACGGGTCTGAGAGGAAAATAAGACAGATGCTAGTTCTACACAGTATGCTGGTTGCTGTAAACCTAGAAGTGCTTCCTACAGTGCTCCTACACCACTTTTTACCACATCATTAAAAACCTCTTTGTTTTTTTTTTTTTAAAAAAAAAAAAAAAAGCATAGATTTCTTCTTGACTTCAGTTGCCTGTCAGCAGGGGGAGTGAATTTAACTCTCTGCTGGAAGTTCCTAAAGCCAAAACGACTGTATTATACAATTTTAATATGGAAAGTTTGCTACCATTTCAGCATTTGTGAATATATTTATTTAATAAAAACTATACCACCTCAGGCTGGAGTTCTGCATGTTGAATCCAAATTCTACTTCTTTGAATTCTATAAAATGATTATTTGGAAATGAGGATACCCAACATAAAGTAAACTACATAAACACAAGAGTATATATATTAAAAAAAATAAAGGCTTACAAGCGTGCTACTGGATTATACAAATTGTTGGGGGAGTGTGTGCTATACAAGTTTCTTATCTCCCAAAAAGAAAAACATCATACACAGACAGCATCTACCCGCACCGCTCAGCTAATCCTGGGATTTTGGAGTACATACCAACAGTTTTTTGCCGTACTATACTCCTTGCCTTTTCAGTTCCTGGGGACCCAGTGGTTGTTGCACTTCTTTGTCTCATGGGTGCCTGGCCAGGCTGATCACGACTCCATCCTCTAGAAAATGACTTGTCAACTGAGACTCTCTGAAATTCATGTCCAACTCCTAGAAATGCAGTATTAGTATATAGGATAGTGGTTGCCTGTTGGAGAATCTAAGGCTTCCTACAATACACTATAAAGAAACTATAAAGATTTTTTTGAACTTCACTTTATGTAAAAACTATGTTAAAACTTAGGAAGACTTTAAAAATTATATTATTTCATCAACAATATTATAATTCTCTATGATCTAGAGATAAGAAATGAGCTAAAGGAAAGTCATCTTGTAGTGACAGTTTTTAAATTTCTAACTACCAATAATAGCCACTAGAGAAATAAATTGTGCAGAAACAGTAGTTTGAGCATATTCTTAACTATCATAAATAAATGGCCAAATATAAATTATGACAAATATAATTTCTAGCTGGCAACTTATTCTTTAAAATGCAGAATACTATACCAAGAACATGAGAGTGATGTAACAATCATGCCAGTGCCCTCACTGTAGTTTAAAAAAATAAAATGCTTTCAAGAGAATTTTCCAAGTAGTTATTATAGAACAAAATTAAATCATCTTTTCAGTTCTACGTAAAAACTGCTTGCTTATACTAAAAAATACATTTTAACTTGGGTTAATCATTTAATATAAAAGATTCTATATTATTTAACTTTAGTGAAATATAAGATTGATCATAACACACACACATATATGCACATATATATATACATACACACATATATAACAATTTTTATTTTACCAAAATTATTATTGATTTTTAAGATTAAGAAAATAACAATGTATTTCCATATTTTATTGTTGGAAATTTTAAACCTCCAGGACAAATGAAGGGAGGTTAGAGAAGATATTCCCAGCTGGGTTTTCCCCAACTCAACTATTTAAACAAATTCCTATAAAGAATCTTTTTGAACAACTCTTACCTTTCCCTTTGTGCTTTTTTTGTTTCTGCTCACTCAGCTTATCCAATGGCAAATCACTGAGATCCAAACTATATAAATTCCTAGCTAAAACTTTGGTTAGTGTCTCCATGGTCAGAGACCACTCAGTGGCCAGTTCTTCCCAATAAGTCAACGATGACAATACAGAAAGTAAGTCATCCCAAAGTTCCCGAGAGATGTACACATTTAGATTTGCTTTGATCCAGGCAACAATGAGAGTCTATAAAGACAAATAATCAAAAATAACAATGACATTTGTTTGGTGTGTGACCTCAAAAAACAGAAAAATTTTAAATCACAGAATATATTGTACAAGTAATTAATGTGATTATTACTACCTGATAAGAATTTTGGCTATATAATTACTGATTCCCAGAAACATTAAGACATAACTTTCATGCTGCAATGCATTACTGCTAAGTAAAACGTACACAAGAGGTGTTCTGTATTATTTAGTGTTAAAATTGTGTTGATATTCAGTTCTTAAGTGAAAAACTTCAAGCTACATTCCCAAATTAAACATAGAAATGACTAGAATGTAGAAGCTTGCTTTACTGCTACTAGTACAAAATAAGGGAATCCTAGAGATATACTAAATGAAATATTCTTGAAAAATTATATGCAAACTAAGGTTAAAATTAAACTCTATTTTAAAGATCAACAGCAATTAAGAGTATTCTGAAATAAATCCAACTATAGTATTAATAGCTTATACTAAGAGGGCAGAAAATACTGATTATCAAGTATCCTCTGATACTTGATCCTCTGAGGTTTTATAGATTGCTACTAATATTTACCATTATTAAGTCACAAAATAAAAAGTTTTCAAAAGTTTAACTTCATGAATTTTGCTAAAGAATTATTATAAATTCCCACATGAAATATAAAGATAACACTGAAACGACCAGTGATCTTTCACTCTGACTCTAAATGTTTAAACTACAAAAAAAGTTAGTTTTGCACAGCAAGCTAAATTTTGATCTTTCTGCAGCTCCCATCACTGGGTTATAAAAATGAGGAATCTTCTAAAAGTTTAGATAGCACATGTTTCCATTTTAAAAGTTAATTTACCATTAGCAAAGAATTTTAGGTAAGAACTGAAAAATGCCAATATAAATGGTTACACTTATGTCCAAGGATTAGATATTAAATAGTCTTTATGTCTGATATTAAGAATCATTTTAACCATGAAATTTCATTTAATATGGCATCATAAAAAATATTTCCTACTTTTAGAGTTTACAGTAAGTTTAAAGTCAATATATTACCTTCATGTTGAAAAGAAATATAATTCCTATATAATCAAAAATACCACTGATTCAATCAACTCTAGAAAAGAGAACAATAAAAGTCTATGGGGCAGCACAAGAATGACTCTTGGTTAGCTACTACATTTTCCTAATAATCCCAGAAATTCAGAAACTCATAAAACACACAGGCATTATTCCTGCAGCCCTTTGTTAGCTTTCTGAAACAATAAGCATGCCACGCTAAAAGTAAAAGAAGCATATTACTCTTAACTACAACAATTTTCTTCCATTATGTTGTGAATTCATGTGGGCTATTTAGATCAGTGGCTTTTAATTTAGGTCTATAAAAGATCCTTTAACATTAACAGGTTTCTGATTTAAAGCATTTTTTCCTATTAATAAGCTCAGCTTCAATGACTTTTAAAAACAAACATGCTTCTATCCATCTATTTGTTTTTATTGCCTGGAAAAGTGGTCCTGCAAGTCGACCTGCCAGAGTCATGTTTTTTTTCCCCTGGGACTGTAGAAAAGCTTGTGATGACATCTTCAGTACAGACTCCGTGACTCTGAGCAACACGAGCAGCATCTGTTCCCTTAAAGTAAGAAGATCATTAATGTTTCCTTCTTGCTCTGGATTAGTGATCAGTTTTCATATTCATTGCTGTGAAAATAGCATTATCAATGGAATAGCCCAAATACTCAATCTTTGAGTGATTATCAAATTTTTAGGATTCTTTAACTATTAAAATTAAGAATTGAAATTTGTAAGCCTTTATGAAGTCATCATCATAAAATCCTTTAAGGCACAAACAATACCTCCAGGTACAAATTTTATATTTTATAGTTTTAATAATGGATACTCAGGAAAAATAAAAGGTAAAAACATTTCTTCTCTTTCTTCCAACCCCCATATTTTTCCTAAGATAGCGACTCATAAAGCCTAGGCTGTCTTCAACCTTCCTATGTAACCAAGGATGAATTCCTGATCTCCCTTATTCCATCTCTTAGGATTACAGAGGCTTACTACCATACTCTTTTGTCCCTTTTAGTTTCAGTGATTTAAAAAATGTATATGTATATATGTGTATCTATCTATGAGTGTATGCGCATGTGCAGACACCTGAGCAAGTCAGAAAAGGGCATCAGACCCCCCTGAGCTGAAGTTACCAATGATTGTAGGCCAACCAATGTGGGTACTGGGAACTGGATTCGGGTGCTCTGGAAGAGCACAAAGTACTCTTAACTGCTGAGACATCTCTCTAACCCCATTCAACAATTTTTTCAATCTTTTGTTGTATATGTGTATTGAAAGTGGAACCAATTCTAACAATGTCTTTACCTTAACTCTTTCTCCTAGATGCTTCCTACTAACATCATAAAACTATACCTGATATTTTGGGAATGAATTCATCAACATATCAATATATGAGGTTAATAGCTAGGCACAGAAGGCACCTGTAATCTTGAATGACTGAGGCAGGAGAAGTGATATGTATGTGTGGTCTTACCACATTAAGACCTTATCTCACTGAAAAAGAAAGGAAGGAAGGTAAGGCATGGAGGGAGGTAAGGAGGGAGGGAGGAGAGAGAAAGGGAGGGAAGGAGGGAGGGAGGGAGGAGAGAGAAAGGGAGGGAAGGAGGGAGGGAGGGAAGGAGGGAGGGAGGGAAGGAGGGAGGGAGGGAGGAAAGGAAGAAGGGAGGGAAGAAAGAGAGGGAGGGAGGGAGGCAAGGAGGGAGGAAGGGAAGGAAGGGAGGGAAGGCAGGGAGGGAAGCAAGGAGGGAGGGAGGGAGGGAAGGAGGGAGGGAAGGAGGGAGGGAAGGAGGGAGGGAGGAGAGAGAAAAGGAGGGAGGGAGGGAGGGAGGGAGGGAGGGAAGGAGGGGAGGGAGGGAGGGAGGAAGGAAGGAGAGCCTTCCAACTCTATTCTTTATCAACTGTCTATTGAGTCAGTTGCATTTTTCTATGAATTTTAGGATTCATTGAAAAATTTTAGTCTGACAATTTTTTATAAGATGGAAAGCCTAGATTCTGATAGTGATTGCACTGAATCTGTCAATTTGGGCAGAGTGCTGTCACATTGCCAATATTGAGTTTTTCAGCCCACGAATAGAAAGAGTTCTTTTGTTTAGGGCTTTAGTTTCTTTCAGTAATGTTGTACAGCTCTCAAAGTATGTATTTTATACATTAGATTTATACTTAAATATTTTTATTCTTTCTGCATATGCCAGTGTGAAAGGAGTTTTTTCCTCTATTTTGATTCTTCATTGCTAATCTGTATAGAAATACACTGAAGATTGTAAATGGACTGTGTATACTCCAGACTTATTGGATTCATTTAGTAGTTCTAATAGCTTTCTACTAGATTCTTGAGAATTTTTTTTTGGGGGGGGGGCGGGAGGATGATTTTTTGAGCCAGGGTTCCTCTGTGTAGCATTGTAGACCAAGCTGACCTCGAATTCACAGAGATCTGCCTGACTTGGCCTCCCAAGTGCTGGGATTAAGTGTGCACCACCACTGCCAAGCCTTGAAGTTTTGTGTGTGTGTGTGTGTGTGTGTGTGTGTGTGTGTGTGTGTGTGTGTGTGTGTGTGTGTGTTGGGGTGGGTTTTTTGTTGTTGTTTTTGTTTTGTTTTTGTTTAAATTTATTTGTCATTTGTGCATGCATGCATAACTTTTAGCAGTCAGTTCTCTCCTTCCACAGTGGGCTATGAGAACAGAACTTGGGTTGTCAGACTAGACAGCAAGCAGTTTTAACCCCTGAGCCATCTTGGTGGCTCCATATCTTCTATATATATAATCATATCCACAAGTAGAAATAATGTGACATACTTCTTTTTGATAAGATTACTATATAGTTAAAATGTTTTTATATATTCTTTTGGGGGGGAAGGGGTTCAAGACACGGTTTCTCCTTGAACTTGATTTGTAGACCAGGCTGGCATAGTGTAGTTACATACATACAGTCAAAACACTTACACACAAATAAATCTTGCATCATGGTTACATATAAAATATTTGCATTTGTTCAGTAAGAGGAGCCCTGACACTGTATTCACAGACACTATTCCTTGAAAAATTAGTATACTTATAGAGAGAACAATAACTATATAAAGACAAAGAATTGTTACCAGGTCTTTTTGTCCATTGATACTTGCACAACCATGTATCGATAAATGTTAAGAATACGTTTACACATATCTGTGTGCTCATCCAACAGATTTTTTATTTCATTTGCAGGTTCAAGAAGAAATATGTTTGATGAATTTATAATGAACACCTATAATAGGAGAAATCATTAATTATTCATAATGAAATTTCAATGGTAGATGCCATTCCATCTCACTCTGTAGCCCTGGCTGACTTGAAACTCACTATATGGACCAGGATAAGCTGGAATCTGTTACAATTCTGCTGCTGTTACTTCTCTCGAGTGCCAAGATTATAAGGCATGAGCTACCATAACTGGCTAAATGGTAAATTTCTTATTTAAAGAAAAAATTAGTCTGTCATGCTGGTTCATACTGCAATCCCAGAACTCAGAAGGATGAAAAGAAAGAAGGCTACAAGTGTGAGGCCAGTCTGGGATAAAGAATAAGACTGTGTGTGTGTGTGTGTGTGCGCGCGCACCTGCCTGCCTGTCTGTCTGTCTGTCTGTCTCTCTCTCTCTCTCTCTCTCTCACACACACACACACACACACACACACACACACACACACACACACACACACATACTGAATGAGACAGAAAGAAACAAGCACTGATCACTGGGTGATCTAGAATAAATTTAAAACCACTACAGATTAGTTAATACTCCTATTTCTACTATCATTCTGGCATCTGATATTTAAGCTCATTAACACTTAAAGAAATAGACCCACATTAAAAACAGTATTTCTAAAGTGAGAAGCTTAAATGCATAACCATGGACAACAGTAAGCACAAAAAAACTTAATATAAAAGGTAACAACTAAGCTAGAATTTCTTTCTTTGTTATATAACATAACCATTTCCACATTTATTTTTATGTGTGTATATAATAACAGCCTATATAAAAGGTTGCATGTTATATATGTAATTAATGACAATCATTTATATATAACCAATTAAACATTATCACATTCATTGTAAGCTATGATTTCTTTTTGATGCTGCTATAAAGACAATTCAACAGCTGTTTACAGAGGATCTAGAGAATACTCTGTTCTGCTTAATTTTGTTGTTTTGTTTTACTTTTTAAATAGGATCCTATATAGATCAGGCCTGCCTCAAACTTGCCATGTACCCAAGGTTAGCCTCAGCCATACTAGAAGACTTGAACATTGCATCTATGAACGTTTTTATAACAGTGTTATAAAAACCATTTACTTTTTCTATGCATATCTCCTACTTCCTAGAAGTACTATGTTGCCACAAGCAATTGTATGCACATTTGATAAAAGCATACTATTTAAAAGCCCACTTTTAAGAGTGAAAAGAACAGATTCTATAAACCTAGCAGACGTGAATCAACAAAAGTAAGAGAAAGGAATAGGGAAGCATTGGGAATAAGATGAAAATGGAGTGAGGTTCAGCAGGGATTTTAAAAGAATAATTCAGTGATTAAATGCAAGGCAATATAATTAAAATGAAATGGACTATTTTAGAAAAAAAAAAAAAAAAAACATGAGTAACCAAAACTGACTTAAGAAGAAATCTTAAAGGATCCACATGTGAGTAGCATTAAAGAAACTGAGCTGGTAATGCAGGCTATTTGTCCCTGAACAGCAAACAAGTCTAGACAACTAGCTCTAAGCAGTCATGTTCTACCTTTATGGGACATGATCTTTATCTTTGTTCAGAGGCAAAGAAGAAAGAAATCTACCCAGTTTCTAGATAAAAGCATAATCTTCTTAGTAAAAACTATATATATAAAAAAAAACTAAGCAAAATGCTAATATCTCTCGTGAATAGATAAAAATCTTAAAATATTAACAATCCAAACAAAACATAATACATTAGTTTATGATGAAGTAGAGTATAATCTGGAAATATAAGGATGACTTAATGTAGAAAAATCTAGCATTATACCCTCTATCAATGAATTAAAATAGAAAATAAAAGTATGCTCATTTCATCATACACAGGAAAAGAATTTCACATCTAATTCATTTTAAAAGAGCTAATTAATAAATGCCAAGCAGTGGTGGTGCATGCCTTCCTTTAAGCCCAGCACTCGGGAGGCAGAGGCAGACAGATCTCAGATCTCTATGAGTTCAAGGCCAGTCTGGTCCACAGCATGATTTCCAAGACAGCCAAGGGTGTTACACAGAAAAACTGTGTCTCAAAAGAAAAAAAAAAGTTAACAAATTTTTAAAAAGGAAGAAAATACCACAGTCTAAAAAACAAGCATTTACGAAAAGTCTAACAAATGTTTACACGAAGAGCACTAGAGAAGCACCAACAAACAACAGGTTACATGACGAGCTCCTCCTGAAAGAAGAGGCATGGACCTGAAAGAACAAGGGTTTGGAGAAAGGAAAGGAAAATGGGAAACCATGTAACTATATTATAATCTCAAACAACAAAAGAAACACTTTAAAAAGAAAGACAAGAACAAGACAAAGGTACTTGCCATCACCCAAATGTCCTGGGAGCCCAGTAAGCATAAATGAAGGGGGTGTGGGTGGAGAAGAACTACAAATACACATTGGAAAGAAAAACTGAGTTACGTAGCAGTTCCAGAAAAGCATCCCAGATACAAGTAAAAGCAAGTTCAAGGTCCTATGGTGAGAGCTTGCCTTGCATGGGTGAGGAATAGTAACAGGTATAGAGTGAAGTGAGGCAGAAGAGCAGTGAGAGATTTTGTTTCAAAGTAAAAAAGCAAAGGTATGAAGAACAGATTACTTCCCATTGCCAAAGTATGAATGAATTTTACACACACACTCACACACACGCTCAAACTTTCTAAGAGAATTAAGAAATGGTAAAAGATTTAATGTCTCAATTCTGCCCATGTATAACACACTCCGGAGAGCATGGAGTAAAGCCTGGGAGACCATAACCTAGGCCTGATGGCATGGAAGGAACAGAAGCCCTCTTCCCAAAGAAGAAACAGACTATAGGAGTTTGCTGTAGTCCACATGAGTGTGAGAGTTCAGCGAGGGTTTTGAGAGACAAGCAGTAGGAAAGTCTACCCACATTCTGAAGACAGAGCCAAGGAGTGCACGGTATACACAAAGATAAAAAATAAGAAAACACAGTAGCCATTAAACGATACAAAGAGGCCTAAGGAAAATAGTCAAGTTTGAGATGGCTACCAGATTTCCAAGTTAATATGCCTACTTGGCATCTAAATATTTGAATTCAGACTCCAAATTTAAAACTTTCAGACAAGAAATAAAATCTGTAAGCTATAGCATGCATATGATATTTAAAATTATAGAAATGGATGAAGTAAAAAAAGACAGCAAATATGGAAAAGAGATTCAAGACCTGGATCCTAGATACTTCACCAAAAACAGCCAGGGAGACATGGAAAAAAATCAGTGTAAAACCATCTACTTGGGGAATGATCTATGAGCAAAAAACAAGAGGGTCTGCTGTTCAAAAGGGTCCTAGGGAGAACAACCCTCTGCAGATGTTCCTCACTAGGCAAGCAGTCAGGTAAGAATGTAAAATGTACTTTTAGTGGGACACAGCTGTGCACACCTTTAATCCTATCACTTCAAAGGCAGAGACAGGTAGATCTCTAGGAGTTTGAGGTCATGTGGTCTATACAGTGAGACTCTGCCTCAAAAAAAAAAAAAAAAAAAAAAAACTTTTGATTTTTGATTTAACAAGAGAGAGGTTAGAAGTAGCTTTGACAAGATAAAAGAATCAGTGAGATCGTATCTGTGAAAGGATGGACAAGCAGCATGTCTGGGGTCTTGGGTTCTGTCCTAAGCACCATAAACAAAAGCAGAGAATGAAGGGAAGGAAAAGGAGAAAAGGAACCTCTGCAAATCCCTTGAAGAGCAATCATCTAACAGAGGGTAGAAAAGCATAATGAAGCACACAGCAATTCAGATGACAGGTGCAGGGGGAGACTCGGGAAGTGCTTACCAATTCCTATTTCTGCACATCCACCCCTTACATGAAGTATCAGATTGTAATTCTTCACTGTCTACAGAGGATGTGAAATGTTCTGTTTTTAAAACTGTGAGGCTTGTGACATGATTTAGTGGCTAAGGAAGGCCCTTGCTGCCAATCCTGATGACTCAAATCTGATCTTTGGGACCCGCATGGTTAGGAGAGAATGCACTGGCACAAGTTGTCTTCTGACCTCCAAATGGCAAGCACATACCTGCCTCCCTGATAAACACACTAAGTGTAAAACAAAACTAATTATATTTTCCTAATTCAATTTACTTTTGCTTTATTAGTCTTGAATTTGAGCATTTTTTCATCTATAAACTGTGTGTGATGTTTGTCAATATGTATTTTATGAAAAATATGATATATGACAACTCACAGATGTGAGTATTATATGTGTATATGAATATATGAATTTATTATAATGAAATAGCAGACTATGGACATTTGAATATTTAATGACTGTTTTGGTGGGGTTTTTTGGTTTTTTTTTTTTTTTTTTTTTTTAACTAAAGGGCTAGTTGGTAGCTCATTGGTAGAAAATTTGCCTAGTATGCCACAAAGCCCTGGGTTCAATTGTAGAAACTACACACACACACACACACACACACACACACACACACACACACACACACAAATTAAATATAAAGCTACCCACCTGCAAAACTGCCTGCGTACCAGCTTGAATATTTTGTTCTGTGGCTTCTTCAGAGGCATGAAAAGCATCTTGGTAGGAACCATTTTTGGTCCAACTAGAATTTCGAACATGCTCAGAAATATTGGTCCCATTTTCCTGAAGCAAAATATCAAGATTTTTATGATTTCATCAATGAAAATGCTACCAGTCAGAAACATAAAAGGTATATGAAATTATTAGACCCCACTATTAAACTGTTTCTTTCCTTCAAAATAGATTGCTTTAGGGGCTTGGACAGATGTCTCAGTGATGAAGAACACTGGTTGCTCTTCCAGGGGACCTGAGTTCAGTTCCTGGCACCCACACCAGCAGGCTCACAACTGTCTGTAACTCCAGTCCCACAGCACTCTGATGCCTCTGAGAGCACCTGCACTCAGGTACACATGCCCACATGCAGACACACAGACCTAAAATAACTAAAAATAATAAAAACATATCAAAAAATAAGATATTTTAACTGGTCATACAAGTAATATGTATTCACTGTAAAAAAAATTCTAATGGTAAAATTTTATGGATAATGACTAGCTACAGTTAATATCACATCATTTATGGAGTCATTTGTCGATGTATATTCTCACATATTCAACAACTGTATTATACTATTCACAGCTTTGTAAAAAATTCTGTTCTATATTAATCTATATAACTTGAAAACAGATTTTTAAGAACTGTAAAATTCTTGTAACTGTAATTTAAAACAAAACAAAACAAAAAAATCCTGCTTCAAACAACTACTACTGAAGTTTTCTGCCTGAGTTTTGATGCTGTTAGGTAGTACAGGTTACAAGTTCCCTCAGATAAAAGCCTATTTTGTGGTATTGTAGGGTGTGTGTGTGTGTGTGTGTGTGTGTGTGTGTGTGTGTGTGTGTGTGTGTGTGTATGCACAGGTGTGTACAGATTCTTGTGTGCTTGTGAAGATATTTAATCCACTGAGCCATTCCCGCCAGTTCTATGGTTCTTTCCCAATGATCTACCTGCTTTTCAGACTGTATTACCACCTTCAGACAGAATATAAAGTACTCTCTTTCATGCTCTAGAATCACAGTAATAATGTAGTTTTATAGTATACACTTTGCTTTATAGGGTATTCTGAACACTTTGGGGGGGTTCTTTACTGGAAAAATGTCACCTGGATTTAATGAGATGAACTAGGAAATGCCTAATGTCTAACAATGTGCACAGAAGTGATAAAAACTCAGAAAATGGCCTAGTGTCTTCCAAACATGTTAAATACTACATGAAATAAAGACCCACTCATAATTATCTGGACCTATAATTTCATTTTATAACACCAACATTTTAAGCATTTGCAATATATATTGAACTTATCAGATGTCAATCAATGAGTGACTATATCATTTGGGTTAATAGCCTTACAAGGGCTACTGGCACTTTGAAAATTCATACTGCTAATGGCAATACTGATGTGAATAACAGAAGACACACCTATCAATACATCTATATTATCAACTCACCTTCTCTCAATCCATTTGTTACTTCTATTTAGTTTTTGTTTGTGTGCAGTTGGTTTTTTGGTTGTTGTTTATGTGTGTGTGTGTGTGTTTTCACTGTTGTTGAGTTGGGGTCTCACTATGTAGTTCTTGACTGTCCTGGAAATATGTAGATAAGACTGGTCTCAAACTCAGAGATCCATCTGTCTATGTCTCCTAAGTGACGAAATTCAAAGTATGCACCTCTGTGTCTGGTCCCTGATTTTAATTCTGTATATAGTTTATCCTACTATTCCTATATAAACAATGCAGGGTAGGTTCCATGTGCATAAACACAATATAACAAAAAGGATTGTAGAAAAAAAGATATCATTTAGACTGATAGGTATCTTTTCTACCATAACTGAAATATCTGACATTTCTTACAAATACCTAATAGTACTATGATTTCACTTTCACAAATTATGTGATTAATTTTATATACTTTGTTGGGCATAGTGGTATATATTTGTAATCCCAGTACTTAGGGAGTAGAGACTGGATAATCAAGAGTTTAAAATCATCCTAGGTTATACAGTGCGACTGATGTTAGTCTAGAATACATGAGACCCTGTCTTTAAAAAAATTACATTTGTCATTTTTTTCTTTTATTTACTTAATTTGTAGCAGTTGGAGAGTGAACCCAAGGTCTTATACATACTAACCATGCTTCTACCACTGTTCTCATTAATATTACTTAAACATTTCTTCTTCTTATACAGAGCATCATTTAAAACACTAAGCCAAGATTGACAGAGGCAAGCCTAGGCTCTCGAGGCAGATTCTACATTCCCCACCCATACTCCCTCTCTCAATTATTCCATTTAGAACTGCTCTGTTCTTTTTTTTAAAATTATATATATATATATATATATATATATATATGTGTGTGTATGTATATATATATGTATATGTATGTGTGTATATATATATACATATATATAATTTTTTCTTATTTTACATATCGATCCCATCCTCCCTCCCTTGCCACCCAACCCCCTCTCCCATTCCACCACCACCACCCCCCACTCCACAGAGAGGGTGATGCCTTCCAGGAGGAATCATCAAAATCTATTAAGTCATTTGGAGTAGGGTTTAGGCCCTCCCTCCTGCCTCTAGGCTAAGGGAGTATCCCTCCATGGGGAATTTGCTCCCAAAGTTCTTTCATGCGCCAGGGATACACCCTGGTTCCACTGTCAGAGTCCCTTAGACTGCCCAGGCCTTCTAACTGAGACCCATCAATTTCAGGGGGTCTGAGTCAGTCCAATGCTGGTTTCCCAGCTATCACACTGGGGGTCTATGAGCTCCCCCTTGTTCAGGTCAGCTGTTTCTGTGGGTTTCTCCAGCCTGGTCTTGACCCCTATTCTCTTATCACTCTTCCCTCTCTACAACTGGATTCCAGGAGTTACAATCAGTGTTTAGCTGTGGGTGTATGCTTCTCTTTCTATCAACTACTAGATGAAGGCTCTATGATGGCATATAAGTTAGTTATCAATCTCATTATCAGGGAAGGGCATTTAAGCAATCTGTTGCTCAGATTGTTAGTTGGGGTCCATACCACCCTGAATGTGCCCGATCTTGTCTAGATTGCCCTACTCTTTAATGTGTCTTTATCCTGATTAAACTCCATTGGTGAGGTTAAATTAACTGCTAAAATAAAGAAATACTACCCAACTGCTCCCCCTTCTAATTCAAAAGACTTTGAACTGTAGAAAAGCAAATGAGATAGAACAGTCTTTTTTGTTTGCTTGTGTTTTATTTTGTTTTTCAAGACAGGGTTTCTCTGTGTAGCCCTGTTTGTCTTGGAATTTGCTTTGTAGACCAGGCTTGCCTCAAACTCACAGACACCCGCCCGAGTTTGCCTCCTGAGTGCTGGGATTAAAGGCAAGCACTAACACTGCCCGGCCTGATAATCTTTTATACTTCTAATTTCATCTCAGTTTCTAGTTCCTTGAGAATCTGATGCACGACAAGTGTTGAACAACCAAAAGACACATCAGATTCAGGACTAGGATGTGCTATAAACTGGAGTGTTTTACTATTCATGCAGCTTCCTGCTTTTAGAAAATACAATGGCATAGTTATGAAACAAAGACTTAATATAAAGATGTAATATTTTCATGTTGTCATTCTCCAGTGTGGAAGTATCAAATCAGTATTTCTTTGGATTGGACTGTGTCAAAATGTTTGATTTCTTTTAAATTACTGTTAAGCTGCTGACTCGAGTAGCATTTTTAAAAACTGAATTTTAGCTTGACATTAAGACAGAATTTCCAACAATTTCTAACATTGTCTTAGAGATACTTCCAACATTTTGCACTACATAGTTATACAAAGTGGCATAATTAGCACTGATGATTATAAAATGAAAACATCAATTAACTATTAAACGCTGTACATGCTCCTGTCCTCCAGTATCAAATACTCAGCTAAGTCTATTTCTTTGCATACCATTTCATTAGTGTGGAAATTTGCTTTTGTCTTTAATAAATGGTAAATATATACACACACACATCAAAAACTTTGAAAATAAATTTCTTAATCATTTATTCTTAATGAGTGATTCAGATTTTTTGTTGTTTTTGTTTTGTTTTTGAGACTACACAGCATTAGCTGACCTGGAACTTGCTATGTAGATAAGATTGGCTCAAATTCACAGAGATCTGGCTGCCTCTGCCAGCTGAAGCTGATATTAAAGGTGTAAGCCATCTTACTTATCCCAGATACCTTTGTTATTTAGTGATATACACAGGGCTGTGTAAAAATTTATTGGGTACAAAAGTTGCCAGTGTAAAAAGTTTATAAAGCTCTGATCTATACAATATAACCTAAATGTTTTTGTTCATTTTTTTGCTTTTAGATTTTAACATCAAAATAAAAATAAAATTGTGACATCAAAGAATATTGCAGAAGAGTACTGGAGAAAATACTGTGATATAAAATGCAAAATACACTAAAAGATACCTTTAAATTTTAAATATATTCATATCAACACAGAGCTTACATTAAAACATACATATCATATAATTTTACCTCTTCTCTTTTTTCTCCATCTTCTACAGAAATATCATGATCTGTGACATTTTCTAGGCAAGGTATATCTGAAGAAGTGAGCACACGCTCTTCAGGCTCTTGCATAAACAAAGGTTTTTCCTCTTGTTGAATCCATTCTTGATATACTTTAACCACCTTTCTCATAGCTGCTGCTTCACAAATTGGTAATAAAAATGCCTAGTAAATAGGAAAAAAAGAAAAAGAATGATACTTTTTATTTTGCCACAAACATTAATATATTTCTTATCTCACACAATGGGGATATAAACATTTCACAACTTAATTCATAAACTATTAATCAATCCACAATAAAGCCTTTTGGGGAGCGGGGTAAAACAGGGTTTCTCTGTCCTAGAACTAGCTCTGTGTAGATCAGGCTGACCTCGAATTCACAGAGATCCAGCTGCCTCTGCCTCTCAAGTGGTGGGATTAAAGGAATGTGTCACCACCACCACCAAGCACAAAAAGCCTCTTATCTCTAAATATTTTGTAACTACATTGAAAGAGAAATACAGTAAATAGCTATACAAACAGAAGGAACAAAGATTTGTTTTAATTGCATTACTTCTAAATGGTAATATTCTTTGTTTCATGAAAGTTTACTCTTGCAAAAGTTCAATATAAATTTTCATAATAAGCTACATTTTATAAACTTAGACTTATTGCTGTGTTCAGAATTATTACTACTAAAGTGCTTCCATAAAAGATTTACTGCACATGAAGAATACAGACAGCTGAATAAAATAGGAGTGATGGTGTGAGGAATGAAAGGAGAATTCAACAAAATGACACTAAAGAAAAGTAAGTATAAAATGCTGGAAATGGAAAATAGTAAGTCATATTAAAAGTTCTGTGCAAAGTTTCACCAACAGAATAGATGGAAGGAGAAAAAAAAAGTAACCAGGGAGGAATTGAATAACCCAGTAAGAGCAAAATTAAGATAATAAAAAGGAACAAATTGAATTCCAAGACTCATAACATTATAAAAATATGAAGTCTGAAGATCAGGGGCATAGAAGGAAATTTTCATTTTAAAGACACAGAAAACATTTCAAAAGGATCAAAACAGAAAATTTCCTAGCATTAGGAAAGAGATGCCCTTCCATATAAGAGAGGCATTCAGGACACCAAACAATAAGGCTAGAAAGAACTTCCCCTTGAATTCTAAAATTTTAAATATATTTCCCCTTGAATTCTAAAATACTGAATATACAGAACAAAGAAACCATATTGAAAGTGACAGGAAAAAATCAAGTTATACATAAAGGCAGATCTATCAGAATAAAGGCAGATTTGTCAACTTAAACTTTGAAAAGTACAAGGTCCTAGAAAAATGCACTTCAAGCTTTAAAAGCCAACAGCTAACCCACAAATGCTGCCAGACCAAGCAGAATTATCTGTCACAGTAGAATTAAAAACTTTCCATGATAAAAACAGGCTAACAGAATTTATAAACATTAAGCCATCTCTCTATAGAAGCTACTTTAAAGGAATGTTCCAGACTAAAAAGAAAAAACAAACAAACAACCCATCCACAGGAAACAATAAGTCACACAAGAATAATAGTTAATCAGGGCTGGAAAGATGGCTCAGTGTTTAAGAGCATTAGTTGTTCTTCCAGAGGTCCTGAGTTCAATTCCCAGCAATCACATGGTGGCTCACAACCATCTATAATGAGATCTGGTACCCTCTTCAGGCCTGCAGCGATGCAGAACACTGTATACATAATAAATAAATCTGTAAAGAAAAATGTCTTTAAAAAAAATAACAATAGTTAATCTGGACAGAAAAAATAAAACACTACAAAAATCAACAAAATGACAGGAATCAGTACATAGTATTTATTCAATAAGAGCTCTCAATATTAATGTTCTCAATTTACACATACACACAAAGACACTACCTTAGGATAAAAGGATAAAAAGGGTGTTCTAAGCAAATGGACTTAGGAAACAAGCATATGTCATTGTTGTAACATCTGACAAAGTAGACTTTACAATACAACTAATGAAGAAAGATAAAGAATGTTACTTTATGTGACTGAGGAAGCAAACCATGAAGAAAATATTATAATGCTCAACATATATGCCCCAAGCACAGGCATACCCATTTCACAAAACAAATACTACTAGATGTACAGTCACACATTAACCCCAGGACTACAGTTGTGGGTGACTTCAACATCCTACTCTCACCTACTGACAAGTCATCTAGCCAGAAAACAATCAGAAACACCTGCATTAAATGACATCATGTATCAAATGGATTTATCAAATGGATTTAACAGAAACCTTCAAACTATTCCATCCAAATATACATTCCATGCAAAATATAAATTTTTCTCAGCAGCCGTTGGAGTGTTCTCCAAAAAAAGACCATATATTAGGACAAAAGCAAGACTCAACAAACAGGAAAAGAGAACTATTTTCTGGCATCCTATGTGAATACAATGGAGTAAAACTATACATCAACAGCAAGAACAACCCTAGAACTTATACTCATGGAGATTAAACACCATTCTATTAAATGAGGAATGAGTCTTTCAAGAAATTAAGAAATTTCCAAAACTGAATAAAAACAAAAACACAGTAAAGACCTACTAAGACACAATAAAAGCAATCCTAAAGGAAAGTTAATAACTTAGGATTCTGGGTAAAGAGCAAATGTGCAAGATAAACCACTGATGCAACAGTTGAGAGTCTGTCATGAGTAACCAATTGCTTTCTATTTAGTTTGATGCCTGCTCCACAGAGAAAATTCACAGCTGGCATTGTAAACCTGTTCAAATGCCTAGGTTAGGGAAAGCACAAGCTCTAGAGGAGAAGCTATCGCTGTCATTTTGGTAAATATGTCTATCATATTCTCTCTCTCTCTCTCTCTCTCTCTCTCTCTCTCTCTCTCTCTCTCTCTCTCTCTCTCTCTCTCTCTCTCTCCCTCCCTCCCTCCCTCCTCTCTCTCTCTCTCTCTCTCTCTCTCTCTCTCTCTCACACACACACACACACACACACACACACACACACACACACACACACACACACACACACACACACCACTTTTTATGAGACAGGATCTCATTACACCACGTTGGCCTCAAATCCAGAAAGATCCACCTGCCTTCTGTCTGCCCTACCAGCCTCTACTTACTGAGTTTTGGAGTTAAAGTCATGAACCACCACATTTGGTCCTGAAATTACTCTATGTTTATACCCTGTTAGGGCAGTCAGAAATGCTTCTTTGTGCAGAGATCAACAATGACTGCAAAGATTCATAACTAGCCAAAGGACAGGGAATAAATGACTATTCAATGCCCAGGTATAACGTGAATCTATAACACCCCTTTGGAGAACAAGCAGGAAGAGGGCAGAAAGAATGTAAGTGCTGGACCCAGGAGGTAGAAAGGGGTGGAACATTGACTTCCAGGCATGCCATGGTTGTCACACTCCTTAATTCTCAGCAGCTGTGATTACCTGCACAAGATCTGTCACGGAGCAGGAAAAGGTTCATGGGCCCCCACCTTGCTCTGAAGATTTATACACAATAAAGGGTTGATGCGGGAGGGAGAAACATTTTCTTCAGTGGTGTAACCACTGGTAAGGGACCCACACTCCTGTAAACAAACAACCCTAATGAAACTAGACATAAGAAGGAGGAGAATTAGTTGAAAAGAGGGTTAGCTAAAGTGGAAGGGGCACAAAAGAGAATAACGGGGAACTGTGAAATGTTTATGTACATATGTGAAAATGTCCTAATGAGGGTTGTTTTTAGCTTATAATTTCAGGTATAGTTCATCACTATTAAGAAAGTCAGGCAGCAGGAACTTGAGCAGTTACTCACTCGTAGCATAGTCAGGAGCAGAGGGAAAAGAAGCATGCATACTTCAGTACTGATCTCTTTCCTTACTCCTATGTGGTTCAGTACACTAGCCCAAAGAATCATGTTATCCACAAGGGGATGACGGTTCCCACAGTAATTAATTATAATCAAAACAATCTCCTATGCCCACAGGCCAATCTGATCTAGACCATTCCTTAGATTCTCTCCCAATGACTCTAGGTTGTGCCAGGTTGACAATTAAACTAACTACCACAGTGTGCTGACCGGTTTATGTTGATTTCACACAAGCCAAAGTAATCTGGGAAGAAGGAACCTCAATTGAGAAAACACCTGTACCAAACTGGCCTGTGAAAAATCTGTGCTGCATTTTCTTCGTTAATAATTGATGTGGAGGGCACAACTCAAGTGGGCAATGCCAGCCCTGAAGCAGTGGTTCTGGGTGCTCTAAGAAAGCAGGCTGAGCACAAGCCATGAGGAACAGGCCAGTAGGTAGCAATTCCAAGGCCTCTGTATCAGCTCCTGCATCCAAGTTCCTGATTTGAGTTTCAGCTCTGACTTCTCTTAGTTGATGGCCTATGAATTGTAAGTAAACCCTTTCTTCCCTATGCTATCTTTGGTGTCATGGTGTTTTATCACAGTAACAGAAATCCTAACTAAGACACACAGTGAATAATTATAAATTATTTCGGTAACACAGGAAATACGAAGGGAAGGAAAAAGAAAGGAAGAAGGAGGATGCAACTCCAGTGGAACATGTATTTAACATACACAAATCTGTGTTTCATTACGAGAAGAAACCAACAACCAGGATATAGGAGGATAAATGGAAAATGTGAACAGTTTTCATGTAAGTTTAAGAAACTTAAAATTAACTTTAGAATCAATTTTAAATAGCTAAAAATAAATATGTTCAGTAATAACAACAAATTTTCATTACAATCTAAAAATGTTCATAGGTATTTTACCTGACGAAATATCTCCGTGACAAAATTTACATTGCTTCTTTTAGATGAAAACACTCTGCGAACAATTTCAATGTCTGTGAGATGTTCTTCGTCAATGCTACAGAGACTGGAAGAGCTAGGCTCTCGCTCTGTGAGAGTGCTTGTATTAGAATGAGATTGTTCTGGCTCTGCAGTTTTGTCTGCTTTATCAACATTATCATTTTTGTTTTCTTCTCTGGATACCAAACTAGCGGCTGCTCTCTAAAATGAAAACAAAAGTCAAAGAGCATCATTATCACTCAATTTAAATGTTTTGCTTTTAGTAAATATTGGCATATCCCAAGGCCACATCGAACACTGTTTCAAAGCCAGATATACAATTACACTTAGAATCCATGCTAAATAAGTAGAAATGCAAATAACACCTAAGTGACATAGAAAAACTCAAATGTGTAGCAATAAATCAACCACTTACCTGTAATTAAATTGAGGTACTTCAATTAAGTTACCAATTAAGCCCATATGAAAAAACTTTCAGCACATAGTCACAAACAAAGGAAACTCAGGTCTTTAAGAAGGAGTGAATAACTGACAAGTAAATGGCATCAGGCTATTTATTTCACAATGCTAAATATTTAATACTTTCTGAAGCAGAAGATGAGGAGAAAACAAGATCTGTGACAGGAAACAAAGAAAACTAAGAGAAAAATCTTAGGAGCTTTGAGAAAATGCTATTCACTATAATAACAAAATATTCATCAAGCCTGAAGACCAAACTTAACATAATCAAATTGGCTTCTTACCAAAGATGCAGGGATGGGTCCACATATGTAAGTAAATAAATATAATGTAACACAAAAAAAAACAGACTAAAAGACAAAACTATGTGATCATCCCATTAGAAAAAGCCTTTGACAAAATTGAGCATTACTTCATGATTAAAAATACAGGAAAGACTAAGGGGTATATGTGATATACCTCAACATAATAAAGGCAATTTACAGTAAGTTCACAGCCAACATAAATCTAAAGGGGGATAATACCAAAGCATTTCCAGTAAAATCAGGAACAAGACAAGTATGTGTCCACTCTCTATACCTATTCATACAGTATTTAAAGTTCTACCTAGAGCAATAAGACAATTGAAGGAGATCAAGGAGATCAAACAGAAAAGGGAGAAGTTCAAGTATTTTTATTTGCAGATGATAAGGCTTTTATACATAAAAGACCCCAAGAACTACACCAGGAAACTTCTACAGCTGCTAAACTCTTTCAGCAAAGTAGGTGGATTCAAAATTAACACACAAAAATCAGTAGTCTTCCTATATATAAATGAAAACAGGGAAACAGTACCTTTTACAATAGTCTCAAAAATAGCTATTGGAATAACTCTAAATATGCAAGTAAAAGACTTCTATAATAAAATGTGAAGATGTTGAAGAAACAGAAGACATAAGAAAATAGATATCCCATGCTCATGGACCCAACGGATTAATATTGTGAAAACAGTCATCCTATCAAAAGTATCTACAAATCTAATGTAATCCCCATCAAAATTCAATACAATTCTTCACAGAAATAAAAACTTGATATTTAAAGACCAAAAAAAAAAAATCAGGGTAGCAAAATAATCATGAAAACAAATGCACTTGTACAAGTTCATTAACCCAAATTTGAAGCTGTATTTAACCAGCATTTTATTGGCATTAAAAACATACACTGATCAATGGAACTGAACTGAGGACCCAGACATAAGTTCACACACCTATGAATACTTGGTTTTTGACAAAGAAGTAAAAACAGACACTGGAGAAAAGAAAGCATCTTCAACAAATGGTTCTGGTCAAAGCAGATGGCTGAATACAGAAGAATTCAAATCAATCCATATTTATCTACCTGCACAACATTCAACTCCAGATGGATCAAGGACATCAACATAATTATGCTCAGATATCCTGAATGTGATAAAAAGAGAAATTACAGAATAGGTTCAAGCTTATTGGCACAGGAAATTACTTCCTGAACAGGGCACTGATAGCACTATGATCAACAACTAATCAATGAAACCTCAAGAAGCTGAAAAGCTTGTGTATGGAAAAATACACAGCAAAGTGGCAGCCTACAGAATGGGAAACATATGATAGAATGTTAGTATCTAAATATATATATGAAAAACTTTTAAAAAACTAAACCAAAACACACACACACACACAAAATTAAAAATGAGTAACATAGCTTAGCAGACAGTTCCCAAAAGATGAAACACAAATGGCTGAGAAACAATGAAATGGCCAACACCCTTAGCCATCAGGGAACTTTAAACTACTAAAGCTACTAAAGCTACTTTGAGATTTCATCTTATACCAGTAGGAATGGCCAAGACCAACAGAACAAGTCACATTACATGCTGGTATTGATGTGGGGAAAAGGGAACACCTATTCATTGCTAGTGGGAATGCAAACTGGTATGTATAGCCATTGTGGAAATCAGTGTGGTAGTTCCTCAGAAAGCTGGAAATCTATATATCAAGAGCCATCTATACCACTCTTGGCATAAGTCCTGTGGGTACAAAAGACTCTATACTCTACTACAGAGATATTTGTTCATCCATGTCCATTGTTGCTCTATACATAATAGTCTGAAATTGGAAACAGCCTAGATGTCCATCAGCTAATGAATGGAAAATGAAAATACATTTACACAAAGGAATACTATTCAGCTGTTACAAAAAACTAAGTCACAGGTAAATGAGTGGAAGTAGAAAAAAAATCATCCTGAGTGAAGTAACTCAAACCCAAAAGGACATATATTGTATATTTTCTATTATATGTGAATGTTAGTTTACAAATCTTCAATGCCTGTGTTATAACCCCCACAGAAATTAAGTTCTTAATATGGGAGGGACTGGGAGTAGGAAAGGATCTCCCAAGGAAGGAGATATAAAACATAGTATTATGGAGAGACAAAGGAAAAGCTAGAATAGGAATATATACAGGGAGGGCATGAAAGAGAAGGATAAAGCAGGGAATAGAGAGAGGAACAACCAACACTAAAGGCCATTGAAAAACCATACAGAAACATACTACTGTAGAAGCTTCCTACAATCTATACATATATAAAAGGTTTAATAGCGTGACCAAATAATAAGGGAGACAATGTCCCAACTAGACATCTTATGCCACCAATTAAAACCTCCAGTGCCTGGAATGGATTGCATCTTTATTGGTTGGCCAAAGGGACCCAATGAAAACACCCAAACATCAAGGCTCTTGCCAAGGATTGGTTACACTCCACAATCTGATGGTTAAGACCCTATTGCTGAAGACACTTGCATCATTGAACATGGGAAAAATCAAGCTGGCCCTCACTAGAAGCTTCAACCCTACTGTAACCATCAGTGTCACCAGCAGAGACCTGACTGCAAGATATACTGATACAACAATGGCACAAATGTCATGGTAGTAACCAATAATTTTCTGATTGGATTTAGGCCTGCTTCATGAGATGTTACCTATATCTGGTACTATCTGCTCAAATGGCCAAGAACCTGAGACTAGAGAGTTCATTATTTTAGGGGAAAACCTAATACTTTGATTCTGCTATAGGAGCACAGCAATAAAATGGTTTCCAATGACACTGACATACTATTCTATCCACAGGTCAGTGCCTTGCTCAGCCCTCATTAAAGATGCTTCTTCTTGCAGTAAATGGGAACTAACACTGAGACCCACAACTGTGTGCAGAGAATGACTTTGGAGTGCTCTATTCTAAATGGGATTTCTTCATCAAACTCTCCTCCCAAGACTCAGGGACCTATAAGGAAGAAGAGGCAGAATGAGTCTAAGAGCCAAAGGGGACAAATCACAGCAAGGAAACCATATTTTCCATACAGAACAGGGCTGATGTACTTATGAACTCAGACTGTGAAAACCTGCACAATACTTGCACATTCAAGCCAGATAGGATCCCAGCACTACAAGGTAGAAGCGGACATGGGATCCCCCCTTTAAACAAGAAGCTATCTGCAGCTCATATGCACTGACAAAGGAAAAACAACCAGTTTTCTCCAGTGGAATCTCACTCGGTGTATTAGCCACACCTCAGGGAAGGCTCCATGGCCAGAAGGAATTGGCAATACAAAACAAACTCAATGGCATTTTAATAGACTTTTTGATTCATTTTGCTTTGTTTGAGTTATGAGACAGATATATTCAAATAACCCATAGTTAGCATTCATTCTAAACATGTTGTATACCTAAGGCAGATGAACTCAGGAAACCATTTCTAACTTCAACAGCCTTATGTCATATATATATTACCTGAATATTCTTTGGCAAGACTTCACCTTCCATCCCAGGAATATTAGGTCCTGAATGTGGTTTTGGCTCCAGCCAGAAAGAAACCAGCCAACGAATGACAATAACCCGAGCTTGGATGAAAGGCTCTTTTGTACAATATATTGCTTCATTGGTTTCAGCATCCTTCTTTATCATCACATAATGAGGCTTTGGTCTCATCTGTGGGATATCTATATGAAAAATTGAAAATAAAACATGAAATGAAAAAAGCAATTACCCTTAGCTAAGCCTATACTTTTAAACTCTGTTACAGAGATATTCTGATACCTTACTAGTTTTAGAAGTGTTAGTAAAAACAAAAAATCATTTCATATTGTTTCAGGCTAGTTAAGAATCTAGAAGAGCTGGGTGGTGGTGGTGCACACCTTTAATCCCAGCACTAAGGAAGCAGAGGCAGGCAGATCTCTGAGTTCAAGGCCAGCCTGATCTGCAGAATAAGTTCCAGGACAGCTAGGGCTGTTACACAGAGAAACCCTGTCTTGGAAAAAAAAAAAAAAAATCAAAAAACAAACCAACAAACAAAAAACATTCAATGCTTTTTTCAATGTCAACACCTGACCTGCTAGCTGCCTGAACTTGCTATGAGAAACATCTTTCTTCAAATTAAAATTTTTATATACAAATTTATCTCTTCTTTTCATATATGGATTGCCCAGTTCTGGCTCTAATCCAGATTTGTACACAAGGTTCTAATGCAAGGCCCCACCAGGTCACTTGGCAAAACCACTAAAATATGCACAAGAAATGACAAAAAGATTTAACAATTCAACTATTTATACAACTTGATTGTTGGCTGAATCCTTGAGAAATCTTAGGAAAGAATTAATAGTATACAGTTTAAAATCAGGCATGTAATCCCAGCACTCAGGAGGTTGAGACAGGAAGATCACAAGTCTGGGACTAGTCTGGGTCTACGTTTTTGGGTTAGGTACCAAGTTCCAGCCAACGTAGGCAGCTTACTGATTCTCTGTCTCAAAATTAAAAATATAAGTACACACAGAGACACACACACACACCCTAATGATCAAAGAAACATTAAAATTCAATTTAATCTATTGCAAACTCTAATGAATGAGACCAGAGAGTAAGCTTTTAATGAACCCTTTCCATTCTCAGTAAAAATGTGTTACTATATATAAATGCATGTTCATTATGAATCTGGGTATAGCATCAATACAAATAGTAAATGTGGTTAGTTGGTATTCTAAAAATAACGAATGCAAACCTTACACTGACATTTTATTCTTATGTGTCTTATTCTATAAGACAAGTTACAAGACAAGACAAATTACAAGTTATACCTACCAAGTACAGGATGATATAAACTATTCTCCTTGCAGATGTTTGGGAAAATATAAGGCAAGTAAAACTTCTTAAAATGTGAAAATAAAAATGAAAATCCCCTTTCTTGGTTTTCTTTGTTCTTCCATTCTAAACTTTTTACCTAAAAATAAACAATATTGTTAGAATCATCCCAGAAGACAGAATCCTTAAATATAGTTTAGCTATTATAAACAAGCTTATAGAGGTTATAATACACTGAACATCTAGATTATGAAGATCATAATATACAGCAAAAGTTCCATTCTTTATTTTTATTAAAATATATAATGTACAAAGTGGTTTCACTATACTGTTTCCATACATACACATATAATCTGCTTTAATACAATCTATTCCTTAAAATTGGTCTATATAAAATATATTACATATATTTAAAATATCTTACACTAAACTGTGTATTGCAAGATTATGAAAATGACTCATTTGGCTGTATTAATGACAAATACACTAATGTCCTTTCCTCTCTATCCCACTCTGAATAAATGCAATCAAAGGCATAAGTATATGAGATTGAGGTTGGGAGAGAGGGAGAGAGAGAGAGAGAGAGAGAGAGAGAGAGAGAGAGAGAGAGAGAGAGAGAGAGAGAGAGAGAGACAGAGAGAGACAGAGACAGAGACAGAGAGACAGAGAGAGAGAGACAGAGAGAGAGAGACAGAGAGAGAGAGACAGAGAGAGAGAGAGAATATGTTCACAGTGATAGTAGACAAGTACAGATATCAAAGTCTAACAAAAAGCAGCTCAGTGGAGACTCTGAGCTTGAGATGTGTACAGAGATTGTTCATGCAGTGTGGAGTAGAGGAACAGGAGGAGACAGAGTAAAAATACTCTATTGTAAACTTCCAGAAAAATCAGAAGGATACCCAACAGAGGAGTATGCAAAGACCCAAGGTGAGTTACTGGAACCTAGCCAAGTTAAGGAGATGTAAGATCACTTTAAGAAGGCTAACTAAATAATATACTGAGAATATGAGACAAGTTTGTCACATAGGGAAGGATGGAGCAAGGGGGATAGTTCTGTGTATACATATTAATTCGTTACCTTTAGTCTTTAAGAAATTCCAGAAAGAGCCACACTCGGCACTGATAGTATTGCGTATCCAAGTACCTCGATACTGAATTCTAAGCACAAATCTCCAGAGTGGGCCAAGGAAAGTACAAGATAAAACCGTAACAGTAAAGAATTATACTGGAGCAGGTTGTGATGGTGCACTCTTAATCCCAGCGCTCAAGAGGTAGAGACAGGTGAAACACTGGGAGTTCAAGGCCAGTCAGGTCTACACAAGTGCCAAGATAGCCAGGACTATGTTGAAGACTTTGACTCAGAACAAGTAAATTTAAAAACAGAAAAAAAAAAAAAAAAAATCCAACAACAACAAAAATGTCTTGAGAAACAGCAAGATGGCTCAGTGAGTAAAGGTACTTGCCACCAATCCTGACAATCTAAGTTCAATCCTCCAGAACTCCAGGACACACATGGTGGAAAGAAAGAATCAACTCTCACAAGCTGTTGTCTGATCTCCATATTTGCATCATGGATACCCCTTGCCTCTCTCCAATAAAATAAATAAAAATATAACATTTTTTTTCCCAAGACAGGGAGGGTTTCTCTGTGTAACCCTGGCTGTTATGAAACTCAATTTGTAAACTAGGCTGGCCTTGAACTCACAAAGATCCGCCTGTCTTTGCCTACTGAATGAATGTACACCACCACTGCCCAGCAAAAATGTAGCACATTTTTAAAAGAATTTTATTAGAGACAATTCAAAATGCAGGGAAATCATCTTGAAGTCATAAGAATCCATCAATTTATGTGGAGATAAATAATTATATGAATAAACAAGAAAGGGAGAAAATATTTGCAGATAATTCCTGACCTGCATGAATGTAGATACCATGGCAGGTTTTCCAGTATTAGCTAAAAAAAAAAAGAAAAAATTCAAATAGCCCAAGGGATACACCCTTAGCACATACATATAGTTAGTTAATAAAAAGAAAAAACTGATTATGCTAAAACATGAATGAATTTGTAACGTGTTTGCTAAATAAAAGAAGCCAGTCAAAAAAGAATGCAATGTTTGTATTGACTTCAGTAAGTAAATTCATTTATTTGAAATGTTAAGATAAGCAAATATAGATTAGTGCTTCCATAGGGCAGGAGATGGAGTGATAGTGGAGAGGACTCTTAATAGGCTTGGGATTTTCTTGAGAGGAAACTAAAATATTCCAAAGTTATATGTAGTAACAATAGGATGGTCTATAAAATCATCCACCAAACCTGCATATTCTATGTGACAGCTAGACTGAATGTACATGACAGATCAATAAAGCTGTCTTTAAAAATTATTAGTTGGCAACCATCATAGTAAAAATCCAACCATATTGTCAGGCAGTGGTGGTACATGCCTTTAATTCCAGCACTCAAGAGGTACAGGGAGGTGGATGGATCTCTGTGGGTTCAGGGCCAGCCTGGTCTACAAAGGGAGTTCCAGGACAGCCAGTGCTATTACACAGAGGAAACACTGTCTCAAGAGGGAAAAAAATTCAACCAGAAGTCATCAATAGACACTAAATCTGTAAGTAAAATTTTGAAGAGGAGGTTATATAATTAGATTTCCCTCAAATATTGACTGATTGTAAAAAGAAAAATACTATTAATAGTATTTGAAAAGCCTGGCAGATACTACCTTAATAAAAGCATCAACAGCTACACTATAGATATAAACAAATTTGCTGAAAAGAACCCAGAAATTTTTTTTTAAAAAAAAAAAATAAATCATAAGACTCAAAACACAAGAGAATGTCTTTGCAACACTAACTGAAGTAGAAAAATATTTTTATTTCCTTTATTCTTTAGAGTTTGTGTGTGTATGTGTGTGTGTGTGGGGGGGGGTCTTGATATATATAGTCTTGGCTGGCCTGGAACTCACTGGGTAGACCAGGCTGGCATCCAACTCACAAAGATCCACCTGCCTCTGCCTCCTGAGTGCTGGGATTAAAGGCATGCACCACCAACACCTGGTGGCACCCAACACTTAAAGAAATCCACTTGTTGCTGTTCCCACTGTTGGGATTAAAGGAGTGCACCATTACTCCCAGCAAAATCATTTTTCTTCTTTAAAGCAGCATCAAAGCCTAATTCATGAAAGACAAAAAACGTGGTTGCTTGGACTTCATCAAATTAAAATGTATCTCTTCTTCAAAAGAAAGAAGGGCTGATGAAATGACTCTGGATAAAAGTCTTTGTCACACAAGCCCGATGATCTGAGTTCAATGCCCAAATATCCACCAACATTACAGGGTAAGTAACTGTGGTATATCTACTCAGTAAGAAAAAGAAAATGGTACGACCCTATTGCTGAAGACATCACCCACTTTGGTTACAGTCTCAAAATGGCCAGAAAACTTTCTCCTGCTGGTTAGCTAACATACTTCTGGAAGATACTATGAAGGTTGCTGGGGGAGGAGTAGGGGGAGAGAGACATCAATGGTCTTATCTGGGACTGGACCCTGAATGTTATAATATTGAGCTGCCAGGCAAGTTATGCCCATTGATGTAATAATAGACATGTTATGGGGGTCTATAACAACTACTGTTGTAGATCACAACAACTACTTTGTGATCAGATTAGAGGTCTCTTCACAGGAGGGATTTCATGCCTAGTACTATAAACCTGGTAAAAATCCCTTAACTGGAAAGTTCATAGGCCCTAGTGAGGAACCCGCTAGGGATGCTTTGTTAGTCATGCAGTCAAACTGTTTTCTAAATTACTGATGTTTACATCCATAGATTTATTCTACTCTGAACCATAATCAGAAAAGCTTTTTCTTGCAGTGAGAAATAGCTAACACAGAAATATACTTCCCATCTAGAGATGAATAGATTACCTTATTGCTTAAGTGTTTAAGTGTAAATCAGCTTTCCCTAATTCTTATTCTGTCAGTCACCCTCATGTAACATCTTGAGAGACTGATCCTAAAACAGCTACTCACATTTCACTTCAGTACCAGAGATGCTAGTTATAATGGAAGGATTAGAAAATAAGTCTGAGTGGCTCATGTAAGGAGGTTATACACATCTAGAGTCTACTTCAGGACTGGGTGGTAGTACACACCTGTAAAACCAGCACTCAAGAGGCAGAGGCAGGCAGATCTCTATGAGTACCAGGTCAGCCAGAGCTACATAGCAAGTTCCAGTTTGACTAGAGATACATAGTAAGACCCGGTCTCAAATCTAAATGAAGGACTCTACTTCATGGGGCTGGGAAGATGTCTCAGTGCCATCTGTGTAAGCATGTAAAATGCCTGCTGTGTAAGCATGAGGACCTAAATTTGGATCCTAGGTACCCAAGTAAACACATGTAACTATGACTTGGCATGTCAGGTGGGACAAAAAAGAAGCAGAGAAGTAGATCCCCAGAGCTGAGTGGCCAGCCAATTTGACTGAACTGATGAGGTTCAGTGACAACCAGATCCTATATCAAAAAATAAGGTGAAGAGGAACTGAAGAAGACAATGGTGGCAATCTCTGGTCTCCACACACATATGTGCATGTACAAACACACACACACACACACACACACACACACACACACATATATATACATACACATACATTTACATACATACACATGCATACACACACACACATATATATACATACACATACACACATTCACACACGCATACACACACACACATATATATATACACATACACACATTTAAATACTCACACACATACATACACGCGCATACACACACACACACACACACACACACACACACACACACACACAAGTCTACTTCATATACATTTCTCTCCAGCTCTCTGGTGATTTTAATAAGAATGTCCCCAATCAGCTCATGTATTTGAACAGTCCCCATGTGGTGTTGGTGGTGTTTGGAAGGTGAGACCTTGTTGGAGAAAGAGTGTCACCAGAGGCAGGCTTCCAGAATTCAGAGACTTGTGTCAGTTCCAGTTCATTCTCTCTACTTTGTGCTCAAGGTGAATAGTGTGAGCCCTCAGCTTTCTGATTTTATTGCTATGCTTCCCCTCATGAACTATAAGCTGCTGCCTTGGTCATGATGGGGTTTTTTGTTTTGTTTTTGTTTTTTGTTGTTTTGTTTGTTTGTTTGAGACAGGGTTTCTCTGTGTGGCTTTAGAGGCTGTCCTGGAACTTACTCTGTAGACCAGGCTGGCCTCAAACTCACAGAGAGATCTGACTGCCTCTGCCTCCTGAATGCTAGGATTAAAGATGTGCAACACCAACGCCAAGCATCATAATGTTTTATTACAGCAACAGAAAGTTCTCTGAGAGTTTCATAATCATGTAATGATTTTTATTTGAGAAAATAATAGTAACACATATTTTCAAAATTAAAAATGTGTCACTCTTCAAGAAAATAAGCAAACATCTACCATAACAAAGCAATGATAAGAGACAGGAAAATTATCCAGAGGACAGCAAGGGAGAATATCTTTTCATAAGAAAAAGGAAGAGAAAAAACATCAGGAGATTCTGGGTGTGCATGCAAGTAATCACAGAGAAAAAGCCACGTGGCATGCAGTAGAAAGATGATAACATACCTGAATTACTATGTATTTTAAAAGTGCTTCAAGAAAATAGCTTGTGAGGTCTTCTTGTCCTTTATCTCCTGACTGCGGGGGAACAAGAGGGGTGACTTCCTCTATAGTTACTTGAGCTATTCGAAGACAAGAGAATTGTATAATTGTAAGATAAACTCCATTATACAAAAGTATGACCAAATAAAATTTAGCAACACAAATAGGCAATGAAAACTTCTTTGAAATTTCTTTAAAAATTACATGTTGAAATAAATCTGAGGATAATCCTGATAGTCCATAATTACTGTAAACTTGACAACTGGTTTTTTTGTGGATCCTTGATTGAGAGGAAATGGAACAGTCATGAGCAGGTATATAGTGACTGAGGGTACATGGACCTCACTAGGGAAGAGTCACATTGGGAGTGTCCATTACAAAGTGTCACAATATGATGAGAAACATTACTGCAAGGTGCTTATTCATCCAATACATCAGAAATCTGTGTTTTACTTCTCAGATATTAAATCACTATATCAAATGCTGATGCAAAAAAAAAAAAAAACAACCCACAGCTATCTAAATGTTCTCAAATTTCCTAAACAGAACCATCATTAACTGGGTATACTGACCAAGTTAGTAAGCCTACATTTTTCAATTCTAAAATAATACACAGTATATTATTTCGGACACTCATTTAAAAAACCCAATATTTATAAGCATAGCCTTTTATCATTTGTACGCTGTCCTCACAGAGTAGTACCAGTGCTACTTTGCAAAGCTATAACTCCCACTTAAGACCCAAGGACTTCTTAGTAGATATAGAGGAGTGTACAGATAGTTCAGATTTTCTATGCCCTATAAAGCAAACAGAAAAACTTCTATTCTTGGGGGCAGGCAGAAAGAGGAACTAGCACTTAAGAGTGTGTACTGCTCTTGTTTGCTCCAGGTTCAGTTTACCCACATCAGATGACTCATAAACCACCAGAAACTCCAATTTCAGGAGATCTGAGACCTTTGTCTGGCCTCTGTGGAAAACTGCATGCATGTGGTACATAGACAAGTAAGCACTCATACATACACATAAAAAAAAAAGGAAAGTTTAAACTTTGTTCTCAGAAAGAGAATGCAAAAGAGTTGGTCAAAATGCTTTTGAAACTAATAAAAAAAAAAAAGCTATTTTAAAAATAGAGACAAAAGGAAACCTACAGATGGGATGGATGGCAGTGATCCAAAAGAAAGTGTTTATGAAACGTTAGCTGAATATTTCAGAATGATATGTATGTAAATAAGCAGATGTAAGTGGTCTGCTTAAGCTGGTATATTTATAGATTTTATGCAAGCTTGTTTTGTCTCTAAAACTTTTTGCTAAGTATAATTTTCTTTGCTATAAAAATCTGTAATTTATAGAAATACAAGTTATGGACTGAACTGTGTACCTCCAAGATTCATTTGCTGGAACATGAATCCTCAATGTGACTGCATCTAAATGCAGAGCATGTAAGGTTATGATGAGGTTATTAGGATTCAGCCCTAAATGTATGAAACTGGATGTAAGAACAGAAGAAACATCAGAGAGTTTGCTCTGTGTGCACAAGCACAAATGTGCAAATTCACTAGGGAAAAAAAAATCCTATGAGCACACAGTGAGAAGGGGCTATATGAAAGCTGAGAGAAGGCTCACCAGAAACTGGACCTGTCACCATCTACTTGTGGGTTCCAACCTCTAGGAAATACACGTCTGCCTGAAGCCACTTAATCTGTGGTATTTGTTAATGCAGCACTATATATCACACATGCTTACTAGTAAAAGAAGATATTTAACAAAAAGAAAAAAAACTACAAAAAAAAGTTACATTGATATTTAAGCAGAATAACACAAAGAGAAAACTAAAAAGTAAAAAATGTTAGAAAATCTTAGGACTAAAAAGGACAAAGATTCACTAGTGAAAAAGTTAAGTAACATTTCTAAAATTACAAATTAAATATAAATTAAAAATACAACTTCAAATTTAGAAATTTTATATGTAGTATTTTATGGTTATTACACAAAGAAAAACACACTTCTATTTCTGTGTACATCTACACTAATTCCAGCATACAAAATGATACACAAGAAATAGAAATTATAAATTAAAACCAGGAGCAGTGTTCAATACCTTCCAGCAATAGGATCTTGTGTTTAAGGTCATCTTTTACTACATAGTGAATTTAAGACTAGCCTGAGGTACATCAGACTCTGTCTCAAAAAAAAAAAACATAACAAAACATGATGTGAAGTGGTCTACATTAACCTTAATATGATTCAGATGCTCTGATATCTGAGACTTGGCTACCAGAGACAATGTCCTTATCAGGGCTGGCCAATTCCTAGTGGTAGGCAGTAATGGACTAATTGCTAATAATAACTCTCATATACAAACCACTCTGTCTAAAGTCCACATCTGCATAAAGTCCTCTATACTTTGAGTCAAGGGTACTATTTTCCTGTCTTGATCACTTCAGGGCCAAGGACTAGACAACTAAGGACCACCTTCTTGTACCAGAAACCACTGAAATCATTATTGACACTAGCTGATTTTTACTTACCTTCACTGACTTGTCACTTCCTTCCCATGAAAGCACAATAAAAGATCCTGTCCACATTAACCTATAAATGTCTGCTCCCCTTGTCTTCTGACTAAACCCTGACCACTCACACAGAAGTTAACACATACATTGTCTACTCAGGCCTGTGGCATGGACTTGCATCCTCTTGGAAACTAAGTGGTAAATTACTTTTCCAACAGGCCTCACTAAGCTAGAGTAATACTAAAACCTACCTTTATAAACACTGCTTTAGACTATCATGTGATAACTATAAAGACATTTAACATTAAAAACAAACAAAAACTAAAAAGAAAGGTGCAGAGATATTCAGCAAAGTGCCTACTAAACAAATATGAGGTCCTGAGATCAGATCACCAGCACCCACATTAAAAAAAGATTGATAGGCCTTGAAGGCCTTTAACCCCAGTGCTATAGGACAAAAGCAAGTAGATTGCAGGGGTGGAGGGATTGCTTGCTAGCTAGTCCAGTTGGATTGTGAATTTCAGACACAATAATGGACACAGCCTCAAAAATAACAATAATATGGAGAAGCCACTGAGGAAGATAATCCAGCTGTCAATGTTTAGCCTCCACATGGCCAGCATGGGCAAGCACACTTGCACACACCTACATATACTACAAACACATTTGTGCACACATAAAAATGCATATAAACAAATATATTTTTTTAAAAGAAACTATAGAAAACATACTGATAAATAACAGCTCATCAATCTTACTTTCTTGAAGGTTGAGTGGGGGATTAATAAGATTATCTAAAGTTCGAGGTCCATATTCAGATTGTGGTGCTGAAAATCCAGGGATCAAGCATGAAAACATCCACAGCTGTTCTTTGCTGCAGTTATCCTGAAGAGCTTGCAACCATAACAAGAAGAGACGAACACCTTCCCGTCTAATCTAAAATAAAATGAAATGAATAACAGTATTTCTTAATGGATGTGCTTTCTTGCTCCTTATGACACAGTTCATTAGAATGATATTTTGTTGAAGAAAGAGAAAGACAAGATGAAAAGTGAAGTTTGATATACCCAGGACATCTATACAACTCCCACTATTTTGAAATCTAAATTCATAGATTTGTAAGAATAAACTCAGGTTAAGGATATTGCTCAGTGCGAGCATATTCAAGACCCTGGGTTTAATCCACAGCACTTGGGAGAAAAAGCAGTCATGTTGGATGGAATCCTAAGAATAAACTACTTACTATAGTAATTTCCCTTTTTTAAAATAAATTTTCATTTAAATTAAAAACATTCTTATTTTACATACCAATCCCAGTTCCTTCTCCCTCCTGTCCTCCCATTCCCCCCACCATCTCCCTTTTCCAACCCCTTTTTACTCCCCAGGGAGGATGAGACCTACCATGTGGGATCATCAAAGTCTGTCACATCATCTGGGGCAGTACTTAGGCCCTCCTCCGTGTATCTAGGCTGAGAGACTATCCTTCCATAGGGAATGGGCTCCCAAAGCCTATTCATACACTATGGCTCCACTGCCAGAGACCCCACAGACCACCCAAGCCCCCCAACTGACATCCACGTTCAGGGGGTCTGGTTCCATCCTATGCTGAGTCCCCAGCTGTTTTACAGGGGTCCGTGAGCTCCCACTTGCTCAGGTCAGCTGTTTTTGTGGGTTTCCCCAGGATGATCTTGACCCTTTTGTTCATCATTCCTCCCTCTCTACAACTGGATTCCAAGAGTTCAGCTCAGTGCTTGGCTGTGAATCTCTGCTTCCATCAGCTACTGAATGAAGGCTCTATAATGGCATTTAAGGTAGTCATAAGTCTCACTGCAGGGGCGAGGGGTGGGGGTAATTTAAGGTAGCCTCTCCACTATTGCTTAGATTCTTAGTTGGGGTCATCCTTTGTGGATCCCTGGAGATTTCCTAGTGCCAGGTTTCTCATTAAGTCCATATCGACTCCATCTAGAAAACAATTTCCTTATCGCCTTCTTTCCTACCACCTACCACCACCAATATAATCCAAAAAGAAAAAAAGTGACAGGACAAACGGGTTTAGTAAAGTATCTGATTCAAATTATAAAAGTGACTTTATTTAAACAACTATTTTAAAAGTTACTTAAAAAGCCCTCTGGAATTATCTCATTTACTGTTTATTTGTGCTCTAGCTACAAATCTGGAACTCTGGAATAACCACTGTACCAAATGAACTAAACCAATCCCCATACATAAAAGACTACAAATACTAGAACCAACGAATGAATGTTCTCTCGGAAAGAGAACACCAAAGAGAAAATGGAAAATTCACCCTCTAACCAGCACTGAATTCTTCTAAGTGACTTTTCTCAAATGAATTGAAGACAATTAACTGAACAAACTTCAGGAAAAAGTCAAGGTGGGAGAGTCTAAGTGGTATGTATGCTTTACTGGCTTTGTTTGTTGATTTGTTTCTTGACAGGGTCTCAGGGCAGAGCAGGCTGGCCTCAAACTTGCTATGTAGTTGGAGATAACCTCCTGCTTCCACCTCTCCAGCACTAGGATTCAAGAGGCCACCATCACACCCACTTCATGCAGTGCTGGCAAGCAACCCAGGACCCTGTATATATCTAGCAAACACTCTGAGCCACCCTAGCCCTTTACTCGAATTTTATTTTAAGTAATAGAAAATAAATATAATTATATTATACCTTTAAGGAGTTTCCTGTGTGAAGCAGTTTCTTTAAAATCAACCCTAAAAAAAAAAACATGATTTTAAATATCCCTATCTTCTTATCTATTTATAAATGTCAGAGTTCTCGGTCAGACTTGGAAACACTTTTAAACAAGTCCTTGGCAATCTCTAAATTGTTCTTGGTGACTTTGGTAACCCTTTGATCAAAACTGAGGTCAGAGGGCATATAAAAAAGTCACCTTTAAACACAATTAAACATGATTTACTTTATTGACAAAATTTGATCCCAAAATTGTGATTAACACAATAATCTATTATTACATCTCTTATTTACACTGAAAATATAAAGAAAATATTTTAGCACTAATACACATTTATACATATGAAGGTTTTTTTTTTCTTCCCCTCTCTCCTCTTCCTCAGCTCAGCTGTTCTGCCTTGTTTTTGTGTGTGTTCACAGGAAACAGAACCCAGAGCCTCACATGTAAACCATGAGATCTACCACTGACCCTTAGCTCTTCATTTAAATTTTAGTCTTAGATTCCCTATCTGCCTTTGTATTTTCCTCTCCATAGCACTGAGGATCAAATCTAGAATCTTACACATTCTAGGCAAGCACTCCACCACTGAATTATACACCCAGCTCGTTTTTCACACTTTCATTTTTACACGGGGTCTTGCTTGCCCAGGCAGGCCCTGAATTTGTGATCCTCAGGCCTTGGCATCCTAAGAAGCTGGGATTAGAGATCTGGGGCATTACACCCAGCTTGTTCCTAAATTTGTGTATATACATGCACACATGCATATGTGTGTGAAAACTGGAAGCCATGGGTTAATACTGGTACTTTCCACCTAATGTTTTGAGACGGGATCTCTCACTGAACTTGGAATCTGTGTTTTTAGCTAGACTCAATATCTGTCTTCAACCCTCACCCCACTGTGGTACTGGGGTTACTGGTTTGAATGTGACCACCCTCAGCTTTTTTTTAGATCTAGGTGCTGGGGATCAGCACTCAGGGTGTAGTCTGCCCAGCAAGCACTTTACCTACTGAGTCATCTCGCCTCTTAAATTCCATTTTCAGTAAAACCGACCATGAACTCATTAAAAATAACTGATAAACCGTTGTATAATTTATTTTAGATGTGAAATATATATTTATATTACTTACCAATACTATGAAATTGCCATCGCTGATGAATTTTTTCTGGAAGAAGTTGTAAAATTTTCTAGAAATCAGTATAAGCAAAAGAATGAGTGAAATCAAATAACAAGTCATTATATTGTAAAGTATAAAATATTAGAGGGCCACACTAAGAGCTTCTCATGTTAAGAAGTGTACCAAATACAAACTAGTAAAATATTTGAAATTTCCCACCCAGAAAGTAATAAGCAATATTAAAGAAATTTTGGAAAAGAAAAATTAGTAGTGAGATCTGCTGTGGAATAATCCTTCTGTACTCTGTGAAAATGTGCTGCTTTCATTGTTAATAAAAAGCTGATTGGTTGATAGCTAGGCAAGATTTAGGGGGCAGTGAGAATGCTGGGAAGGAAAAGAGTGGGGTTTGAGAAGTTCCAAGTCAGACTTGGAAAAAGAAACATGGGAAGTTCATAGGGCAGCACATAGACTAATAAAAATTGGTTAATTTAAGTTATAAGTGCTAATTAGTAACAAGCCTAAGCCATGGCCAAGTATTTATAATTAGTATTAAGCCTCTGTATGGTTATTTGGGGAGCTGCTGCTGGCACACAGCAGAAACTCTGCCTACAAATGGCATCCAAACATCGGCACCTACATTCACGTGAGACCTGAGAAAACTTAAAAAAGGTTCTAAACACACAAAAATGGAACTAAACATGGCTTTCTAGTCTCGTGTCTCTCATGCCTGTTGTGGTACAGAAACACGTCTCCTAGCCGCTGTCTGCAGGCTTGAGCCGCCAGCATGAGCTCCACCAGCATGAACTCCAACACAGCAACACGAACATGGCAAGTTTAAGTTTTGCTCATGCAGACAGAAAAAATTACAGATACATAGAAGACAGATCCAGACAGGGGAAACAAAAAAACTCCAAACAGGTTACAATGTGTTTAAAAATGTACACAGACATGAGAGAAAGAAGAGAAAAAGTATATGCAGTCATATATTAAAAATAGTTTAAAAATAATAAGGTCCTAAAGAAGAAGTAAAGTAAAAATGTATGTATGTATGTATGCATGCATAAAGATGAGACATACTCAGAGTCTGGATCCTATATGTTCTGCCTTTAAATTTTTTGATTGTTGATAAAGGAACAACAGTTACTAAGAGACATTTGACTATGAAAGCAGCTAGATTAAACCTGTATATTTTTAAAAATATCTTGACTTCAAAATGGAAGTCAAAAGGTATATTGTTTGGGGGAAGAGGTTATGCTTTTATTTCTACAGAAAATGAATGGCTGTAGAGTCATTCCAGAATTCATCAAGGAAGATGCCTTAAAAATCCTGGCTACAGACATAAAGAAATAAACCTAGAAGAACTCCAAGATACACGATATGTATTTTATCTGTTCAAACATAAAACAAAAAATCATCTTTGGCTGATTTCTGTACAATGTGCAGTCTATACTTGTATTAATGCAGATATGTATGTTACCTTTAAAGGTTTATGTATTTTCAGAATAAGGGAACCAGACACCAATAAAAATGGATGGCCCAGGTGATCAAGCATCCAGACCAGCTTCAAGGCTGCTGGCATAGATGGTCCAGGATCACAGAATACTCCAGCCAAAAATTAACAAATTATCCTGACTTTCTCAAGGTTCTCCCAAAGATTCCAGCACTCACAGACAACAGGAAGTAATCTAGAGAATGACACCCACATTCCCTAGAGATGGGTGTGTTTTGGTCATTAAGGCAGATTGATTACAAGTTGTTATTGGTCATAGAAAAAATGCTAACAAAAGAGTAACAAAGATCTCTTTCTAAAGAAAAAGGGAGAGATAGGAAATTGGAATGATAGGAGAAAGGGTAGGTTACTGATTCTGCTTTAATTCAAAAAGCAACTATTAATCTCAAAATACTGTAATGGATTTAAATATATTGATACAAATTTAAAGTTGATTTTGTTTGTTTGTTTTTAATTTTTGTTTTTTTCGAGACAGGGTTTCTCTGTACAGCTTTATAGACTAGACTGGTCTTGAATTCACAGAGATCTACCTGCCTCTGCCTCCCAAGTGCTGGAATTAAAGGCATGAGCCACTACTGCTCGGCTAAAGTTAATTTTGTTATACTGTATGTTTCTATTCTTGTGTTTATGTAGCTCATTTTAAAATGTAATGTATTATTACATTTTAAATGTAATGTAAAATATAATGTATTAATACAGATTAATAGTCATCTATAATAGTCAAACTTATAATCAAATTAGGTATGGATAGTATTTAGGCATTTGTACTGGCCTGCCTTTGGAGTTCTGACAGGATACAACCTCAGCTGCTGCCACTAAGAGCACCACCTGTGACTACTCACTACATTCCCTTTTAAAGGGGCCCTGCCCACATCTCATCGTCTTTCTTTCTACCCTCTCTCTATTCCTCCCTCTCTCCCCTCTCTCTGCTTCTCTTTTCTCTCTCCCCCTGCTCCTATCCCCAAAGTCTGGTATCCCCAAAGTCTGGTATCCACCCCCCCTCCCTTTCCCTTTTCATGATCCTTTTCTATTAATTAAAAAAAAAAACCTCCACTTGAACTGTTAGAATGCTGTCTTTCTCTATTGTGCCACTTTTTAAAAATTACAACAGGTATGTTTTCAAGGTTAAACAGGTACGTGTAGATAGATATATGGTCTTCACAAACACTTCAAAACCTACAGAATAGCAGGGTGTTGGTGGCTCAGGCATTTAATCCCAGCACTCAGGAGGCAGAGGCAGATGGATCTCTGTGACTTTATGAGTCCAGCCTGGTCTACAGAGCTAGTTCCAGGACAGGCTCCAAAGCTACAGAGAGAAACCATGTCTTGTGGGGGAGAATATGACATTTAGTATGTTTAATAACCCCAATGCTTTTACTGACAGTGAGACGTGAGACACATCTGCTTCTGGTAGCACCAATCTCCTTCAGAGAAGATGATGGGCATTGAAGAAACTCCATATGGAGTTTGTTTTCTTTGGGGCAAAATTTAGTCATTTGGGCAAACTAACTGTCCTTGCCTCAATTGCTGACAGTATACTGTTCAAACTGGAGCAAGACGCAAAAAAACAAAGCGACTGTCAAACTTTGCAAAAACAAGGGAGTCCTTCAAAATTCCCTGTGACTCAAAAATATCTGTCAGATATACTAAGCCCACAGGTCAAAGCTGGATGACCCAGCATTACAGAAGAATTTTGGTTGACAGTCTAGGAAACGAGATGTCCCTGTCATTAGGCAATATTACACCCTTCTGGGGTCTTTGAGGGAGTTAAAAACTAAAATTAGACTTACAGTTTTCCTTAATTACAATAAAAGGTAAAACTTTAGACTCAGAAAGATAAGATAAATAATAGAATATTTTCTCTAATTTTGCCAAATACAAATAAATAGACTGGATATTGTAACTGTAATTCTTATTTGAAAACTGTTTTTGTTGTATATAATTTTACTATGTTAAGAGTTAAAACTTTACTTTTTTATTTAGACAAAAAAGAGGAAATACTGTGGAATAATCTTTCTGTATACTGTGAAAATGTGTTGCTCTCATTGTTAATAAAAAGCTGATTGGCCAACAGCTAGGCAGGATTTTCAGGGCAGAGAGAATGCTGGGAAGGAGAAGGGCAGAGTTTGAGGAGTCACAAGACAGACTTGAAAGAAGCAACATTGGAAGTTCATAGATGAGGTAAATGAGCCCCGAAATGGGTTAATTTAAGTTATAAGAGCTAGTTAGTAACAAGCCTACGCTATAAATATTTATAATTAATATTAAGTTTCTGTATGGTTACTTAGGGAGCAGCTGCTGGGAAACATAGAAACTCCACCTACAGAGACCCTGTGTTGAAACAAATAAAAGCAAAACAAATACATAAATAAATGATAAATCCCCTAGGCATATAATAATAACAAATGTTCTGGAGGTTAAAAAATTCCATGTAAACTTTATAAAAATTAAAATTTTCATTTTGCACACATGCTATCAAATTAATTTTGTGTTTTCAAAAGCATAAACATACTTTTGTTCCTAAAAATACAAAGTACCTCAAAGATACACAAACTCAGTCAGATACATTTTTAAGTTATAAGTTTTGCAAAAAGCTGAAGATTGTGTTTCATTATATAATAATTTTAGTATACTTCTTCATATGTTCCCAGAATTTTTTTTTAAAAAGTTTAAAAGGTATGATTCATAGCACTTACCTCAAAAATAAAAAGTATAGCATCCAATTCCTCCCTCTGAGACTTGTGTCCTAAAAATTTTTAACAGAAAAATACTTTAAATACATCATTTTATACTCACTGTTAATAACTACTTAATGATCTTAAATATTTCAATCCCTGGGCTTTTCTTCATGATTCTTTTAGAAAATGCTAAAGTACAGCCTATTTATTATACAGACAGTAAGTATTATAGCCCCCCCTCTCTCTACCCTTTAGCATAATTACTTTAAATTTGGGTTCTAGGTCTGGGGGTTGGGAAGTCCACACTTAACAGATACAAAGCCTGGATTCAATCCCCAGGATAAATACAAAAATTAGGTTGTATTAATACCTAATGACAAATTATCATATATGTGGGTTCAAAATGAGCATTGAACATGAAAAACACTATTCCTATTGCTATTCAAACATTCCTAGAGCAGAACAAAGAAGGTAGGTTGAGGAAACCTGACCAAGAAAATGCAAATGTTCTAAGCCTTCACAAAACAACAAGGATAGCCATACAAGTCTATTAGTTTCCTTTCAAATACATCTGATCAAATACATTACTAAAATTCTAATGCCCAGATACTCTTTGTAAGCTAATGCTTATGACTATTAGAAACATAAACACAAATCAGAAAATATGTTAATATCTTACCTTTCTGTTTAAGACTAGCTTCAATAGTCACAAAATTTTCAAAGAACACATAGTAAATATGTGAAAAATGTTGGTCAAAAAACTGCTTAAGGTCAATAGATTCTGCATTCTCTGAAAAACAACAACAAAAAAAAAACCAGTTCTTAACTATCCCACCAAAGTTAAATGGTAATTAGCAAATATTTATAGTGCCAAATTTCCTTCAAGGTCAAAGATCTGCACCTGAAATTCTATCATTTTCAAATATACAGAGCAAATGTTTTTATTTCTTCATATTTGCAATTTTCACCTTTACATATTTCAGCTTTAGTTTTAAAAAATTGGTCAAGTTACCTTAGTCTTTGTTTTTTTTTTTTTTTAAAGCAATCAATGTCAAAAGTGAGTACAATGGCACACAGCTGTAATCCCACCTGCTCTGAAAGCTGAAACAGGAGGATCAAGCACATCAAGACTAGCCTAAGAAGCATAGTGAGACCCTGTCACGACAGACAGACAGACAGACAGACAGACAGACTCCAAATCACTACATCAAAGATCTTCTTTTGAAAACAGAAATGGAGAGTGCTTAGTGGCTGCTCTTCTAGAGGTCCTTCAATTCCCAGCACCCACGTGGTGCCTCACAACTACCTATAACTATAGTCCCGTGGGACTGAATGCCCTCTTCTGGTGTGTAGATGTACATGCAGACAGAAACACCCATACACATAAAATAAATAAATAATCTTTAAAATAAGATCTATTTTCAATTCATGGCTTCAGCTTTACTAATATCTCCCCTAACAATTACAGAACTATTTGTAAGAATTCATGATAATTCAGCAAATAAATAATCTAACAACAGGCTTTGTAAATAAGCATTTGAGGATTATAAAACTCAAAATACAGACTGCTCTCAAGAATCTGTCAGTACAGCACACAAACAAAACATACAATTATATAGAAAGTTAGATTGTGAAATTGAAGTGAAAGGACCATATATGGAATTTCAAAACACAGACTTACTTTCAAAGTTTAATGAACTGCAGCTGCTGTCCATGTTTTGAGCAGTTTACACTGTACATTCTCTATTATAAAAACTACATTTACCTGAGTATAAAGTAAAAAAAAAGTAGTCACAGAATAAAAGTATAGAATATGAAAATAAAAATTTTAGACAACTCTGATCAAGAAAAATATTTTCCTTTTGAATACACAAGAACTATGAAATAAGGAGGAAATATACTATAGTTACATCTAAGTTTTCTGAAATGCTTAAAAGTACAATGTCCCAAGAGAAATAAGAAAATGAGAATATCAAAACAAAGCAAAAACTCAAAAGCAAACGTGACTCAACCCAAGACTTCCCAACATATTAGGAGCTGAGACATTGTCCCTCAATTTCCTTTCCATATGGCTATGAACAAAGCCGGGAAGCTGCACACTTGGGTAAGGCTAATAAACAAGTACTGAAGCCAGGCATAGTGACACACTCCTGAAATTCCAGTGGAGTTTAAGATGGGAGGACTAAAAGTGGAAGCCAGTCTTGGGGCTATATAGCTAGACCTTGACTATGCAGGAGAGGCGGGCCTATCAAAATTAAGCTTATTTGTTTTTCTACTTTATTTTAAAATTTATTTTTACCTTAAATAATGTGTCTGCTTGCATATTTATGTGTGGGTGGGTATATGCATATAAGTGCAGTTGTCTATGCAGGCCAGAAGAGGGCACTGAATACTTTGGTACTGGAGTGACAGGTGATTATGAGTCACCTGATGTGGGCACTAGAAACTGAAATGTGGTCTGCTGAAAGAGTAGTACTTGTAGGAGGCAGGAGAAGGGGAGTAAGAGGAAAATGGGGTTGGAATAATAAAAATAATTTTAAAAAAAGAAACTTAAAAGAAAAAGAGTAGACCTTGCTCATAACCATTGAGCTACTTCTCCAGCCCCTCTATATTTATTTTTAAAAACACAATAGCAAACAAAAACTCTGATAAAATGTTTGACAGTCAATTCACAAAGTTTACATGACAGAGGAAAAAAAGCAAGGACAAATAGATAAAATATGTGGTCTTTACTTATATCTTCCTCTCTCCTCTTTTTTCCCCTCCAAAGAGATAGCTCAGCATTAAGGGCACTTGGTACAGTTGAAAAGGACCCAAGTTCAATTCCTAGTACACACATGGCAGCTTACAACCATCTGTAACTCCAGCTCCAGGAGACCCAATATCTTCTTCTATCCTCCACAAGAATTAGACATACACACAACACACAGACAGACATGCAGGCAAATCATTCATACATTATATAAAATAAATCTAAAAAAAAAAGAAGCTCTCAAGAACAATTTGAGAGAAAACAGAAAAATACATTTATAGATAGGCCACAGAAAAATTCAGTCAATTCTATACCATAATACCAAATTTCACCTTTCCAAATGAATCTCTTTTTAAGGCTCTCACTACTTTTATGCAGTGAATATTAACTGTGCCACAGTAGCCAGTAATATTCTACAGTCACTGCACAGTCTTCAGGAACATTGAGCGTGCCTTACTTTCTGTAACAAACCTTAACATTTTAATCTACGAGAAGTGTTTTGAAAGATGATAACCCACCCAATCCACCACCACCACCAAAAAAAAAAGTGATCAAAAATATTACCTGCCCCCCCAAAAAAAACATTACTTGTCTTTATAAATACTTCTGTTTGAAAGTGCTTGTGAACCAGTATTTTCCTAAAGAAACTAAATAAACATTTCACCAGAAATTCAGATTAAGGCTTCTGAATCAAAAATAACGAGGTCGTCTTATGTTGGAGAGGACATGGAGTCAAAGGAACATTCCTCCACTGCTGGTGGTGTACAAACTTGTACAGACACTTTGGAAATCAGTATGGTGGTTTCTGAGAAAATTGGGAATCAATCTACCTTAAGATCCAGTGATACCTCTCTTGGGCATATACCCTACCCACAGGATGCTCAATCACATCACAAGGACACTTGCTCAACAATGTTCATAGCAGCATTATTCATAATATCCAGAACCTGGCAATAACCTAAGTGCCCCTCAACTCCCTCAACTGAGGAATAGATAAGGAAAATGTGGTACACTTACACAATGGAGTACTACTACTCAGCTGTAAAAAAAAAAAAAAAAAAAAAGAAAAATGACCTCATTAAATTTGCAGGCAGGCAAATGGATAGAACTAGAAAAAAACAAACAAACAAACAAACAAAAAACATCCTGAGTGAGGTAACCCAGTATGTATTCACTCATAAGTGGATTATAGATGTAAAGCAAAGGATAACCAGACTATAACCCACAGCTCCAGAAAAGCTAGGTAACAAGGAGGACCCTAAGAGGGACACATGGATCACCCTGGAAGGGAAATTAGATAACTACTGGGTAAACTGGAAGTGGGGAGGTGATATTGGAGAGAGGAGGAGGGATGAGAACATGAGGAAACGGGGGGGGGGGGAGAGATGCAGTAGTAGAGCAATGAAAGAGATATCTTAATAGAGAGCCAGTACGGGGTTAGGAGAAACTTGGTGCTAAGGCAATTCCCAAGAATCCACAAGAATGACAACAGCTAAGATTCCCAGCAATAGTGGAGAGGATGCCTGAACTGGCCTGCACCTGTAATCAGAATGGTGAATACCCCCAACTATCATCACAGAGCCTTCATCCAATAATTGATGGAGCCAGGTGCAGAGATCCACAACCAATCACCAAGCTGAGCTCTGGGAATCCAGTTGAAGAGAGGGAGGAGGGAATACAAGGGAGGTCAAGATCATGATGGAGAAATCTACAGAGACAGCTGAACCATGCTCACGGAAACCCATGAACTCTAGACTAACAACTGCAGAGACTCCAGGGGACCAAACTAGGGCCCTCATATGTGGGAGACAGTTGTGAAGCTTGAACTATCTGAGGGGGCCCCTGGCAGTAGGACCAAGATTCAAACCTGGTACATGAGCTAGCTTGTGGGAACCCATTCCCTGTGGTGGATGCCATGCTCAGTATTAATGCACAGGAAAGGGGCTTGGCCCTGCCTCAAGCTATTGTGTCAGACTTTGTTGACTCCTCATTGGAGTCCTTACCGGTAAGGAGGAATGGACTGAGGGTGGGCTGAGGGACTGAGGGAGTAGGGGGGTGAGAAGAGGGGTGGGAGAGAATTGTGGTTGGAATGTAAAATGAAATTTAAAAGAATAAATAAATCTTAAAAATGATTCAGGTCTTGGAATGCTTTGCAGACCTTTGGGAATATTTACAAAAAAATTTCTTTGAGACAGGGTTTCTCTGTGTAACAGCCCTAGCTGTCCAGGAACTAGCTCTGTAGATCAAACTGGCCTCAAACACAGAGATTCACCTGCCTCTGCCTCCAGAGTGCTGGGATTTAAGAGCTCTGGGATTAAAGGTGTGTACTATCACTGCCAGTCTTGCAATGTATGCCCACAACCAGAAGAGGGCATCAGATCCCATTGTAGATGGTTGTGTGCTACCACGTAGTTGCTGGAAATTGAACTCAGTATCTCAGGAAATGCAGTCAGTGCTCTTAACTCATCAGCTTTCCTTTTAAATACTAAATATTAAATGTGTCCCTGAAAGTTTATTAAATTAACCGGCTGAAAATCAAAACTTCAGCCTTTTTCTTTGTTGGCCATCTGAAAGCAAGATGGGTTACCAGCAGCTCTACTAGAGTCCCTCAAGGAAGGTCATCCAGGGTTCTTGATCTTGCCACATCTGCTCTAAACACTATGGTTTGACCAGGAAATACGGGCTGAACATGTGCCATCAGTGTTTCTGGCAGTATCCAAAGGACATAGTTGGACTAAATAACCTTGAATGGATTACTCAAGGCTGTCTACCCAGTGAAACCAGTCATGCTAGTCTTTACAAAGAGTTATTTTTGTTGTTGTTGTTTTTTTTTTTTTAAGGTGATGGAAGATCTTTTTAAAAAAATAAATAAATAAATAAATAATTAGGTTCTGGAGGGTGAAAGACACCCATGGGGCAGCCTGAGTCCTCATGGTCCGGCCTGCCTCAAGGCATCCAGAGCCTTGGATATCAATATGATGAGGAAGTACATGGTGATGAAAGGGGAGAGAAAGAGAGGAGGAATGGTTCCTGTGCAGTGGTAAGAGGCAGCTCTGAAGAAGCAAGGGCTGAGAGGAACAGGCTGATATTGGTGGCCTACTTGCCACCTGGGACCAGGGTGATGCCTGGGCCTGGGTTATTGCCTAGGGCCATCTCTCCTTCTGCAGTGACTACCAAGGGGAAGCTCTCTCATGATGGGTAGTGCCAGCTCTCATGCTGCAGTGCTGAACAAGGGGCAGGGCCAACTATCCTAGAGCCAGTGAGGGGTGGTGCTGGCTCAGCACAACCCTCAGATTTCAGCATGCATGGTTACTATGACTTCCCGTGGTAACACAGACCATGAACATCATCACAGACCCCAGCTGCAGCAGGAACACAGACCCAGATAGGGCCCTTGGTAGCAGCTGGGGCCCAGATATCACCATAGTCTGGTGGCAGAACAGGATACCCAGATCAATATGGTCCTAGCAACAACAAGGTCCTCAGACACCAACATGGTCTCAGGTGGCTGTCCAGACCTTGGGCATCGGCACAATCTCCAGTGGCAATAGGAGTCATAGACATTAACACAACCTCTCATGACTCTTAACTGCAACCCAGGGTGTACTATGTGACACACTGCAGCTCCCGATGCCACTAGGATGAATGAAGGAGTATTAAAAAGATGGAGGAGCAAGGTGGTTTTTTATTTGCTTGTTTTTATTTTGTCGGGGTTCTTTTGGGGGGCATACCACAGAGGTAAGGGGCAGATAAGGAGGGGATGGGAGGTAAGTAGAGTTGGGCTTCGTGATGTGAAATTCCCAAAGAGTCAATAAAGAATTATGTTTAAAAAATTATTCAGCAATTTAATTATCCTTCATCTACTAAATAATAACTGCTACTTAGAACAACCTTTCCTTGAATGGTAGTATAATTTATTAGCCTATAGGATATAACATAAATAACCTGCTTCTAATAATAAAGTAGTAAACATTGCAAATTATTCCCTTAAGAAAATCAACAATAATGAAGAGGACACAACAATATGGTGGCTTATCCACAAACCACTCTTTTTCAGGGACTATAGTAAAATGCTGGACAAAGAGTTAGAGAGATAGCTCAATGGTTAAGAGCACTTGCTACTTTTTCAGAGGACCAGAGTTTGGGTGCTGGGATAGCTAATCTTAATTGTCAATTTGATTATATCTATAATCAACTAAAACGCAAGCAGCTCGGGCACATGTATGAGGGATTTTCTTGGTTATATCATTTGAGTTGGGAAGACACGCTCTAACTCTTAGCCACACCTTCTGGTAGCAGACCATATAAAAGCATATGGAGTAAGAAATAAGAAAACTTTGCTCTTTGCCTGCATGTCCTCAATTTCCCTGGAGAGTTCTTCTCTCTTGTTGCTGACACAATCCTTCACTGGTATCAGAACCTACTTCATCAGGGTTCCCACACAGACTGAAGACAGGCAGCTCTCTAGGAATACTCTGGGGCTCCAGCACCAGAATGGGACTCCTGAAACATCCAGCATAGTAAAGTGAACAACTACAAAATCCTTAGCCTTTCCGTTGGTAGACATCCATTGTTGGACTACTCAGACCACAGCCTGTAAGCCACTTAATAAAATCCATTCATTCAATCAGTTCTGTTCCTCTAGAGAACCCTGACTAAGACAGCTGCCAGCACTAATGTTGGGTATCTCACAACCACCTGTTACTCGAGCATCAAAGGATCCAATACCCTCTTCTGATCTCTGAAGGTACCCACACACATGTACACATACACACTTTTTAAAATCAAATGAAGCCAGGCATAGTGGCACCCAGCACTCGTGAGGTAGAGGCAGATGTGAGTTCAAAGCTAGCTGAGTTTACATGGCAAGTTTAAGTCAGTGAAATTTTATCACAAGCACAAAGGCAAATATCCAACTGGGGGATGCAATTCAGTTGGCAGAAAGCTTGTCTACCATATACAAAGCTGGAGGATCAGGAGCTCAAGGTCATCCATGACTACACAGAGAATTCAGGCCATACATTAGTCCTGTCTTTAAAAAAAAAATCAATCTACAAAGTATTTCCTAAAATGCATGTACACACATATACACAATTTTAAAATGATTAAAAGAATAAAATAAGAAATACAATCTAGATCCTAACCCAGACAAATATAGAGTCATCAATTAAAGGCAAAGATAAGAATTACAAACTAAATAAGGTTAATGGAAAGTCAGATAGAAAAGACTAATTATTAGATACTGATTTATTATTTATTTAGTGATTTACTTAAAAGTATGGCTTGTACTGCCTATTTGCTTCGCTTGCTACCAGGAACGGTAGAAATAGCTGGAGAAATAGCTGAAACAATGGGTTGTTGCCCTTAACAACCTGCTGACTGACAGGTACACTTCTGTAAAGTCTTGCTTGCTTGCCTGCCCCATTTGTGGTTTTAGAGTATAAAAGGAAAATACAAACTAGATCCAGCATTGATGCCTTTCAGGTGTCCTGGCTTCAGTCTACTGGTGACATCTCTTCTCTTTCACTCTTACTAGTGTCTGGGTACTTTATTCCAGAAAGATTCCCACAACAGATATATTTTATAGAAGTTGGGTTTTTGTTGTCGTTGTTGTTTTGTAACCAGGAAGCTTTCAGTTTTGTGCAACTATTTCAAGATATAAAAAGGCAAAACCAAAAAATTCTAAGGAAAAAAAATTGCACTAGTGTGGTAGGTTTTCAATTTAGTGCAACAGGTGTGGGCGGGATGGATATCTCACTATACAGGCCCAGTCAGTTCTCACATCTCTATCTCCGCTCAGTTCTCTCTTATTCTGTATCTGTTCCCTCTGTGTTTAGTTCTCGAAGATGATGATAATTAGTATTACAAATAAGAAAGCTCCAAAACATTATTAGAATAAATGAAGAACAAATCTTAAGAATTCATGTTGTACCCCAAATACTAGATCTAGATTCAATGCAATCCCTACCCAAATTCACAATACTCATTTACCAAAAATAACAAGTTGATTCTATAATTTGTAGGAAAACACAAAGATTCTAAAATACTTATAACAAATCTTAAAAAAAAAATGCAGAGGAGCTAACAGTAATCAAAACTGGTTCTGAGTGAAGGGAAGACATACAGATTAATGAACCAGAAACAAACCCTTAAACTGGTCAGTTATCTTTGACAAGGATACCAAAACAACTCAATGGGGAAAATAATTCATTAAAAACAATGGTGTTTAAACAATTGGATGTACATGTGCAACAAAATGAAGTATGACTCTTACCTCATACCCTATGAAAAATGAAAACTCAAAAAGGACAGATTTAAATGTAATATAAAACCCTCTGAAGAAAACAATCTTAGATTAGAAATTATTTCTTAGATAACATTAAAAGCACAAGCAATGAAGAAAGAAATAGGCGAGAAGAAGGTGGACGGAGGTTAGGGCCTTCGCTTTGCATGTCCCAGGTCTGATTTCTAACACTACATAAAGAAAAAAAAAAAAAAAAAACTGGCTTGTGTATTTCTTTTTGTTTGCTTCAAAGAACACTACCAAGAAATTAAGAAGAGTCTCCCTAAAGAATGAAAGAAAACATTTGCAAACTTTATTTTAACAATTGTTAACACTGTCAAAAAAAAAAAAAACCACAGTTAGAAAGTGGGTAGGATATTTGATTATGATGACATTTATCCAATGATATATGCAAATATTCAATAAAAATATGCACATAAAATATTCAATAAAATATGCACAGGAAAAATGCTTATCACCATTAGCCACTAGAGAAAAACACCTAAACCAAACTGAAGGGTTGAGAATATGACTTTATAGTAGAGCACCTGTGTAGCATGCATGAGTTCCTGGGTTCATCTCCAGCACAAAGAAGAGGCACCATTATCCACTATAAAGCTACAGACTAGACATGAAACAAGAGCTGGCAAAGATGTGGGAAATTTGAACTGTGCATTGCTGCTATGACTATAAATGATGTGGTTGTTTTAGAAAATAATTTGGCAAGCATTAAAAAATGTTAGAGAGTTACCATATAACTCAGAAATTCCATTGCTAGGATACATGCTACCATATTCAAAGCATACATCATCATTCATAATTGTCAAACACTGCAAACAATTCAAATGTCCATAAATTGATAAAAAGATAGACAAAATGTAGACCAGTCATACAACACCACGTATTCATAGAAAAGAATGACATACTGTTTAGAACAGTGTGCTATGTTTAAGAAGCCAGACACAGAGGACAATACATGTTTGATTCTGTTTATATGATCCATCCAGAACCAGAGATGGAAAGTAATTAATAGCTGCCAGGAGAACCCAGTATAGAAGGGACAGTATTGTTAATAGGTGCAAGTTTCTCCTGTTTCTTTTTTCTTTTAATCTCTTCTAGCTCTCCTAATATCCAATTCCTTAGCTTCCCAATCAACTTTATTTTTATGTAAATTGGTGTTTTGTCTGCATGTATGTCTATGTGAGGTTGTTGGAACCCTGGAACTGTAATTATAGATAGTCGTGAGCTGCCATGTGGGTGCTGAAAATTGAACCTGGGTCCTCTGGAAGAGCAGCTATGCTCTCAACCTCTGAGCCATCTCTCCAGGTCCAGTACATACTTTAAATCAAATAAAGTGTTTGTATATTCAAAATTTTGTGTATATGCTTGTACATTTAAATATAAATTAGACTTGTATAAAGTGAAAAGCAGATGGACTGTTCTATGTTCTGTACCCTTTTTTATAAGTTCAATAATTGCACGTTTGGGTGTTATGGTATTGTCAAAGTGAGATGAACCTCTCCACACACTCAACTGTATGTTTGCCTTGTTGCAGATCTGTAATATGCTATCAGTACACATGTACCAGTTTAAAGACTGTATTTAGTGTCCCAGGAGCATTAACTATGGAAGAAATGGTACAGTGTGTAAGCTAAACAGTCCTGACAATGGTACCAGAGCATAGAATTTCTTATACACATTAACAATAAAAGTAGAATTGTAGCCGGGTAGTGGTGGTGCACACCTTTAATCTCAGACTCAGGAGGCAGAGGCAGGTGGATCTTTGTGAGCTTGAGTCCAGCCTGGTCTATAGAGCTAGTTCCAGGACAGGCTTCAAAGCTACCCAGATAACCCCTGTCTCAAAGAAAACCAAAACAACGACAGCAAAACAAACTAGAAATCTAAAAAAAGAATAATGGCACAGATGGGCATGGTGGCACACTCACTTTAAATCCAATACTCAGGAGGCAGAGGCAGACAGATCTCTGTGAGTTCAAGATCAGCTTGGTCTACAGAGTGAGTTCCAGGACAGCCAGAACTACACACACACACACACACACACACACACACACACACACACAGAGGCATCAAAGAAGTAGCATCATTTCCACTTAAATCCTCACGAAAGCCTTTTACCAAATCTTAAAAAGTATCTCTATTCAGTACCACTCACAACACCAATTCTTCTATTCACTTTGAGATTAAATTGAAAATTTAAAGCTGAAGACTGATGCTTTGTTTTAAAACCTTCAAAAAGTACTGAACAACTACTTTCCTGTATTAATTTCTATGTTCTCGCTATTCATTACCTTTACCCAAATGATGTTCGTTCATGTAAACCTTCTCAATTCCAATTATCTTTCAAGGCATACTTCAAATGCCCCCGCCCTACGAAGGCAGTATTTTAGATGCTACTTCCCTTTCCTGTTTCTCATCTCATATATGACTCAGTATTATCAAACCATCACCTCTTCTAGTCCTCTGCCCCCTGCCCAGAGCATGACTGCTTAGATCCATCATTTTTAAACTTTCAAATAGACATATACATAGATGGTTGTGTTTCTTAAGCTTGGTTTTTAATTATTATTTTTATTTATGTTCACTGGTGTTTTGCCTGTATGTCTGTGTGAGGATATCAGAAGCCTTGGAACTTTCTAAAAGGCTTACATTAACAACCTAGTTGCTTCTAGAAAGTCCTAAGAACACTTGATAGAAAGATGAGCAGGAACCTTACTTAAGTCTATGGACTTAAAAAAAAAAAATTCAGACAAAACCAATAAATTCTAAACAAACACCACTTTAGCCTGGTTATTCTATTTTAGGTTTGGGTGGAGAGGAAGGGTAACAGTTGTTTGGCTTCCTTACATTATCTGAACTAAAATACCAGTAGTCAAGTTTATTTCCTTTGTTTTCTAGCATAAATAAATCATTTTTTAAGTTGCTAATTTTTACCAGACATGTAGGGCTCATTTATTTTTTAAGAACAAATCCTATTACTTGACTAAGTAGTATATAACATCAATTCTGTGTTTGCTTGGCCAGAACCCAAGTCTTGAAAGTGCTAGGTATGCATTCTACCTTGAGCTACGAGCCCAGGCCTCTGATTTAAGTTTATCATTTTTAAGAGTCCAATTAAACTTCATAAAAAAAATGCCTCAAATTCCCCTATAAACCCTGTGGTTGAAATGTATTTTTTGTGCAGTCTCTGTGTTGTTATAATAGTTTCACAGACAAAGACACTAAAGATTGGAAGTATTAAGTAATAAACAACTGAAATCAGAACACATCTTCTGCTTTCACTTCCTAAATAATTAGTCTTCAAGTCTGCTCAGTAGTTAATTATTATCTACCATATGAAGCTATTGTAGGGATTAAGTAATACATGCAAAATACGTAGTCTGGAGCCAGTCAGAAATTGAGTAATCAAAAATACTATTATTACCAATACATGACATCTGTTTTTTCATATAAAACTATTAACTCTAAAAACTTTCCGAGAACACTGATAGATTGAACTACCAGACAAATTATTTACATTTGCATGAAAAGCTTACTTGTTTAGTAATTAATAATGATTGGACACGTAATTCATGAGTATAGCATGTGTTAACATGTGTGAAGTCTTAGCATGTTTTCCACCAAAAAATTCTAACAAATCCCTAGAAAAATAATATTGAAATGTACGAACAGAGCTAAATTCTGAAATCAATCTGTAAATTATTACCATCTGGACCTGTTCAAAATTCCAGAGTGTTTTGTTTGTTTTTATGCCACTGAGACCTGAACCAAGGGCTTGGTATACTGGTCTCATGACATATTGGCACTCTAAATCCCAAGCCCAAGTGATTTAAAAAATACTTTCTTCTTCAACTTCATCTAAACATTCACTCATCCACAAGTACCTTCTGTAGGAAATGAACAAGTCATCCTTTGAAGACAGGATCTGACACTGTAGCGAGGTATGGCCTTCCACTGTAGTAGTAGCCCTACCTCTACCTCCAAGTGTCCTTTTCAATTTTGACATTCTTTCAACATGTAACTGTTTTCAGCTATGTTTAAAAGGTGTGCAAAATTCTTTGGTAAAAAAAATATACAAAACTTTTAATTCTCAAACTTTAAAGAAACTTAAATAAGTAAATGGAAAGTTCATTAATACAAAAAGAGAGCACACACTACTAATGTCTGTATCTTCTCTAAACTAAATTTGTAGATCCAATGTAATAAAAACAAAACAAAACAAACAAAAACAGAAAACTGAGTCACATCAAGCACAGTGGCACCAACTTGTAAGGCTAACCCAAACTTGTAAGGCTAGCAGGAGGTGAGAGGGGATTTCTAGTTCAAGACAAGCCTGAGCAATATAGTAAGATATCTTTGTTTCATAAAAACAAAACATCCAATCAAAGCTTTTCATGGAAGTTAGCCATTTGATTCTCAAATACATATGGTAGAGAGGAAAAAAGTCAAAACAGCCAAGAAACTGCTCTTAGCTTTCAAGAAATTACCACCCAAAACATCAGAAGTTAATCTCTCAAACACACCTAATGCCCAGAATCTGAAATCAATGGGATAAAATCAAGGCACTAGCAGTACCACTGTCTTCTTGCAAAAGCTGTAGAGAAGAATCAGTCCATCCTGTCTGTTCCATCTTTTAGAAGCATTTGCCTTCTATCAAGCAGCCACATAATTCCAATCTTCAAGATCAGTATCCTGAAATTTCCATTTGCTCTGTCTTTGTATCAAGCCTTCTCTCTGGGTCTACCCATAGGTCATTTAACTTTGTTACATGATGGAGTAAAAATAAGAGACTGATGTACTCTTATAAAAGCTGAATGCTATAAACAAGGTAATAAAAATATGTTTCAATGGCAGAAATTACTTGTTAACCCCTGCTATAACACCACAGACACTTTTCAGTTAATGCCATAGGTATATGTGTATGTTTGCCTATACATGTTTCAGTTAATGCCCTGGGTGTGTGTGTGCATGTAAGCATATACATGTTTTGCCTGTTCTTCTATGTTATACAACACAGACTTTAGATTCTGAATCAAAATCTGTTACTTGGGTATTTAAAACAACCCCATCTTCCTTTCTGATCAAAATACTGACTTCAATGATTTTTTTTTTCTACCACTGCCAACTGAATGTTCACAGTCTTGCTCTCCTCATACTTAAAATATCTGCTCAAGAATTCAACAGTATTTATTGAGCACCCCATTATAGGGCAAGCCACCACACTGAATTTAGGGATATAAAAATATATTTCTGGGCTCAGACTTGGGGCATCCCATAGGTATGCAAAAAATATTGTCACCAAGAAATCAAATTACTAGAAATAAGCAGGGTGTGAAAGTGTCACATCTGACCTTATCAAAAAGGCTTGACAGAAGCCATGCATAACATTTCCCCTTGAAACTGCAAAAATTAAAGGTTTCACATGGTAAAAGTGATAGGAAGACAGACTGGCACAGCAAGTATTATTAGCAAGGGACAGTGCAATGACTTCTGGCTTGATACTACATCTTGGCTTGATACAACTGGCCAGAGTTGTACCTGGGGGTAAACAGGAAGACACTGTGTCAGAAAAGATCTTAGGACACTGGAAGGAGTTTGAGGTATGGTGAGTATTTTATTGCAAATTTTGCTTTTGAGATTAGGAAGCTGGTCAGAACTAAACCCTGGAGTGGAGGTGGGGGGGTCATCAACAGTAACTCTGTGGGCATTTGAAGCCAGAAGCAACTTAATCAAGAATTACATATAGGCAAAAGAAAAAAGACCTGCAAACAGAACACTGAAAGCACTAATACTGAAGGGAGCATCTGGCTACAGAAGAGAAGTCTGCATAAGTGTAATCAATGAAATGGAATGGTGGTGCCTCCTCAGCACTTGGGAGGCAGAGTCAAGGGGACTCTGAGAGTTTGAGGACAGCCTTGTCTTACATAGTGAGTTCTAGAACAGCAAGAGCCACATGGAGAAACTCCGTCAAAAACACACCAAAAAAAAAAAAAGTGACCAAGTGACCAGAGGTGGAGAGCTCACAGCACTGAGAAAGCAACACGTATCCCCAAATCACGGGTTTTTTTTCAGATGAATGCATAGTATAACAGAAGCAAACGAAAATAAGACAAAGACAGGAATGCTGGCTTCCTCAAGCATGGGAGACTGCCACTCATTAAAACGAGATACAAATAAATCTGATATCAAGGAGAAAAATGGAATTCAGAATAGTCAAATGAGTTTTAACAAAGTGAAGTTCCACTACATTCCTTTACTTTTTATGATTCAACTATATCACTCAGCTGGAATGGTAAGATCAGATAACTGGATTGTTTAAACACAAGCTAAACATTTTGAACTTCATTTTCCTGACAATGGGGATCCATGAAAGCTTTAAGAACAGTTGGTGTGACATGCTCAGTAATGTACTATAGAAAGATTGTGACACACCATGTAAAAATTCAGAAAAGGCAAGAGAGATCCTCATAGGGAAAGCAACAAATAAACTACTACAAATTATTACGCAACAAAGAATAAACATTTAAATAAAAAGGACAGAACAGACATATGTGAGCAGGATGGGGCTGGGGCGATAGCTCAGTTGGTAAAGTGCTGCCACACAAGTATGAGGCTCTGACTGTGGATTCTCAAACCCATGTAAAAAGCCAGGGATTGTGCACTTATAATTCCAAAGCTAAAAATTCAGAGACAGGAGCATCCCTAGGGCTTTTTAGCTAGTCTGACAATCTGTGAGCTCCAAGCCAAATGGGACACTCTGACTCAAAAATGCTTGGAATATTTCATTGACCTCTGACCTCCATATGTACACGTGCACACACACACTCATGCACTCCCATCCCTATACACACAAATAAAATGAACAGTATTTAGCTGAAGAGGCAATGAAAGATGTCCAAAACAGACCAGGTGTGGTGGCACATTCCTTTAATCCCAGAAGCAGAGGCGTAAGATCTCTGTGACTTTAAGACCATCATGGTCTACACAGAGAGCTCCGAGACAGTCAGGATAATATAGAGAGACCTTGTCTCAAAAGCGGGGGTGGGGGAGATGTGGGGTGGGGGGTGGAGTTCCATACATTTCAAACTCTGAGGTCCCAATATAAATTTACCCTTTTCCACCTATCATTGAAAATAAGATCCCTGTCACTTAGAAAAATAAAAATACTAATCACTTATTCTATTTTCTCCAAGATCTATTTCTATAGTATGAATACTTCAACAAATGTACTGTATAATAAATATGAGTTCATACACATGACATACATAAATTTCAAATTAAATTTTAAAAATATTTGAAAGCCAGTCATGGTGCAATGCTAGGGGTGACAAGGCAGGGACGTCTGAAACTCAAGGCAAGTGAGTAAAACGGAGACAAAGAAATGAAAAGCAAAGTTTTAGTAAAAACAAAGAATTCTTTCCGTTCTAAGACACGAAAGACTTGTAACACAATCTTTCCCTTTTCACCTGTGCCACCAGGAAATTTAAGAACAAGGACTTAACAGCTGTAATCAGCTCATCTCTAACCTGATAATGTTTCTTCACATGGTGACTATTTAGTTGTTCTTTCTCTAATTATTCATTGCATACTTGGATGCAACACAATCCTTAATAAATGAAATACTGGTGCAAAAATGGCTTTCCATGTTTCAAACAGCTTGTCCTATTAAGAACATTAACTGAAGTTACGGTCTGCATCTTTTATGTTTCAAAGGCTTGGTATCCAGTTAATGGTGCCATTTTGGGGGAGGTTCTAGAAATTTAGGAGGTAGGACAGAGCTGTAGAAAGTAAGTCACTGCAGATATATCCTTACAAGTACATTATCCCCAGCTTCCTGTCTGTGGTGCTGTGAATATCTGCCCTCTGCTACAGACTACCATCTGCAACTAAGAAGCTCAATGAACTCTACATCAAGAAATATGAATATAATCTAAAAGCTCATAATCAATGATGAGAAAAAAAATCTTAAAAGCAGCCATAGGAAAAGAACTGATATGTTGCATACAAGATAGGATCCACATGAAAAAGACTCATCAGAAAGATTACATGCAAGGAACCAGTGAAGTAAAATATTTAAAGATGGGGGGGGGTGTCCGTAAACCTAGGGTTCTAAACAGAGCAAAGCTGTCTTCCTAAAAGTGTTAAAGGCAGTCTTAAACATAAAATAGGTTCATGTGGTGATTTATGATCTAATAAAGCAAAGTTAGCCACTGGCATACAGGCCAGGCAGTGATGGTATACACCTTTAATCCCAGTACTCAGGAGACAGAGGCAGATGGATCTCTGTGAGTTCAAGGCCACTTTTGAGTGAATCAGTCTAAAAGAAACAGAATTCACACCTTTAATTCCAGCATTAGGAGGTGGATACAGGAATGATATAGCTGGGTGGAGAGAGAAATATAAGGCAGGAGGAGACAGGAATACATTGGCGTCTGAGGTTTGGTGAGGAGCAGTGCAGTCTAGAGATACAATCTTAGGTTCAGTGGATCACCCTTTGGTTTGAGCAGCAGTAGAGGTAAGAACACTCAAGTGGCTGGCTGCTATGCTTTTCTGAAATCAGCTTGAACCCAATATCTGCCTCTGGATTTTTATTAATCATGCTACAGGTTTTTATTAACAGACAATCACCATAGAGCAAATGTTAGGTTTCTTTTTTAGCACAAATAAAATTATACTGGATAGACACAGTTTTATGTAAAGGAATTAACAGTACTGAAGTGACGCTAAATGGAGAAATGTATAAGACTTTTTGTCATTTACAAACCTTACAAAGGCTGGGGTGTACCGCATTGACAGAACATGTGCCAAGCACCTTATCCCTAAAAAAAGTACAAAATCCTACAAAGATAACATTAGCATAGTTAAAATAATACAGCACTGGATTTACAACATATAGGTAAAACATATAGGTAAAAAAGCATAAATGCCCATAGTGGGGAAATAGAAGTATACTTTTGTAAGGGTCTTAAAAGCATTTTGGTATAATATCACTTAGATACATGCTATGAACTAAAGGAAAGGGAGAAGGAAAGAGGGAAAAATGGGAACCAAATAGGCCAAACAGAAAACAAAAAGCAAGATGACAGACTCAAACTTAATCATAACAATAATTACATTACATTCAATAATTCCAAACTCTCCATTAAAAGGTGAATTACTAGTCTTCTTCTTCTTCTTCTTCTTCTTCTTCTTCTTCTTCTTCTTCTTCTTCTTCTTCTTCTTCTTCTTCTTCTTTCTTAAATGTCTCACTAGGAAGTACATACTCCTGTCATCTCAGCATTCTGAAAGCTGAGGCAAGAAGAGTATTTCAATTTAAGGCTGGCCTGGGTTACACAGGTCAGCCTGAGCTAGTTACATAACAATATCCTGTCTCTCAAGCAAGCAGTCAATCAACCAAGTGGGGCTGGGTCATGTAGCTCAGTCAGAGTGCTTGCCTATCTAGAATGCGTAAAGCTTTGGGTTTGACCCTTAACACCACAGAAACCAGGCATGGAATCCCATGCCTATAATCCCAGCAGCCAGGAGGTGGAGGCAGGAAGATCAGAAATTCACCATCATTCTCAACTAAACAGTGAGTATGAAGCCAGCCTGGGATACATGAGATACATCTTGTCACATCTATGCACAGCATAGGTCCTGACTAGTGAATGAGGAAATTACAGGACACACAGACACAGAAAAGCTGGGAAATTGATGGTCTGGACTCCCCAATGGAAGAGCGCAGTACCCCAGAAGCTCAGTGTATTACTGAACAGGGAGGCTAGCTATTGCACACAGCTGAACAAGGAGACACTTAGCTCGTCTCACTAAGAACAGTCTCTGTAAGGGAGACATCTTCAAGCCGTAAACATCTAGGGGAAGAAAGCTGTGGTGGTGACTTTTTGCACACATTGTCAACATCCACACATGGACCAGAGAAAGGCTTTACCATCCCTTGAGTCTGAGGCTATAGGGTCCTTGACACAACTGTGCCATGTCAACAACATACATTCACTCAGGACTTCATCTGCTCCCTATACTGGCTCAAAAAGAATGAAAGAATGAATTAAGGAAGGGCGGGGCAACCAAGTAATAGAAAACCCACTTTAAACCTATAATTTACTAAAAAGATGGGAAATCCTTATCATGCAACACTAATCAGCAAATGGGGTTATATTTAATAGCAATGTAAAAGTGCTGGCTACTCACACCTGATAACCAGATTCCAGAGCCTGTGTAAAGGTGGAAGGAGAAAATCAACTTTCACATGAGCACTGTAACACACACACACACACACACACACACACACACACACACACACACACGAATACACACCATACACAAGCAATCTTTAAAAATAGTATTGTAGACTATAGGGTAAAAACTATTACTATTATAACAGGGTCCCAAACTGTAGTAGGCCCCAGACCTTGCACAACTGACTCCATGATAGAAGTACCATTCAAGCCATAAAACTCTGCTTGTAGACAGCACCAGCTGCCAAAATAAAAACAAAGAAAAGATTAAAAAAAAAAAAAAAAAAAAAAAAAAACCTGAGGCAAAATGCAGATGAAGAGAAACAGATTAAGTTAAAGAAAAATAGCTAGCCAGAAATAAACATAAGCTAAGGCCAAGCATTCAAAACTCGTAAATTTCTATATCACAATTTTGAGAGCTGGTTGGCGACCTTCCTAAAAGAAAGTCTGCTACAAATGCTTTTTGACTTTTATAGTTCCATTTCTGGCTAATTATTCCCATTAACTAAGGAATGTCACCCCAGAACATACTTTTTGTGCTTAAAAGCTCACCCTGAGAAAGGATCAGTGCTACACTGGGGTCCTGAACACCCAATGTAGTTAATGGCCAACTAATAAAAGATTATCTTTTGACTTAAACCTGTATCCAAACAGTCTCCTCTGGAGGATACCCTATAACACTAGTAATAAAGAAGTCACTCCAAAATGATAAAGGGCTAGTTTATTTAAAAAAGAAGGAACAAGCCAGGTATGATGGCAACATATCTGTAATACCATTTACTTCTTAGGTTGAGGCTGGAAAACTACTTGTGCCCAGACTTAAATGTCATACTGGATCTTAACCAAAAGGCCATGATACAACTCACAACCTAAACCTTTAAGATACCTAAAGACCTAGGGTGGGAGGCCTGGAGAGAAGGTTCAGCCTAAGTTAAGAGCACTGGCTACTCTTCAAGAGGACACTGGTTCACTTCCTGGTTCTACATGGTAGAACATAAATGCCTGTAACCCCAGTTCCAGTGAATCCAACACTCTTCTGGCCTTTATGGGCACCAGGCATAAACAGGAGGCTAAAGTTGGGGGCCAGCCTAGACTAAAAGCAAGTTCTAGGCCACTAGGAACAGGCTACATAAGAACACTATTTCAGAGGAGGAGGTGGGAAAAAGCTAGCTAAGTATGGTATCTCACACCTGAAATCCCAGCACTTAGAAAGCGTAGAATGATTGCCATGAGTTCCAGGGCAGCCTGAATTATAGAGTAAATTCAAGTTAGCAATGGGCCAGTCTCAAAGCAACAGATTGTGGCTCAGTGGGTAAAGGCACCTGCCACCAAGGCTGAGTTTGATCCCTGGGACCCATATGATGGAACCACAGTGCATATACACAAAATACCTAGATAAAAATGTGTTTCTTTTTAACTCTACAATAACAAAACAAAATAATAAACCATAGACTAGGGTGTAGCTCCGTGTAGAATCCTAGTACATTTAAGACACTGTTCTCTGATAGTGAGATCATCAACTAAATTATCCACCATCATGGAGCCCTCATCTAGTACCTGTTGGAAACAGAAGCAAACACCCATAACTAAACACTGAGTCAAACTAGAATCCAGATGCAGAGAGAGAGAGAGAGAGAGAGAGAGAGAGAGAGAGAGAGAGAGAGAGAGAGAGAGAGAGAGACAAGACCAGGTTGCAGAAACACACGAAGACAGCTGACCTGAACAAGGAGGAGCTAATGGGCCCCCAGACTGATAGCTGGGAATCCAGCATGGGGCTGACTCAGACCCCCTGAATATGGGTCTCAGCTAGAAGAACTGAGCAGTCTAAGGGACCTCAGACAGTAGAACCAGGATGTATTCCTGATGCACAAAAGGACTTTGGGGACACATCCCCCATGGAGAGATACTCCCTTAACCTAAAGACAGGAGAGAAGTCCTAGTCCCTACTTCAAATGACTTGACAGATTTACATGACCCCACCTGGATAGCATAGCCCTACAAGTGGAATGGGGGTGGGGAGATGGGAGGAGAGGGTGGCCAGGGTGCATGTGAGGGGAGACAGAGGGTAAGTGAATGGGAGGGAGGGATAGGAAACTGGGATCAACATGTAAAATTTGTAAATTATATTATTAATAAAAAAAAATCATTAAAAAAAAAAGACACTGGTCTCTTATCTCCAACACCACAAAGAAAACAAATTGAAAGAGGGAGGAAAACAAAAACAAAAAACCCACCCTCCAATGAATGTGATTTATAGCATGACCAAATTGGAAAAAAAAATGTTTATAACTATAAACTCCAATGTTGATTCCTAGTAAAGTTTCCTAGCAAAGTAGGCTTGAGAAGAAATTTTCTAAACTTGGTATACAATGTATCTATTGTTTTAAAAAGACAAAAACCAAGGCCAGGGAGCTACCTCATTGGTAAAGTGTCTGTTGCACAAGGACTTCATTTTGGATTCCTAATACCTACATAAAACTGGGTGTGATGGCTTACATTTGTATCCCTAGCACTGGTGGGTGAAGGGACAGGCAGAGAGCTTCTGGCTAGTCTAACCAATCAGTAAGGTCTGTCTAAAAAATAAGACAGAGATAAAGAGACACCTAATGTTTACCTCTGGTCACCTCTCTCATTCTCTCTCTCTCTCTCTCTCTCTCTCTCTCTCTCTCTCTCTCTCTCTCTCTCTCTCCCTCCCTCCCTCCCTCCCTCCCTCCCTCCCTCTCTTTCTCCCTCCCTCCCTCCCTCTCTTTCTCCCTCCCTCCCCCCCCCTCTCTCTCACACACACACACCATTTTTCTCTCTTCTTTCTTATAAGAAAAATGCCTGTCAAAAACTTCCACATAAACCATCCTGAGTGAGGTAACCCAGACACAGAAAGACAAATATTGTATACTCACTCATAAGTAGATATTAGACACAGAGCAAAGGATTACCAGCCTATAAACCGCAATCCCAGAGAAGCTAGGAAACAAGGAGGACCCTAAGAGAGACATAGATGGTCTCCCAGAGAAGGGGAAAGAGACAAGAGATCCTGAGCAAATTGGGAGCATGGTGGAGGGTAGAAGGAAAGGTAGGAGGGAGGAAAACATGAGGGATCAGAAGATTGAGTTGGGGGAAGAATAAAGGAGAGCAAGGAAAGAGATACCTTAATAGAGGGAGCCATTATGGTTGTAAAGAGAAATCTGGCACTAGGGAAATGTCCAGAGATCTACAAGGATGACTCCAACTAAAAATCTAAGCAATAGTGGAGAAACTACCTTAAATGCCCTTCCCCTATTATTAGATTGATGACTACCTTAAATGCCATCCTAGAGCCTTCATCCAGTAGCTGATGGAAGCAGAAGCAGACACCCACAGCTAAACACTGAGCCAAACTCCTGGAATCCAGTTGTAGAGGGAGGAGTGATGAGCAAAGGGATCAAGACTATGCTGGGGAAACCCACAAAAACAGCAGACCTGAGCAAGTGGGAGCTCAGAGACCCCTGTCTGACAGCTGGGGACCCAGCATAGGACGGAACCAGGCACCCTGAACATGGGTGCCGGTTGGGAGGTCAGAGCATGGGGCCTCTGACAGTGGAGCAAGTATTTATCCTTATTGCACAAATGGACATTGGGAGCCCATTCCCCATGGAGGGTTACTCTCTCAGCCTAGATACACAGGGGTGAGACTAGGCCCTGCCCCAAATGATGTGACTTTGATGATCCCTCATGGAAGGCTTCACCCTCCCATGGGAGTGGATGGGGATTGGGATGGAGGGTGGGTGGGTGGCATGGGATGATGGGAAGGAGAGGGAATTGGGATTTTCATGAAAAATAAGATTGTTTTTAATTTAAATAAAAAACTAAAACAACAACAAAAACAAACAAACAAAAAATAAAATTCCACAGAACATCAGCGTTTCTAGCCACTTGAAGGCAAGGGGGATAAAAAAGGAATAAATCACCCAAATTGGAAACAAAAATAAATAAAAGGAAACCAACCAATGGAATCTATCAAGTGGGGGGAAGGCAGATCTCAATGTGAAGAGTTGGCTGGGAAAATGAGAATACTGGATGTTTTCCAGAGGACCTGAGATTGATTTCCAGTATCTACATATTAGCTTATAGCCATCTGTAACTCAGTTCTAGGGGATCCAATGTCCTTTTCTGGCCTCTTCAGTGGTACATTAACACACATGTAGGCAAAACACACACAAAATAAAAATATTTTTAAAGTCAGTATTTTCTAAACTAACTACAATCAGAAATAAATACCACCATTTTTTTTTATTGGTTTTGTTGTCATTGTTATTGTTTGAGATGTACTATCAACCCAAATTGGATTGGAACTCAGAGATCTGCCTGCCTCTACCTCCCAAGTGCTGGGATCAAAGGTATGTGCTACCACTTCTGCCTCAGATAACATTTTATAAGAGCTGCAAAAGTAGAAAATATTTACGGGTTAAGTCTGACCAAAGATCCACAAGATGCTGAAACAATGCCACACTGCTGAGAAAATTTAAAAAGTCCTACAAGAAACACACTGGTTCAGGACCAGTGTGTTTAAATTGTCTTTACATTTTCCCAGACTCATGTCCAGACTCAACAGTCCCATTAAAAATCCCAATGGCTTTCTGTTTTTTTTTTTCAAAATGGAAACTAACATTTTCATTTTTTAATGTCATTTTATGCATATGGGTATTTTGCCTGCATATGTCTATGTACTATGTGTATGCCGGGAGCCTTCAGAAACCCTGAGAGGGTCTCTGAATCCCTGGAAGAAGAGTTACAGATGCTTGTGAGCCACCATGTGGGTGCTAGGAACTAAATCCAGATTGTCAGGAAGAACAGTCAAGGCTCTTAAACACTGAGCCATCTCTCCAGCACCTTTGTTTTTTGGAGGGTCTCACACTATGTTGCCCAGGCTAGGTTTGAAGTAGCTGCCTTAAATGATCCTCTGGCTTCAGCCTCCTGAATTACTAGACTACAGACTCAATGAGACTGCAGGCATGTGCCACCATGATGCACTGGGCTTAACCAGTTAATCTTATACTCACATGGAAATACAAAAGGTCAGCAACTTCAAAAGCACAAGCAACAACAAAGTAGACCTCTGAAAATAAAGAGAAAAGTTGGAGAACACTAACTAGATTTCAGGATTTATTTTAGTTACAATAATCAAAATATTGTGGTATTGGCACCAGCACAAATAAAACAGATCACTGAAACAAAACAGAATCTAGAAATAGGCCCATACATATTTAGACAAGCAAATTTTAACAAAAGCACAAAGGCAATAGAGTAAAGCAGGACTTAAACAGAAGTCTGAGAACAACTTGGTATCTATATATAAAGACTAGGGTCAGGGAACACCCTACAACACACTTTATATCACATCTACAAAGCAAAGTAAATGTAAGATGAATCACAGACCCAAATAAAACCATGTAAGAAAATATGTAACTATGAGTTAGGCACATTTTAGATGACACTGTCCAAAACTTAGTATAAAAATGATATAAATTTTTAATTAAGCTGAAGTTTTGGTTTTGGTGGTCTGGCTGGGGGATCAAATCCAAGAATTTACGAAAGGTTGGCAAACAATCTTGTCTGTGTTACATCTCCAACTCAAAACACATTTAATCAAAATTAAGGATGCTAGGGTCTAGAGAGTTGGGTCTGCAGTTAAAAGCACTGGCCACTCTTTTAGAAAACCAGCGGTTCAATTCCCAGTGCCAATATGGCAGCTCACAAACATCAGCGACCCCAGCTCCTGGCCTGTGTGGGCACTGCATGCACATGGTACAGAAACATGCATGCAGACAAAACACCCATAAACATAAAATAACAGTTTAAAAATGTCTTAAAAACAAAATTAAAAAGTATACTCCAATGAATATGTTAAGAATTATGTAAGTCAAAACATAACTTTCCTCTTTAAAAGTTTAAAAGAATGAAAAGATAAGCCACAATCTGCTGGGGAAGGGGGTTCTTGGCAAATCACTTAGTTAATAAAAATACTTGAATTTAGTGGCTGTGATGCTGCTGTCAGTAGAGCACCTGACTAAGCTTGAGGTCCTGATTTTGATCCTGAGCACTAAGAAAATAAAAATAACAACAACAACAAAGCAAGCCCTCAAAAACACTTGTGTCTGGAATATATAAAGAACTTTAAAACTGAGGGCTGAGGAGACAGTCCAGCAGATAAAACACTTGCCATGCAAACATGAGGACCAGCATTCAGATCCCAACCCCAGAGCGTGGAAGGCAGGGACAAGCAATTTCTAGAGCAAGCTGGCTTGTTAGACTAGCTGGTATCAACAAGCTCTGGATTCAATTTAGAGACCCTGCCTTAAGTAAGATGAGATTGATCCAGAAATATTCATCACCTCAACCTCCTATCCTGTACATAAACATGTACAACACACACACACACACACACACACACACACACACACACACACACACACACACACACAATGAGGTTTTAAGAGAAACTTTCCAAAAAAAGTTACACAATGGAAAGAAGCACATACTATCCATCAGACACGACTAGTACACATATTACAAAGGCTGAAGAGGATTGGCCACACAGAGCTGTACTAATGTATATATGGAGAAACTGGTACTCTCAAGCTACTTCTGAAATAATGTTAAACAATGAAAAAGAGACTGACAGTTCCTTTTATTTTGTTGAGACAAAGTCTCTCTCATTCTATAGCCCAGACTAGCCTAACTAATTATATAGCTTCTATTACAGACTAAAACTTGAGGGAATCCTACTGACTCAGCCTCCCAAGTGCTAAAATTATAGGTATTAGCTACTGCACCTGGCTTGGCAAGTTTCTTTCCTTCCTTCCATTCTTTTTACTTTTTCTTTCTTTGTTTTGATCTTTCAAGACAGGGTTTCCCTGTGTATCCCTGGCTATCCTAAAACTCACTCAGTAGACTAGGCTGGCCTTAAACTCAGAGATCAACCTGCCTCTACTTCCTGAGTGCTGGGATTAAAGTCATGCACCACCACTACCACCCAGCTGGCAAGTTTCTTAAATGTTAAATATACCACTGCCACATGATCCAGCCATTCCATTCCTAGGTATCTATTTGTCCAAAATGAAAAGTATGTCTATCAAGTATACTTTGCAGTAGCTTCACTTGTAATAGCCCCCAAACAACCCACATATTAATTAAGAGATAAGTGGGGAAATTTGTGGTCGAGTAGACTACATACAACTCAAGAATAAAAACACAAACCACTAACACACCAGAGAACAACACAGGTGGGTAGAAAAGTTTCAGTTATCTGCTATATAAACCCATTTATATAAAACTCTACAAAATGCAAATGTGGAGAGCAAATTGGGACTTGTTCAGGGACAGATGGGAAGACATAAGCTGAGGAAGGGACCATGGAGAAACACTGGGAGGTTAAGGACATATTCACCATCTTATGTATCTGGCTATAGACTTGTTGCTTGGTTTTAAGGGCAGTGGTAGAGACTGAACCTAGGACCTCAAGCATGCTAGGCATGCACTCTGCCACTGAGCTACAGCCTCAACCCTCTTTCTCTGTTTCTTGTGTTGTGAAGAAGATTATTCCAGGACCTTGTACAGTGCATGCTTTCTTACTGAGTGACATGCCCAACCCCTAGCTATATTTATCTTGTTTGGGTTAAGTCTAATATTGATTTCATGAAGTACCTCAAGTTAAAATTACTGTACAAAGTTTAAATATTTGCAATTTATTGGATGACAACTATACCTTAATAAAGCTGTTAAAATGATCTAGCAATAATTCAGTGCTTCTTAACCTTCCTAATGCTGCCACCTTTAAACAGTTCCTCCAACCTCCAACCATATGGTGACCCCCCAACCATAAGATTATTTTCATTGCTACTTCATAACTGTAATTTTGCTATTGTTATGAAATGTAATATAAATATCTGATATGCAGGATATCTGATATGGGACCTGGTGATTGACCCCAAGGGGTTGCAACCCAATTGTTGAGAACTAGGGCAATAATCCATTCTTAGCTAAATAAGCACTTATATTTTTAAATCCAGATGACTAAACTTCCAACTTGCCACTTTAAGTAGAAGCAAACCACATTTCCAGAATATGCATAATATTCCAAGAACCATATTAATCACTTTACATATACTAACCTTACTATCGTTATCTTAAAGCTACTAGTTGTAAAGCAGAAGTGGGAAGGTAAAAAGCATACCACAAAACTCTAGAAACCAGACAAGGCCTCTTCTTTTTCTGCTTAACCCTTTTAGTACCTACACATCAAATACTTGATATCATCAATAAACCAGCAGATTTGAAATCTGAATCCATCAGAGGAGTTTTTGTTTTGTTTAAGACAGGGTTTCACCATGTTGCCCTGGTTGACCTGATACTCCCTATAATAGCTGAATCCCAGAGTGTCTTAATTTGTAAACCTCCTGCCTCAGCATCAGAAGTGCAGCACCACACCTGACTAAAATCTATAAATTTAACTGGAATTCTCATTACAGTGAAAACACATGCCAAGCATAAGGTTAACATTGGATATTTAAATTTTATGTTTTTATATAATAATTTTTAAAGAAAAAAGAGCATTTTTAATAATGTAAGGATTTTTTTTTTTTTTTAAATGAAAAGTGGGCTGGAGAGGTGGCTCACTGGTTAAAGATACTGGCTGCTCTGCTCTACTAGAGCCCTAGAGGTCGCTATATGAGTCCCAGAACCCATATAGTTGCTCAAAACTATCTCTAAGGATAGTTCCTGAGGATCCAACACCCTCCTCTGGATTCCTTGGGCACCAAGCACACATGTATTATGCAGACATACATGAAGGCAGAACATTTATATACATAAAAAGTAAAATATATTTTTAATGAAAAGCGCTAAAGAAGACATCTTCAAAGACTTCCAAATGTTGACCACTCTTTCAGACCCTGCCCTGTGAGTAGGGATCTGTACAGAGAAGACCGCACTAAAGTAGATATAGAACAGTGAGTGGTACCAGCAGGAGACAGGTCATGTCTAAAAACACTTTTTCTAAGGGGGGTTTGCTATTTTATTAACTAAATGTACAGAATCCCCCTATAAATATCTCTAATGAAGAGCACTTTTGTATGGTTCAATATGGTTCTATGTAATTAGCCAACTAAGTAGTTTCCTTATTGTATTTACTTAAATCCCTACTTATTTCCAAAAAGGATTTAAAATGGTTCTTCCAACTACAAAATAGGATACCAACTGGCAAGTCTCTAAGTGTTCAACTTTATTTCTCTCACTCATTTTCTTATAAATCATATTAATCTTATTTTAAGTAACTGTAACCATTTAAAAATACAGAATATTTTACAAAATTAAAACATTAAAGCTGAAATGTTGCTCAGCTACAAAGTTCCTGCTAGCACACTTGGGTCCCAAGTTCAATTCTTAGCCTGGAGGAAGAGGGAGAGAACTTAAACCCAAGCTTAGCACTGGGAAGTCCATCTTATAGTATGCATTGTGACAAGGTTGAGATTTCAGACTTGAATACTGTTGTGAAAGATTTTTCAATTCATTTAGCAGCGTCTAGCATATTATATCTGGTAGCAACTCCTTACAGAAGTGGTGTTTTCAGACATGGTCTGCTATTAGCAAAGTGTGTCCAATTAAGCACCATGGTTCTACAGCTACTACTCTCAAGGCACAGGCCTGTAAGACTGTTCAACATCCTAAAGTCCTGAAAGATGTCTTTCTCTATGACTTTGGAGGCTGTCCTGGAACTAGCTCTTGTAGACCAGGCTGGTCTCGAACTCACAGAGATCCGCCTGCCTCTGCCTCCCAAATGCTGGGACAAAGGCGTGCACCACCAGCTTAAGTATTTTATTTTCAAATTGAGGAAGCTAGTTCTACAAAATATCCAACATGACTATAATGCATCTTATGTTTCCCAAGTTAGGAAAGACACACACACACACACACACACAAAACCACAAAAACCACATGCCAAAGAAATATAAAGAAACCAATCCTTAATCAACCGTGGCGGTTGATTTAAGAAATTTAAGAAATCGCAAAGCCCTGGTGTAATTTAGCTTTTTAGTTCTGCATTTATGCAGTCCACAGCTTGTCTCAATGAGTGTCAAGTTCCACTAAGTGTCCAGTTTCACACTGCCATTATTTTGTAATACATCTACATGCACAATGACTTTGTACATCTCAGTCATACCTTTTCAGACAAATCTTGCTTCAGTGACAACTCCAGAATGAAAATGTTAAGAAAACAAAACAAAAAAAAAAAAAAAAAAACCCTCTCTCTACCATATTTAAATGGTTTACGGTTTACATAAACTGGACTTAATTCAGGAGTAAAGTACTTGTGATAAAGATTAGCTGTCATACATTAGGGAAGATGAAAAACAAAAAATCTGGGCTTCATTTGTGATTTGGTCTCTCAGCAGCTTAGCGGAAACAGGGCAATAATATCTCTACTTGTAGAGAGATTGCTAAGATCTATTATAATAATTCATGTGAAATCCTTTATAGACAGTAAAGCACCACACAAATGTTGGGTGTTATTAGTGGTGTTAGTCACAACACATTAAGGAAATATATTCCTGACACAGATACACCACTAGACATGTAAGTCACTTTCTAAAATAGGCAGTCATTAGGAAGACAGCTTGAGATGATAAACTTTGAATTCGAATCCAGGCATATGGGCTCTAACCTCAGTTATGCTATTATTCTATACATGAGCCCTGGCCAACTTTCCTTTTCATCTCACGTTTCTTCATCAAAACAAAAACAAAAGGCAAAAGTTCCATATTAATGTTATCTATGACCAAGTATCCTAAACCGTACTTTAATATTATATATCCCAAACTCAGTTCGGTTCGGTCTTTGGGAAAACTCCAGTTGAAAACTTTAATGAAAACTCAATTTGGTACAGTTCTGGAGAATCTTGCTCTCTATAATTAGTTTTCCTTCTGAAGGACAGCAAAAGAAGAACAGGGTGTATTGAGAGTAGGGCGGGGTCCTCTCCCACAAGCTTCAGGAGCCACCCACTTCCCAAAGAGGTGTAACTGCTTCCTCCAGGCCCTCACCTGCCAAAAAAACTTGAAAGACTTATGGGTTACACTGCCCGAGCGAGCATTCTGCTGTTCTTTCCACTTGGGTGGGGATGGCAGTAGTCATCTGGCAAACACACCCTCTAAACACCATTACCCACAACACCAAGTGCCCCTGAAGTCTCATCAAGGACTTAAGTTTCTAGGCTGACGCTCGTTTTTTGTTTTGTTTTTTTTTTTTTTAAAGAATTCAGACCACGAACTCAAACACGGGTCTCTCCGTGTTGGCGCTGACTGGTTTGCGCCAACTGCCAAGCTGCCCCTTCCCTAGCCGCCCGCCCTCGCGCGCGCGCGTGGGCACAGGCGCCGCCGGCCCCCCACCCCCGACCGCGCCAGGTCGCGAGGGCGAAGCCCGGAGCTCGCGGGGTGTCGGGCCGGGCAGCGAGGCCGAGGCGTCGCCCCCCCGGGGTCGCTACTCTCCTCACCGATGACGATGCGCAGGTGCTTGAGGCGGGTCAGCGCGTCCTTCTTGGTGTCCAGCACCTTCTGGGTGGACTTCTTCACGTCCCCGTGCGGCTTCTTAGAGAACATCCTGCGGCCGCCGCGGTCCCTCCCGGCCGGGTCCCGACGGCCCAGCGCAGGCGGTGGGCGGGGAAGAGGCTAGCGCCGGCGGCTCATGCGCTCCTCCGCCGCGCGGGCCCCGCTGCCAGGCCCGCCTCGCGCCGCCGCCGCTGCACGGAACCTGCGGCCCCGGCTCCAATATGGCGGATCCGCCCCGCGCGCTGCAGCGATGAGGAGACGCGGAGCAGACGCCGCCGCCGCCCAGGCCGCGGCTCGGGCCCCACAGCCGCGGAGATGGAGCGCTCCGCCGCGGCGCCGCTCCTCTCTCCCTGAGGCCCCCTTAAGGTTGAAGCTTCTCTAGCAGTTTCAACCGCGCAGAGGCCAAAACCAAGTCGTGTGGTGATGGAGTTTCACGACTCTGCCGTCGGTGGCGAACGGTCCCCGTGGCAACCGCCTTCTGACGTCAAGTGCTCGTGACGTCATGCTAGCGTGAGCTCATGCTTGCCCGCTGAAACCTCTTGGTTTCCCGAGTTAGCGCAAATGGAGGAGGGAAAGAAAGTTAAGGAGGGTGCTTATTGTAAACGGCAGTTCCTTGATTTTTTTTCTTCTCTTTTTTTTCTTTATTTTATTTTTTATTTTATTTTTTTTTTAGATTGTTGGTACCCACTCTTTAAATCTCTCCTAGTAACATCAGAGTAGATATGCAAGGCCAGCTTGATACCTGCTCTGAAGCCTTAGCTGTAACGTCATTTCACTTTCTAATTTGGATTCTTCCTGTGTTTTGCAAACTATTCGCTTTCTAATTTGGATTCTCCCTGTGTTTTTGCAAAATAATGATTGAAAATGTACTGTGCTTTAGAGATGCGTAGGTGTGTGATACATCTTTTTCCTTTCAATTACCGTGAACATGGATGGCTAGGTGATCTCCAGTACCAAAAAACAGACATAAATCGATAAAGTTTCTTGTACAAGTAAATGAGTCCCACCATGCATCAGAGAGAAAAATTAAGGAATCTGGTTGATTGTAAAGGAAGGCTGTCTTAGCATGGGAAGTCTCACATGAATCCAAAGAAAAAATGTGTATAGTCCAATTAACTGTGTTTTAGTGTTCTCCTGTCATCCCAGCGTTTCGGAAGGTAAAACAAAATTTAATGCCAGGCTCAGCTACCATTAGACCATGTCTCCAAAACAAAACAGAAAGTAGAGAAAAATAAAAAATACTAATAATAATCACAGGATTATATACCTCTTGCTTCCTTGTCAGTGTCTGTTAAGGAATAATCTTTCTCTACAATGTGAAGGTGTATCTTTGCCAAGGCACCTTCTGATCGGTTTAATAAATGAGTTGACTCCGCCTACAAGTGTCTTATTGCTCATCCCCAGTTCCCAGGTACCTACTGATCTGCCTTCTGTCACTTTGAATTCGTATTTGTTTTTTAAACAGGGTTTTTTTTTTTGTATTTTTTTAGAGATTTTAAAATATTTATTTTTATTTACTTATTGGGATTTTCGAGTTTCTAATGTAGCTCTGGCTGTCGTGGAACTTGCTCTGTAGACCAGACTATCCTCAAACTCAGAGATACATTTGCCTCTGCCTCCTGAATGCTAGGATTAAAGGTGTATACAGCCATCGTCCAACACACACATTTATTTATTTATTTATTTATTTATTTATTTATTTATTTATTTATTTCGTTAGTTAGTTAGTTAGTTAGTTAGTTAGTTAGTTAGTTAGTTATTTTGGTGTTTTGCCTTCATGTATGTCTGTGTAAGCGTGCTGGATCCCCTGGAACCCTGGAACTGAAGTTACAGACTACTGTGAGCAGTCATGTGAGTGCTGGGAATTGAACCCAGGTCCACTGGAAGAACATTCTGTGTTCTTAACCACTGAGCCAATTTATTTTCATTTTAATATCTCTCTCTCTCTCTCTCTCTCTCTCTCTCTCTCTCTCTCTCTCTCTCTCTCTCTCTCTCTGTGTGTGTGTGTGTGTGTGTGTGTGTGTGTGTGTGCCTTGCACACACATGAGTGCAGGCGTCCTCTGAGGCCAGAGGTATCAGAGACCTTGAAAATGTCCTTACATTGGGAGCCACCCAGCCTTGGTGCTGGGAATCAAACTTGGGCCCTCTGCAAGAGCATATGATATGCTACCTTAACCACTGAGCTATCTCTTCAGCTCTCCTATTTTCAAGTTTTGCATAAATCTACAGAATACTATTGCTTTGGGTCTAGCTTCATTCGACATAACATTTTAACAGCAATGCATTATGTTATCAGTAATATTTGTCTTCAAATAGTAATTCACCAGCGAGTATAACAGTGTGAACTCCCAGAGCCCATTAAGAAGTAGCGGTTAGTAGGAGGCTTCTAAAAAGTAACAAGATACATAAAAATGTGTATGTAACCTTATTTAAAAGTTCCACTTTTAGAACTCTTAAAGCATGTCAGAAAAACGAAGGGGAAATATCTTTGTAAGACATGGAAGCATGATTTATAACTATATAGACGGGTGACATGATTGCCCCAGGGTATGATTAAGGACACGCTTTTTACTGTAAATTTGTGAGAACAGTCAGAAGCATCTGGAAGAGTCCAGACAAGAGAGAGAGAGAAGTAGACTGAACATGGCTAGCAGACTGGGCCTGGCTGGGAGAGGAGCAGAGCAGAGATTGAAGAGAGGGGGCCTAGCTCATTGTGGGTGGTAGCACTCCTGGGTACATGAGTCTGAACATGTGAAAAAGGCAAGCTGAGCAAACAAACCGTGGAGAGCAAGCCAGAAGACAGCACTCCTCCATGGGCTCTGCTTGAGTCCCTGCCTCCAGGTTCCTGCCTCAAGTCCCCGCCTTAACTTCCCCTCTTATAAGTGGAAATAAACCTCCACAAGTTGCTTTTAGTCATGGCGTTTATCGATAGAAACCTAACTAGGGCAGCCATACAACTATGGAATGATGACTATGAACACTTTCTAGGTTGTTTTTATTAGCGTATATTCATTCCATATAATAATGCATCACATCATGACATTTCAGACACATGCATAATGTACAGCCATCACATTCACCTTTCATTTCCCTTTTCTGCCTCCCACTCCTCCCATCCCACTAACTAGTCCCACTCTTACTTTCACGTCCTTTAATGTAAGGACGTGAATTGTAAGAAAGAAAATCCTCACCCTGAGGGGGGAAATGATTTTAAAATATTTTCTCCCTGGAGACTAGCAAAAGCAAACTAGCTTATTAAAATTTATTTATTCATTTATTTTTATGTGCATGAGTGTTTTTCCAGCTTCTAAATACACCAAGTACATGCTGTGCTCTCAGAGGCCAGAAGAGGATGTCAGGTCCCCTGGAACTGGAGTTACAAGCCACCATAAACCACTACATAGGTGCTAGGAACTGAACCTGTAAGTGCTCTGAGTTTCTGAGCCATCTCTTCAGTCCCAACAAAACAGTTTTTAATATATGAATCTACAGAATAGGATGCGAGCACAGAAGGAAGGCAAAATGGCTAGTGTGCTGATTTGACCCAAAACAGTGGTTTTAAAAATTGCCTGAAGAGAAACCAACAGCAGTAGCAATTGCCTGTATAGTTTGGGAGTCTTGTTTCTGAGGCAAGGTTTCACTATATATTTATATATTATACATACAATAAATATATATAATATACATTATTATGATAGTGCACATTATATATTTAGAGCTCCTAAATCCCCCTGCCTCAGCCTTGTCTGTGTTGTAGTTATAGGTAGGGAACATCACACTCAGCCATGAAGCCTTTTGTTTATTTTACATTTACTTCTGTGCATGTGTGGAGGTTAGAGTACAATTTATGGGAGTCACTGTTCTCCTCCCACCATGTGAATCTCAGGGATTAAATTCAGCTCATCATTCTTGACTTTCTTGCTTGCCTTCCCTTCTGAGCCATCTTGTTGGCCCCTAGGACATTCCATGGCACATAAGATACTTGGCAATATTAGATGGAAAAAAATGAATACATGGTTCATTCCCTAGCACCACAAAAAATCAATACAAAATGAAAATGTATACACTATCAAATTTTGAGAAAATTGTATTTGTAAAATAGAAACAAAGGTGAAAAATACTCCCAAATAGTGAATTGGGGGTATTTTTTATTTTCTTTTTTATATTTTCCTTAGTTTCTATTTTCTCTATAAAAATTATATTCTGCTTTTACAAAAAGGTTTTTTTTTTTTAATTATGGCAATCCAATGCTATGGAGACAAACGGTCAACAGTGAGTGTCTTCCCCAATTACTCTCCCCATTTATTTATTTACTTATTTACTTATTTTGGGGGTTGGGGTCATTGTGTAACACTAGCTGGCCTTGAACTCCCAGAGATCCACTTGGCTGTGCCTCCCAACTGCTGCACCACATCTGGCCTCCACCATGGCTTTTAAAAAATATTTATTGCTATTATTTTAATGAAATTCATGTGTATATATCTGTGTACTGGTGTGTGCATATATGTGCAGGTGCCCTCTAAGGCCAGAGGTGTTGGATCCTCTGGAATTGGAGCTATAGGGGTTTCTAAACATTGAACACAGGTGTTGGATGAACTGAGGCCTTTTGCAAGAGCAGTATATGCTCATAATGACTGAGCCATCTCTCTAGCCCACCACCTTATTTTTGAAGACATTGTTTTTCACTGAACTTAGAACTCACTGATTCTGCCAGGCTGGCTGGCGATCAAGCCCCAGGATCCTCCTGAGCCCACCTCCCCAGCCCTGGGACTACAGGTACCTGCCACCCTGCTGGGCTTTCATAGATGGGCTCTAGTCATCGAACTCTGGTCTTGGCACTTGTACAGAAAGCGCTTAAGTGATTGAGAGATCTTCTTAGCCTCTAGTATACCAAATTTAAGTTAAGATGTATACAAGAGGAAAAACCACTTTAAAATTAGTTTTTAAAACTTTATAGCCCATTGTATCATAGACTTTACAATTGATTTTAAAATCATTGATTTTACAATTAGATAATGGATGATTATTAAGCCAAGTGTGGTTGCATACATTTGTAATCCCAGCACTAAGGAGACTGAAACAAGGATTGACATGAGTTTGAGGCCAGCTTAGGCTATAGATGGAGAACCTGTCTTAAACACTATATGACAGCAAAAACAACAACAAAAATCAAGGCAGGTCTTGGTGACACATGCCTGTAATCTCAGGATGTAGGAGATGCCTTGACTACAGGGCACATTTTAGGATACATTGGGCTATTTGTGACCCCATTTCAAAAAAAAAAAAAAAAAAAAAAAAGGAAGTGGGGGGGGAGAAAAGAACCTGGATTATTAGGCATTCTAGAATCCTGTGTCTTTATCAATGCCTAATTTTCTTTTCTGAGATAAAAATTATCCCTCTCCAACCAGGGACTCTGATTTTCTTTTAAAAAGGCATTCAATGTCAGCAAGATGACTCAGCAAATAAGGCACTAGCTGGCAAACATGACAGACAATATGAGTTCAATCCCCAGGGCCCACATGGAAGGAGAAAGCCTACTTCCTCCAGTTTTCTATGACCTCCAGTGTGTGCATGCATGCATGCATGCGTGTGTGTGGGGGGAGGGAGCTCACATAAATAAATTTAAACAAAAATTCAAAAACTACCCAAATTCAATATGTACAATGCTAACCTTTGTCATCTTTTACAATTTTTAGAGCAACTAGGAAAGTCTAACATAGCAATTTTAAACTAAACAAACAAACAAATTAGTATGTATGTGTGAGAAAAGAAACTCTCAGGCTGAAGATGGAACTGGGTTAGTAAAATGTTTGGGTAGCATGGTGACACATGCCTGTATGCCAGCACTGTGATGGTAGAGTCAGGAGGATCAGTAGTTCAAGGTCATCCTGAACTACATATTGAGTTAGAGGTGAGCTTCAGCCTGTTTGCAAATACATAAGTAGATAGAAACACTTTAAAAACAAGAGGTGTCTTTGAAAGTGTTGTTTCTGCCCTCCTACCTCATCTTTCCTTGTTGGGTATTCAGTGCTAATGCTAGCTGCTTTCCAAAAACAAACTAAAATCATCTTTTTAAAATTGTATTTATATGCATGTGGTATGAACACATATTAGTTTGAATGCATAAACAAGTGTTCAGGTGCAAGCCAGAGCGGTTGGTCTCAGGGGTATTGTATCACTTTCCACTTTACAGCTCACTGATAGGCTAGGGTGGGGTCTATTGAGCTCCAAGGACTCTCGTCTCTGCCCTATTCCCAGCATGAGACCAGGCCCTGTGTTTATTGTTTCATGTAGACAGCGGAATCCCATGGTTCCATCCCCAGGTACTCAGGTTCCCATGCTTATGTGTTGAGCACAAGCCACCTCCCTAGCCCCACAAAATAGAACCCCCTAAAGGCATATTTTCTCCTCTTATCTAAACTACCAAGACCTGAAGATCCCACTTCCCACAAATATCTTTGTTTAATCATCTCAACTCACTATGTAGTTGGAGTTGATCTTGAACTCCTGAACTTCCTGCCTCCATCTCCTGATTTCTAAAATCATAGATATGTCCCCACCACCCCTGGTGGTAATGGGAATCCACCAGAGGCCTTTGTGGATACTCAGTAGAATTTGGGGAAGTCCACTCCTTTTAAAGTCAAATTAAGAATTAAAATAGTACCAACAGTCTTTCCTCTTCAGAATCAATATGTGATTGTCTAGGGACAGGAAATGTAGCTTAGTTTAGAGGTACAGTGTTTTCCCTGCAAAAGAACACACACACACACACACACACACACACACACACACACACACACCACACACAATGGATGTATAGATATCAGTATATATCATATTGGGGCACAGTATATGCATATTTAGGGAATGTATAGCACTTCTGATCAAAGAACCAAACCCACATTGAAAGACAGACTTCAGAAAAACTAAATCTAAACTTAGCTAGACTCTATATCTTGTTTCTACTCCAACATGATCAGTATCTTCAAGTTGACCTAGAAAATGCAAGGAAAAAGGCAGAGCTAGTTTCTGATCTTTCTGAATGTATTAGGTTGGAATGAAAACAAAAAAGGAAAAACAAAAGCAGTTACATTGATTGTGATGAATGGATGTTGGGGGCTTGCATTTGTGTGTGTGTGTGTGTGTGTGTGTGTGTGTGTGTGTGTGTGTGTGTGTGTGTGTGTGTTTTACAGCTACACCCGGTGTGCTTAGGAAAGCTATCCCTCTCTTGGTGTCATCTGAACTCTTCTCCACTGCCTGCCCTGTTTTTGTTAAGTAGTCTATGGAGCCTGAGTAAGACTTTATTGTTAGGAATGAGCCCATAGGAGGTGAAATGCCATCCTCAACTACTGGAAAGAAAGAATCATTTTTTCTAATGAACTGAGTATGAAAAGGATGAAGCCTGGCTAGAATCACAGGGAACCAGCATGAAATGGATCCACTAGATATTAACTTAAGTACTATGATCTTTTCTGTTTCACAACTACTGTTCTTATTTGCCTAGGGCAGTTTCAGTTGAGCTATGCTGGGAATGTGGCGGTCAAGGGACTACTTACAGGAATCAGTTCTCTTCTTCCACCATGTGGGTCCTGAAGATATAATTCTGGCTGTCAGGCTTGGTGGCAAGTGCCTTTACCATCTGAGCCATTGTACCTACCGGTCCTGGCTTCCACATTTAAAGCTATGCTAGGGCCTAGAGACATGGGTCAGCAGTTAAGAGCATTTACTGTTCTTGCAGGAGACTGGTTCAGTTCCCAGGCACTGACTTGACAGCTCACAACTGCCTGTAACTCCCAAGAGATCTGACACTGTCTTCTGGATTCCTCAGGCACCAGGCATACAACAGGTGCACATATACACATGCAAGCAAAACAACCATGCACATAAATTATTTTTTTTATCTTAAAGATAAAACTTTAAAAGAGATATTATGGGGCTGGAGATATTGCTTAGTGGTTAAGATCATCATGTATTGTTCTTGCAGAGGCCTCGAGTTCAATTCCCAGCACCCAGATTAGGCATCTCACAACTGTTTGTAACTCTACCTCCAAAGGATGCCTCTGACCTCTTGAAGCACAAGCACATATATGCACACATATACACATAAATAAATAATAATAATAATTAAAGAATATTATGGGGCAGTGCATAGGACTTAGAAATTTAAAGGGTTAAAGGAGTGAGGAGGAATCAAGATGGTACTGGCAGCCATGCATGCCTGAGTGTCATGCTCTGGGCTCTCAGTGGTGCCTTCAATTTCTGTAGCTTTGGCCAGGGCCTCAGACTCTTGAGAGTGAGTGCTCTGTAGCCTGTCCTCCAGCCTAGTGAGGCAGGACCGAGAGGAGCAGCGCTCAAGCCTTGCAGGACTAGAATAATCAAGAAACAGATCCTGGATACCAGGAAGTACCTAGACAACACGGCGGACTGGGCCAGGTCCACAAAGGTCCCAGCTAGAAGTGAGTAAGTAGATGGTGGAGTGATGGGAAGTAAAAAGTGAGCAAATAAGCAGTGGAGAAATGGAAGGTGAGTGGTTTGTGTGCAATTAAGTGAGGCAAATCAGGCGATGAGAAGGCGGTCGCTGTCCTTGCTCCTTGGGAAAGGGTGAATTACATTGCCCATCAATAGAGCCAGTAACCAACACAAGTGCTAGTGGACCTATGCCTTTTCCCTTTGAGGAAACTGACTGTATGGTTAAGCTGTGATTCCCAGAACTGCATCCTAGCTCAGGAAGGAGGGCGATGTCTGCAGAATGGAGAGCCACAACTGACTGGATGTGTCCTGCTGTGTTTACTTCTCATTATTGGCCTATCTGCTAATCTCTCTTGGTTGTGGTGACAGTTCAACCATGAGACTGGATGACTCCGTGTTGAATTATAGTTTTACTCTGCTGCATCTAACTTTGGCCAGAGATTTATTTCCTTTGGAAGCTCTGGGTTGGACAAACGCTTGAAGACACCCAGAGGCCCTACCCAATGTGTGGCTTGAAGCATGAGCCACTACAACGTACAAGTATGCTGTGGAGAGATGGGAGAGAAGAGAAATGGTACAGTTTGAGTACTATGAAAACAGTTCTCTGGAGTGTGAAACATGGAGAGGAATAGCTGCAAAGCCGGCTGAGGCCACGGTGAAGTCCCAGCCCATGCTGCTGCTGAGGGTTATATCTGGGTTCAGTGGCATGTAGCAGCAAAGGTCTGTGTCGATGTCCATGACCCATGTTACTACCAAAGGCCGTGTGTATGTCCCTGGTCTGTACTGAAGCCTGGGCGCATGTTGATGTCCAAGGACTGCAGAATTGGTCCCATCCCTCACCAATTGCACCTCACCTAGGTAGTATAGCATTGCTGGCCCTGGTGTAGGCATGTGTGAGCTTCTCTGAGGGTGTGAAAGCAGGAGAACTAGCCCCATCCCTTGCTGGGTATGCTAGCCTGAGCAGTGCTGGGTAACTCACCCTGGAGGTAAGGATGAGGGAAAGCTGACCAACTCAGCTATCACCCAGGTCCAGATCCAGGGCTATGAGTTGGTCCATCCTAAAATCCATCTCATCTGTGAACTACTGCTCAAGCACATGAAGGAGCAGGTCCTTCAGACCCAAAGCAGCAGGATCTCCACAACACAGGGCAACAACAGGACATCCAAGTAGTGTTCCAGTGAGGATGCAGTATTGATAGTGTAGCAGAAGCCAGGGGTCTCGACCCGGACCAATAACTCATTGAAATAAACATTTGTAAATAAAGATGTATGGACAAAAGGGTATGCTGTGTGACTGACTGTGGCACACCACAGCTTTCATGATGAGGTTTTGTTTTTGTCTTTTTTTTTAATTTTATTTTATTTTGGGGAGTGTTGCTTCAAGGGTAGAGGTCAGATACCAAGGGACGGGGAGATGAGTGGGATTGGGGTGCATGGCGTGAAATCCACAGACTCAATAAAAAGTTTAAGAGGGGTGGGGGAAGTACTTGAAAACAATTGTGCAAGTCCTGTGTAATAGTTCTTGTTCCTATAAACCCAGCTCTTGGGAAACTGAGGTAGGAGGACTGGTACAAGTTCAAGGTCAGCCTGTGTGTCATGGTGAATCCCAAGCTACATAACAAGACCCTGTGCCTTCTCAAAGAACCCAGACCCCGCCTGACTCCCAGAACTTGGAACTCTATCTGAATTTCTCCCCAGCAACATCACCATACTTTACTCTGTGTGGCAGTCATTTTGTACTACATCTCTCTCATATTAGACAATAATCTCTACTAAAGATGAGTCATACTAATTTTCCTATGTTTCACAATTCAAGGTTCTCTCCTCCTTTCCTTCTTTCTCATCTCCCTCTCCCTTTCCTCCTCCCTTCTCTTTTGCCCCTCTCCCTCTGGGCCCATTGATACTGGCTGTTTGGTAGATACTCAGTCTGCATGTTTGCAAAGATTGTGTAAGCAGCAGGTACTCAACAACTGCTTATTCAATTTATGCAAATGTATTTGAGTTGCCATTTTCTTTGCTGTCAATAATGACAATTTGCTAGAGGGTAGCACCAGAAGAGGAGAAATGATAATGGTGGGAATCAAGAAAGAAAAGGAAACCATGCTTAATAACAGCAAGCCAAAATGTCAGGAAGGTGAATGCTTTGTGAGTTTGAATCCCACCAAAATATATCTTATGCTTTCCTTACATTTGGGGCTGGGGCCAATGCTGGGGGTCAAACCCACAGCTTAAGTGCTGGGTAATTGTGTATCACTAAGCTACATGTCCAGTCTCATATTTTTTTATGCATGTGTTGTATTTTCATGAACACCTTTATGATAGAAGAAGATATCAAACACTCTATAGAAGGTTGTGAGCCACCATGTGGTTGCCTGGAATTGCACTCAGGACTCTGGAAGAACAGCCAGTGCTCTTAACCACTGAGGCATCTCTCCATCCCCAGCCTCATATTTTTTAATGTTTTATTTTCACCTGTGTCAGCTGTGAGACCACTTCTATACCTTTTACTAAGACCAAGTAATTAAATTACTATTAAGTCTTAAAATATCAGTATATGATATATAGCTGAGTTAGAATGAAATTTAGAGAAGAGGATAAAAAGACAAGGAGTCTATATCTTTTAAACTCTAAAATGTAAATTGTGCTGTTCATGAGAGATGGCAGAATGATTAACTTTTTAAAAGATGGAATATTATGTATCCCAGACCAGCTTCAAACTTTTATGCAGCCAAGGATGACCTTGAATTTTTGATCTTCTTGCTTCCACCTCATGAGTGCCAGAATTACAGGCACTCACCCCCACACTCCATTTCATGCTTTGCTGGGATTGAAACCCAAGGCCATATGAATGTTAGGCGAGCACTCTACCAACGAGTTACATTCCCAACCCATCTGAAAATCTTTTCTAAACAAAAGTATTTAGTTAGAAAATTGTCATCATTGTACTCTCCCATCTGCAAAAAAAAAGTAGCATTTTTTTTTTTTTTGCTTGAAGTATGTGAAGAAAACCTGGTTCCATGTCTCTATGAAATCAGAAAGGGAGATTATTTGATCACTTCTTTTCAAATACTTGTGATCCTCACACTAAAAGTTCAAAAGTGGCAGCTTTGTAACAATTGAGTTGCAATAGGGAATATGAAGGCACATGGTTAAACATTCTTTGCTCTCTGCAATACAATTCTACACCTTAAATATATCTTTTTATATATGCAAGACTTTAAAACATTATACATTTTCATTTGGAAAAGAACTGTACATTGGGATAGCAGAAGTTAAATTTTATTAAATAATATCAGTCATCCACTTCAGAAAATCCTTTAAGTACTGGAAGTCAGTCATGCTCATTAAGGTTTTCCAAAATCCTAATTTTCACTGGCAAGATTGATTATTTTTTCCTGTACTAGGGATTGGACCGGGGATCCTTGTACATGTGAGGCATGCAAGGCTAACCATTGCTCTACTCTTGAGTTATATCCACAGCCAGAGAAGATTAAATTTATCATTGGAAGCAAAGACCTGTATTTATGATGCATAAGAATGCTCCCCTCAATTTGTAGAGCTGTTTCATACTTCTTTCTACTTTTTTTCTTTAGGAGCTATAAAGACAATATGTGCCTATTTTGTTCAACAATTCATCTCTTGAAATTTGTACCACACCTGCTATGTAATATGCACTCAGCAATACTAATGAATATGAAAAAGAATATTTGGGGGGGCAGGGTCTTTATCTAGCTCAAACTAGCCTAGAATTCACTACGTACCCTAGGCTGGCCTTCAACTCTACGCAATCCTCCTGCCTCAAACTCCCAAGTTCTGTGTCTCTGTGTGTGTATGAGAAAGAGAGAGAGAGAGAGAGAGAGAGAAAGAGAGAGAGAGAGGGAGGGAGAGAGGGAGGGAGGGAGAGAGAGAGAGAGGGAGGGAGGGAGGGAGGGAGGGAGAGAGACAGAGAGAGAGAGGGAGGGAGGGAGGGAGAGAGAGAGAGAGAGAGAGAGAGGGAGGGAGAGAGAGAGGGAGGGAGGGAGGGAGGGAGGGAGACAGAGATGAACTCAGGTCTTTATGCTTATGCAGCATGCACTTTACCCACTAAATTATATACCCAGCCTCTCAACTAAGAAGCAAATTTTAAACAAAAATTATGTTGTATTGCTGGAGTTTTTTGTCCTGCCAGGTCCTGCCGCCACATCAGCCCCAAATAAGCATGCAGAGACATGTATTAACTTATAAAACTGTTGGTCAATGGCTAGGGCTTCTTATTGGCTAGCTCTGTCTTAATTATTAACCCATTTCTATACATCTAGTATTTCCACGTGTGTAGTGATGGTGGTCCTCACTGCAGCGGCAGTTGCACTTTCTGTTGTCTTGTCAAGGAAACCAGACAGTGAGAACTGTGGACATTGCTCTGCCACCTGCCCAAGAGATCGGATTAGATTTGGAAGTAAATGTTTTTATTTTTCTGAAGACATGAGAAACTAGACATTCAGCCAGACCCACTGCATGGCACTAGAGGCTCAGCTAGCTCAATTTGACAGCCTGGAGGAGTGGAATTTCCTGAAGATATACAATGGGACTTTTAGCCACTTAGATCGGCCTGCACAGAGAGTCACCAGAACACCCTTTGAGGTGGACCAACAACACTGAATATAACAGCTTGAATTCCATTTGAGGAGAAGGAAAATATGCCTACCTGAATGATAGCGGGATCAGCAGTAGCAGGGACTACAAGTCTAGGAAATATATGTGTAGGAAGCCCAACTATATTTTACAGTGCTAGTAGTTTCATGGCTTTGTAGAGTGATATAGAAATGAATACTTTGCATTGGTATGGATTTTAGTTTTATCGATACAAACTGAAGATCAACAAATGTTGTCCACACATGGGGTGAGACTTTCCATATAATACCTCACAAAAACTTAAAAAGGGATTTTAAAAACAAAAGAACAAAATCAAGCACAACTTGGTAGCAGCATTTTCTCAGGTGGGTTCTGTTTGCTAGAGGCAAGCAGAGGTATGACTCTTTAAAGAGAGGCTTCCTGACTCAGCATTAGTGGCCAAAACAGAAAGGCTCTTTTAAGAGGCCCCACTACCAAACGATTAAATGGTGTTTGCGGGAAGCTGGCAGCATGGTTTTTGGTGGTGACATGGACCAAGAAACTCATCAGAGTTGTGGCAATAAGCATGGCTCCCACCAGTACTCTGCCATGAAGCTAGACTGCTACAAAGCCAAGGAATAGGGTGGGTCCAGCTGCCACTTTAATTTTTGCCATGCTGTTTAACAGATTAGAGACTCATGTGGTCAGAGAGAGTGGTGGGGGGGAAGACTAATTCAAATAAAGAAAAACTTCTAAAGGGTTTACACTAGGTTTAAAAATGTATGTAGGCTTGGGAGGGAAAAGAAAAAAGGATAGAGCAAGCCCTTAAAAAAAGAGACAGAGAAGCTGGGTATGGTGGCACATGCCTTTAATCCCAGCACTCGGGAGGTGAAGGCAGGCAGATCTCAGTGATTGCAATGCCAGCTGGGTGATGGGGATGTCCTTTTGTACATATTTCTCTTATTGGCTGATGAATAAAGCACGGTTGGGCCAATGGCCAATGAGGCAGTAAGGTGGGACTAGGAGAGGAGAAGTCTGAGAAAAGTTGGCAAGAGAGCCTGCCAGAACAATCACAATGTAGCAGGCAAAGGAGTTACAGGTCTTGTATTGTCATGGGAATGCATAGATTGGTAGTTATGGGTTAACAATTAAGACAGAGATAGCCAATAGAAGCCCAACAGTGTTATAATTAATATAAGTCTCTGAGTGTTCATTTGGGGCAAAGTGGCTGTGGAACCAGGCTGACAGGAAGAACAATCCATAACACCATGTGGCCTTGGCTTACTGGAGAATGCCTGGACCAGTTACTCCTTTGCTGACTACATGGTATCTCTTCCTGGAGGGCTCTCTCTGCTTACTTTTTTCCAGAATTCTCCTAGTCCTGCCGATTTTCCTGCCTCTATTGGCCAAACAGTGTCTTATTCATGAACCAATAAGAGAAGCATATGTATAGGACATCCTCCATCAATGTTGAGAGATTTTTAATATATTTTATTCATTACTTCCATTAAAAAAACACCAAAAAAATACACAATGTGGGATATAGTAGCTCATGCTTATAATCCCAGCACTTGGGAGGCTGAGACAGGCAGAGCTGAGGCCAGCCTGAGCTACATAGTAAGTTTCAGGTGTGCCTGGCATAAAATCAGTTTCCCCTGGTTGTTAATGTACTGATCTTAAGCCTTGTCTTACAGTTTATGTGACAAAAACTTGGCACTAGTTATTAATCACAACTTCTGCTATTTTGTCTTAGTTTTATAGGTTTCCAGCATTTGATCTTTGTCCATCAGAAGTGATAAATTTGAGGATCCTGTGACTGGTGTCTCAGCCCCACCATGTGGCAGATCTTGGAATTGTTTGCTTTCTGTCAGACACAGGACCTACAGACTGGAAACAAATAAGGAGGATAAATAAGAATTTAATAGAGAATTACAAGAGGGGAGTAGTGACTCATTCTTATCATATGAACACTGGGAAGTGGAATCAGGAGGATTTTTAATATTAAAGATAGTCTGGGGTACATAATAAGTCTCAAAACAGAAAAGAAATTTTAAAAAGGAAAATATCTCAGATATTTATTTTATTGCAAACAGGTGGAATTCAAAACATTGACTGGAGTCTTTTTAGGGGGGGTGATTTTCAATACAGGATTTCTCTGTGTACCCATGGCTGTTCTGGAACTAGCTCTGTAGACCAGGCAGGCTTTGAACTCACAGAGGTCTGCTTGCCTCTGTCTCCCAAGTACGGGGCTTAAAGGTATGAGCCATCACCACCAGCAACATTGTAAGTTTTAAAATAATTTTTTAGATAATATACAAAATAAGGAGATTTATTGTCATTAATTTATGTGCTATGTATATATCACTATTCTTTGCTCATATTCGCATTTACCCTCCATTTGGTTTCTTTCTTACCCCACACAATAGTTCTATTTTCATATCTCATAACACATATGTACATATACATATATACATCATATATATCATACACATATATACTATATGTGTTATATATATTATATATATAATATATATATATATATATATATATATATATATATATATATATATATAGTACCCTAGTACTTGGATGCCAGAGGCAGGAGGATCTCTGTGAATTTGAGGCCAGTCAAGGCTCCACAGAGAAACCCTGTCTTAAAAAAAGGAGGAGGAGGAAGAAGAGGAGGAGAAAGAGGAGGACAAAGTGTTCAATATGTGTCTTTCTGAGTCTTAAGAAATGATGAGTCTAATTCCATCCAATTCTGCTTTTGCAACTGACACAGTTTTCTTCTTTGTGATGGAATAAAATACATTGTACACATATGCCACATTTTCTTATTTTACCAGTTGATGGCCATCCAGACTAGTTCCAAGCCTTGGCTGTTTCAAACAGTGCTACAGTAGACACAGATGTGCAAGTATTTCTGTGGTGTGCTTGGATTCCTTGGTACATACACAGGGCTACTATACAGAAGTCTTATGATACAATTTTTGGAGTTTTTTTAGTTTGGTTTTGAGTTGTCTTGGGTAGCCTGGAGCTTGCTATGTAGACTAGGCTAGCTTTGAGATTGCAGCAATTCTCCTGTTGATGCTTCCAAGCTCTAGGATTATAGGCATGCACCACCACACTCAGCTTATATCATAATTCTACTTTTGGTTTTGTTTTGTTTGTGTGTCTTTGAAATATCTGAATCAGTGGTTCTCACCCTTCCTAATGCTGTGACCCTTTAATACAATTCCTCATGCTGTGGTGACCCCCCAACCATACAATTATTTTTATTGCTACTTCATTATATAATTTTGTTACTGCTGTGAATCATAATGTAAATATCTGTAGTTTCTGATGGTCTCAGGCAACCCCTGTAAAAAGGTTATTTGACCTCAACGTTGAGAACCACAGGTCTATATTGCCTTACAAAATGGTTGTATCGCTTTGTATTCCCACCAGTGTTGTGTAAGAATTCCCCTGCCCCTGACATCTTCTTGTTTGTATTCTTGATGATATCCCTTCTGACTGGTGTGAGGTCAAATGTCAGTGTTTCGATTTGTGTTTCCTTGATGGTTAAAGAAGTAGGACAATTTTTTATTGGCCAACAAATAAAAGTTTTACTATTTCCTTCCTTCCCTCTTCTCTATGATAGTCTCTGCATAAACATAACCCAGTTTGGAGATTCTGATGTAGAGAAATTCTCATACATATGGTCTAAAAGACCCATGTAGCAGCATGCAATTAGGCAACTAAGTTTTATCTCTTGAGGATTACAAAAGTTATAGTTATTCATGAAGTTGTACTCATTCTGTTCCCTTTTGGAAACTGAGAATTGCTTATGTTCCCAATTTTCAAGTATGCTTTATTTTTATGAGTTATATGCTGCACATAAAAATGATCAGTACAGGTAATTCTGACACTACAATTTGGGGATTTCCACTTCAGAGTCTCCAGCCTACCAAATCTATACCATGGAAAGTAAAAATTTTTGCTACTGTAAGACTTAGACTATACTTTAAAATATAATAAAATATAGGTTTTATTTAGTCTAAAAGCTAAAAAATATACTATGAACTAGGAAGATATATTGTAGTTACATTGTATATATTTGACAAATTCATACCTCATTTGGCAGAGTCTTTCAAATGTAAAAAAACAAAAACAAAAGAAAAAAGAAGACAAAAAATAATCACCCTGATTTTGATACTGTGGCTGCTCTAGGTCATTTATCAAAATGTTTACCAAATGCCTTGAACAATAATTTTCTTCTTAACAAAATAAGACAACTTTTTTTAATAATGAAAGAGAAAATGGTTTTTAAAAAAGAGAAACAAGAAACAAAAGCAAAAATAAAAAAGAAACACAAAAGCCATAAAAGCAAAAATCATACAAGCATCTGAAAGACCAAAAAGACAAACAAAACAACAATGAAGCGAAGAGTCCACAATATATAATTGAGGTATCATGATGCCTCATTTTGTGTTGGCCAACTACTACTGAACACGGAGCCTGTGATGATGTGTGCTTGGTATATCCAGTGATGCATCGTTGAAGAAAACGGACTATCCCTTTGCAAAAGGGTATAAATTGCAGATAGTTTATTGGTTAGGGGTGGGAACCTGTGTCCAGTTCACCCTCTTAGTGCTGTGACCCCATGTGGCTTGAACCTGTGCAAGTCTTGTGCTTCCAGTCTCTGTGAGTTCACCGATAGTGTCATATCTCTCTAGAAGATATTGTTTCCTTTGTCACCTCTTGCCCTTACAATCTTACTTCCTTCTCTTTTACATGTAGCCCTTAACCTTGAGAGGAGGGTTTATAAGCAGTGGTCCACCTTGTCCAACAATGGAAAGTCCAAGGATCTAGAAGTTGTTCAGTTCACAAGGCTGGATGTCTTAATTGGATGTCTTTAGTACCTACAGCAATCCTGAAGAAGTATGTGAAGAAATAGTTCTGAAAGCAAGAGAGAAAGCAAGTAGGCAAGGAGAGAGCAAGCACCCTTCTTCGGTGCTCATTATATAGGCCGCCAGCAGAAGGTGTGGCCCAGATTAAAGGTGGATTTTCCTACATCAAAAACTCTGGATTAAAGGTGTATCTTCCTACCTCAAAGACCTGGATTAAAAGTGTATATTTCCATTTCAAGTGATTTAATGGAAAATTCCCTTACGGGTGTCGCAGCCATTTGGGTTTAGTTAATTGCATTAAAAGTAGAACAGCTGTGCCTTGGGGTAGATTGATGCCCAGCTTTCTAAAGAACCTCCAGCCACACTGATTTCCACAGAGGCTGAACCAGTTTGCACCCCCACCAGCAATGAATAAACATTCCCCTCTTCCTATATTCTTCTTGCCGGGAGATGTCATTTGTTTTATTGATCCTGGCCACTTTTACTGGTGTAAAATGAAATCTCAAAGTAGTTTTGATTTTCAATTTCCTGATGGCTGAGGTGTTGACCATTTCTTTAAGTGTTTCTCAGCTATTTGAGTTTCATCTTTTGAGAATTTTCTGTTTAGTTCTGTTTTCTGTTAAAAAAAATAAAAATTATACCTACAAGTAAAGGTTGGATTCCTTCTTTTTGGATTGTATCTCATTGATCTCCTTCAGTGGTCTTATTGTTCTAGCTAAGACTTCAAGTGCTATATTGAAAGGTCTGCAGAGAGTGAACATCTTTGTCTTATTTCTGATTTTAGTGGAATTGCTTTGAGTTTCTCTCTGTTTAGGTTGAGTTGGCTATGAGCTTACTATAAATTGCTCCTATTATGTTGTGGTATGTCTCTTGTATCCCAGGATTTTTGTCATGAAAGGATGTTGGATTTTGTCAAATGCCTTTGCTGCATCTAATGAGATGGTCATGTGCTTTTGTTTTTTGGCTTGTTTATATGGTAGATTATATTTACCTATTTACATATGTCAAACCATCCCTGCATCTCTGAAATGTATCCATCTTAGTCATGGTGGAAAATATTTTTGATGTGTTCTTGGATTTGGTTTTTACATATGTGCTTATAAGGGATATTGGTCTATAATTTTCTTTTTGTTGGGTCTAAGTATGGTTTTGGAATCAGGATAATAGTGGGCACATAAAAAGAACTGGTTTAGATAGCCTGGGATTCCCTGCTTCCTTAGCTTTGGGATTTCAAGCAGGCTACTGTGCCTGCCTGGTTTTAATTGGATTCTGGTCATCAGAACTCCAGTCCTCATGCTCTCGCAGCAAGTACTTTCTCCCCTGAGCTATCTTCCCAGACTGTGGCAAGAATTTTAGACTCTGAAAGGGGTTTAGAGATAAGATAAGAAATTCCATGTTTTGCCAAGTTATCCCTGGGCTATTAATGAGAAACAGAGCTTGAACCGATGCCTCTTGCTCTCTAACTTCCTTCTGTTTGAGGTTGGCCTTGAACTTGTGGCAAATCTCTTGCCTCAGTCTCTGGAGTTGCCAGGATGACAGGTGTAAGCCATCATATCTGGCTTTTCTGCTTACCTTTGAACAACAGAAGCAGGGAGCACCCACTTGAGGACCACTGTATGCCAAGAATATATGCATGCCCTGATGCCCCACTACTTAGCTTAAGCTGAGATCTGTTATTTATTGCCTCTATGACCTTGGTGAGGTGATCTAATTATGCTGTGCCTCAGTTTCCTCATCTGTAAAATTATCTCTCAGATTTTTTTTTGAGACAGGGTTTCTCTGTGGCTTTGGAGGCTGTCCTGGAACTAGCTCTTATAAACCAGACTGGTCTCAAACTCACAGAGATCTGCCTGCCTCTGCCTCCCTGAATGCTGGGATCAAAGGCATGCACCACCATCGCTTGGCTCAGATTTGTTACAGAGACTAAATGAATTGACTTATTTAAAGCAGGCATTTGTAGTAACCAGAAATCTCAGCACTGTTTAGCACACATTCTTCTGATTACTGATATAGCAAAGATTAACTGGAGCCCGTGACTTCTGCCTGGTGCTGTTTTTATTTAATCTGCATTTAAGAAGCAGAATTCAAGGCCAGGAGGGGTGTTACACACCAGTAAACCCAGCTCTCAGGAGATGACACAATGCTATGAGTTCAAGGTCATAAAGCCTCTATCTCAATAAATATGCTCATAACAAAAATTTCATTTGAGGAGGTGTTTATATCTTGACATTCCATACAGAAATCTCAACTTCAGTTTCTCTCAAAAACTGGAAGGCCTAATATTGTTAGGCTAATATTCTTGGATCCTAACAACTGCATGGTTGTAACAGTAGCTGCCTACACACATAAACTTTCTTCTTTTTCAGTGTCTACTGCTTGCCCTTGTATTTTCATACTTGACTAAAACAACCCTTGTTCCCAAGGAACGCAATCCTTTAGGTGACTCACACTGGCTGAATATAGGCTGGTAGGGGGGGAAAAAGACAGTGTTGCCAAGTACAGAGCATAGCGGTATCCTGGTGGAGCACAAGGACATCTGAAATAGTGAAGTTGGTAGTGATGTGAATTGTCAACAAAAGAGCTTTGAAAAATAAAGAAGGGAGGGGCTTGAAGAGAGAATTTAATGTGCAAAGAAATGGAAGGGGGGATTAGTTTGTGTCCTTAGCAACCATAAAGAGAGCTTTTCTGTAAATTTTATCTAGAAGAGATAGACTGGGATTTATTGACACAAAATAATATAAGTCTCTAGATTTTACCGTGCAGGAAATCAACAGCTATTGAAATGTTTTCTGTCATTAAATTACAAATCTAACTTTCACATTTGGTCAAATGTTCTTAGACCTCACTCTTGAGAAAGAAATGCTATGTGATGCATTGTGTTCCATGAAAAGAATGTTCTGAAACATTTATTTCAGATTTACTAATTTTATGTCTTAGTGTGTAGTTGGTTTTGTTTTTTTGGCACTCTTTGGTGGCCTGCCACCCAGCTCCCAAATAGAGAGACTTCTTAGTTATAAATGCCTGGCCTTAGCTTGGCTTGTTTCTACCCAGCTTTTTAAACTTAAATTATTATATTTCTCTTTAACTATATTTTGCTTGTGGGATTTTTACCTTTCTATATTCCATATGTCTTTCTTCCCTTCTTACTCTGTGGCTGGCTGGCCACCTGCTATTGGTCATTCAGCTCTTTATACACCAATCAGGTGTTTTAGGCAAGAAAAGTAACACAGCTTTACAGAGTTAAGCTAATGCAACATAAAAGAATGGAACACATCTTTGCATTATAAACAAATATTTTATAGAAATAATATTCCACAACATCAGTGTTTTGCCTTCATGTATGTATATGAACCACATGCATGCATGTTTCCCACAGAGGACAGATGAAGGTGTTGGCTCCTTTGAAACTGTAGTTAGAGATGGTTGTGAACCATTGTGTGGGTCCTGGGAATTGAACTCAGGTCCTCTGTAAGAACAAGTGCTCTCTCTCTCTCTCTCTCTCTCTCTCTCTCTCTCTCTCTCTCTCTCTCTCTCTCGTATGAGCCACTTATTTATTTAATTATTGTGAGATTATTATTTTTTACATTCCAATCCCAGTTCCCCTTCCCTCCTCTCTTCCTACTTCCCCCCATCCTCTTCCCCATCTCTCATCTGCTCCTTGGAAAGGGTAAGTCCTTTTCTAGGAAGTCTACTAAGCCTGTCCCATCATCTCCTTGAGGCTGGACCAAGGCACCTCTCCACCCCCACACCCCTGTGCCTAGGTTGAGCAATGTATCTCTCCATATAGAATGGGCTCCACCAAGTCAGTTTGTGCATTAGTGTTAGATCTTGGACCCACTGCCAGTCACACCATTGTCACCTATATTAAGGGAGTTTAGTTCCATCTTATGCAGGTTCCCCATTTGTCAGACTGGAGTCAGTGATCTCTCACTAGCTTGGATCAGGTGGTTCTGTGGGTTTCCCCCATCATAGTCTTGACTCCTTTGTTCATATGATCGATTACTCCCCTCAACTTTGATTGTACTCCAGGAGCTTGGCCCAATGGTTAGCTGTGAATTTCTGCATCTGCCTCCATTTGTTTCTGGAAGATGGTTCTAGCTGTTCCTACCCCTGAATCATTTCTACAGCCTCTGAAAAGGTATTTTAAAATAAGATTATTTTCATTATTTTTAACTTTATGTATATATCTGTGTGTGGGTATGTGCATGTGAGGCTTAATATGGGTGGGAAGAACCAAACTCTGTCCTCTGGGAGAGTAGAATATACTCGTAGATCCTGAGCCACCCTTCTAGCTTCTTCTATAAAATATCTTTCAATAGTAAATTTCTCTTATCTTTATGAGTGGTGAAATACAGTTTTTCACTTTTTTCCAGGGCCTTTGGTAGACAATGCTGGCTTCAGATTCTGAACTTGTGACCACCCTCTCCCTATTTCCCAAGTGGAAATTACTGGCTACCACTCCCATCTTAAAATATAGTCTTACGATTTGTCTGGAAATTATTTTCTTGTTTACAAAATGGGTATAATTCTGACTTCCACCTCAGGGCTACTGAACTGAAAATTCAACTCATCTAACCCGCACAATAAGTTGCTTACAAAGACGACCTGATGTAGAGAGGTCAGCTATTATGAGTTACAGTAATCATAGTACTTACTGCATCCTACTTGTCTGTGTACCTATCTTTGAAAAAAAAAATCTCTAAGTCAAACATGTATTTTTCATTGGAACCTGAAATTAAATCAACTGGTGGCATCTTCCATTAAAAAAAAAATATGCAAAAACTCTAGATTAAAATACAAGTTAAAACTTCCTTCCCCTCTGTATTTTTGGTTGTGAAAATTTCAAGTTTAAAATTTCTTTGTGAAAATTAAAAAGTACAAGCTTTTTTTCTTACACATACATTTCAATTTAATAGTTTGTTCGCGGTAATAAATGTATTACTAAGGAAGAAGAGAGGAATTTGCAGCTCTCCAGGTTCAAAGAGTACATAAGGAAAGACCCTTTCAGGCAAAGGACCTTTTCACATTTTGCGTAGCTAGGGAGCTCAGATAACCATATGGCGGGAAAAGGATTAATACTGACCAAATCAGCACAAACTGTTTCTGTTTAGTTTATAAACTGCGTTCCAGTATGTCAGCTTTCCTGCCTTGTGGGATTTGAAGTCCGAAGACAGAAGCGTTTCAGGCAGCTGGACCTTAGAAACCCACAGCCCCTGAAGCTCTGAGGCCTAAGGACTACAACTCCCGACATACACCAGAAGGCCGCGCCGTAATCACGGGCAACCAATCGTATGTATACGAGCCAAGCCCCGCCCCCAGCTCCTGGACTGCGTTGGCCAATGGCAGAGGTCGGAGCGCACAGCCTGCGGGTTAGGTTGTGAGGCCCGGGCCGGGGGTGGGGAGGAGCCGAGGATTTTGGTGCGAGCTCGGCGGCCGGGTGATTCGGGGCGTTCGGCGCGCCCTTCACTGAAGCGGCAGTGGCCGGGCTGGGAGCTGGGAGTGGGAAGCGGCGGCGTGGCTGGAAAATGCCGGTCCATTCCCGAGGGGATAAGAAGGAGACGAATCATCACGATGAGATGGAGGTGGACTACGCGGAGAACGAGGGGAGCAGCTCCGAAGACGAGGACACCGAGAGCTCATCGGTCTCCGAGGATGGGGACAGCTCAGGTACGCGACCCAGCTGGGCAGGGATGCCGGGTCCCAGCGGCGGGCGCGCGACAGGCCGCGGTGCTCACGCCGGGCGGTGCGTCCTGCTGCGAGCTTGGGGCGGGGAGACAGGGAAGGGGCGGGGACTGGCTCGGCCTCTGGCACCCGGGAGCTGCGGGGCGCCGCCAGCTCGGGCTCCGGCTTGGCGGGGCGGGCGCTGACCTGTGGGGACCCGAAGCGACTATGTTCACGGGTGGGGCCTGTCGTAGGGTCGCCTGGAGCTACCGACCGCGGAGTGGAATGCCCCGCTGGCTGGTCTTGAAGACCGTGGAAAAGTCCCCTTCCCCAGGCTTCTTAGTGTCAGCAACCCTTGTCAACGTGTGTAGGGGCTGAGGATAGGTTTGCCTAGGTCCCTGGCGGGCTTGGAACTCATTAACATTTGCTTCTAGGTCATCCTGTCACTAGGACTGCTATCGGTGCTCTTGAGGAGACTAACTTGGGAACTCTCCGCTTCGCAGTAGGTCCCTAAAGTTTTCAAGACCAAGAAGGGACCAGCCTGAGGGAAGATTTCAAATCTTCATGTTTTTTGTTTTTTTTTTTTTTTTTTTTGTTTTTGTTTTTGTTTTTTGTGGGTTTTTTTTTCTTTTTTTTTCTTTTTTTTTTTTTTTTTAATTTGGACGATGTGGGCATTGTTGACATTCCCAGAATCTCCTAGCGTTCACGATTTTGTAACTTTGGGCTGCTTCTGATTCCTTTACTTATATTCTATAGCTTTTTTTTGGGGGGGGGGGATAGGGGCAGTAGATTGACACTACAAATACATTTTGTAAATCTTTAATAATTGTCATTCAAAAATGAGTGGTATTTTTTTTCTGGATCTTTCTCTGTCTGACTATATGATGGAGAGTGAGAATGGCTTCTTTGTCTAACCCTGTTTTTGGCCTTGTTTATAAGGGAAGCATTGATAACAGGTTAATGACTGTGTGATATCACTCCACACCATTTTTTTAGGTTTGCTTGTCAGAGTACCCACCGCTGCAGAAGAATGTAATGGCAGTAAGTCAGCCTTTCAAAAGTAAATATTTATGAGGGGGACTTTTTGCTCAGTGCTGGGCATTGCTCAGGATGAGGTATAAATACACAGTTATATTCTCTGGTCTCAGGTGAAGTCTCAGCGTTTTCCTTACTTAACAGAGTGATTCCACATATAGACTCACAGCAGTTGTGACAGCATACATAAGACCTGAACAGACTCAATCCAGAAGAAATCCCAGTATGAGTCGGGTTGGAAGTGTGTGTGAAGTTCCACCAGTAGCATCAGCGTTATTGGCATTTGATAGCTGCTGGGAGACAGTTTTCTTCAACAGCATGACCCCTGGTAGGTCAGCCACAGGCCAGGGCAGGCTCCAACCCAAGGATAGCTGAGTAAAACAAATGGAACTCCATGGTTTTACAAAAATGAAAAAGTGGAGGTCTTGAAGTTGGGCTGGTAGGTAGATAGGTGGATCTGGAGGAGGTGGGGAGGGGAAGTGAGTATGTTCAGAATACATTGTGCAATTCTCAAGGAGCTAACAAAAACATCTAAAAACACTGTGGTAAGTTACCACTCGATTAAGTTGCCAAGTGAAGGATTGAATGTAAGTAGTGCTATAAGGATTCAGAGACAGAAGAAGTACTTCTCTGAGTGGTCGGCACGTTTAGTTGAGGAAAGTGGGACTGCCTTGTTTTGAAGCATTTGGGTTGGGATAGTTAAGGTGGAAAGTTCATATAGAAGAAGGAATGTGAGAAAAGGTGCAAAGGCCAGAGTTCAAGGCTTGCTGGAAAACAAGAAAACCAGTTTGGTTGGGAGACCATCGAGCTTGAAAAGGCAAAGACTGCTGTAAGCTGTGAGGGATTTCAAAGAAGGTAAGAAACAGAATCGAGGAATCCAAGTTTAGGAGTGAAGAGGAAAGCTCAAATACAGGAGAGGCGTAGGTAGGTAGCATCAACACTAGTGGAGAGATAAAATACCGGAGTTGAGGATAGAGGATAAAGTGTTCTGAGCACATTGCTGTTGCGGATTCTGTCTGTATATGTAAAGATGTCTGAGGTGACATGGAAATGTAACATTGGAACCTGCCTGGGATGAGAAGAATGATTCTGAAGTCATTTGCCTAGCTAGGGACATAGGTGACACTTCAAAATTAACCAATCGTTAACATGAAGTAGGGATTATAAGTCACATTCATACTCTAAATGTAATTCTTAGATCTGAAAAATGTTCTTTTGATTTTGTTTTTTTTGTTTTTGGTGGGATATAGAGGACAGGGTCATGCTACGTAGCCCAGGAGCAAAGAATTTTTATATTCAAGTGTCCTTGTTTGTTTAAGACTTAATTTTTAATTATGTGTATGTGTGTGTGTCTTTGTGTGTGTGTGTGTGTGTGTGTGTGTGTGTGTCTGTCTGTCTGTGTGTCTGTGTGTATGTGTGTATGTATAGGACCAGGTATATGAGTGACAGTGCCCATGGGGTCCAGAAGAGGACATTGGATCTCCTAGAGCTGGAGTTTCAAGTGGTTTTGAGCCACCCAGTGTGGGTGCTGGGCACTCAGTCTGGTTCTCTGTAAGAACAGTATGTGCTCAGATCTCCTCTCCAGCCATCTCTCCAGCCCATGTTCTTAGGTTTTAATGGGAGCCAGGTTTTCATTAATTGTATTATAATTCTTTCCTTCTAATATTTGCATTGCTATGATTTTTAATATGTCCAAGACAATCACATTCTAGAAAATAACATAATTTATAAAGCTCATAATAGTAATTTGAACTAAAAGTCAGTTTTTAAAAGTGCAAGTAAACCATTTAAATGTATTTTGCAGTTTTTCTTTTCCTAAGATCATTTTTATTCTGCCACTTTGCATATTACGTGTCCCAATTTTTCTTGTTGAACCTTGGTACTGAGCAGATCCTTTTTACTGAATTTGGAAGTTATGAAAATTTGAGGGACCAAGTGTTATGTTTGTGATCATGTGTCCCTGTCATATCCTTTCTTCTCTCTGTGAAACCCTGGGCCTTCAACAGTTTGGGCCTGTGTTCTACTTGGAGTTAGAGCTCCTGTGAGGGACCGAGTTTTAAAGACCTACAGAGGAAGGTATTAGGAGGCAGAAATATTTCAGTTTGCTTTAGAAAATTATCATCATATACTTCCTTGCTATATGAAAATAACAATACATACTGTGACTCCTTCTCAAAGGTTGACTCTGTTTGATGAAGATCAAGATGCAGATCAATTTGTGCCTCAGATATTTTGATATCTTGCATACGTGTGATATAAAAATAGAAGCTGTGAAAATAGGACAGACCCAGTAATTAATGGTTGTTGTCTTTAAAAGTTGGCTTAGCTTTTTTCTCATTTGCTCTTTCTCATTGACTGACAGTAATCTGGAGAGAGGGAACAATGAGAGGGTGAGTGGTAGTCCAAAATTCTCTAACTAAATGTAATAGAATTAGTTTGCTTTTTATTGTTGTTGAGAAAAGGTTTCACTATGTAGTCTTCCTTGCCTAGCCTAGAACTCCCTATATAGACCTGGCCTTGAACTCAGGTCTCCCTGCCTCTGCCTCTCAAGTGCTGGAATTAAAGTCATGTGCCACCATGCTGCCTAGCAATTAGTAGCTTTTTGATGTGATGGGGTAGTCAGCCATGTGGCTTCTCAACCTCCATCTTTTTTTTTTTCTATTTTAAGATTTAAAAAAATGTTTTTTTTAAATCATGTGTATGTGTATGCGTGTTTGGAGGCCAGAAGAGGGCATCTGATCCCCTGGACCTGGAGTTTCAGGCAGTTATCAGCCATGGCATGGATATTGGGAACAGAATTTGGGGCCCTGCAAGAGTAACATTCACTCTTAATGTCTGACAGCTTTCCAGCTCCAGTTTTTTTTTCTTCTTTTTCTTCTTTAGCCCAGGCTGGCTTTGAACACTCATCATTTCCTGCCTCAAATTCTCTAGTACTGGGATTACAGTTATGTACTACCACAGCTGACACGTTACAGTTGTGAAGAAAGAATTTCCAGATGTGTTTTTAAAAATAACAATATTTTGTGAGCATGGTCATTTTTGGTGCTAAGTTCTCAAGAATTAGTGTAAAACCAAAAGTGGGTTAATTACTTCATTGATACAGCTTTTAAAGTCTGTGAAAAATGGATAAACATGAGACTCTAGAGACTATTAGAGCTTTAACTAATTTGTTACTAAGTTAATTCTATAGTGGTAATTATTTTGGATAAAAATTATTTTTCTTTAAGGTTTAATATAGACCTTGGATGTCTAATTTTATATTGCCACATTTTTTTTTCTACTTGGACTATCTTCAGATATATTTGAAGGAGTTTTATCTTTTTTGTTTGTTTTTGTTTCTTGAGATATAGTCTCATGTACCCCAGGCTGGCCTCCAACTTGCTATGTGGCATATAGTTGTAGCTAGCCTCGTACTCCTAACCCTCGTGCCTGTACCTCCCAAATGCTGGGATTCAGGCCTGTGTGTGCCTCTAGGCCTGCCTTGAAGTTTTATCTTTGATGTCTCTGTTTTTGTCTTTTTATTAACAGAGATGGATGATGAAGATTGTGAGAGGAGAAGGATGGAGTGTTTAGATGAAATGTCCAATCTTGAGAAACAGTTTACAGATCTCAAAGATCAGTAAGTACCAGCTTCAGAAGGTCATTGTCACTGACTCAGTGGTATCACTTTTACTAGCACAAAAGCAATTATGTGGTCTCTGCTGTGTTCCCTTTTGTATTTTATGGGAACAGACTGGTCTGATCTGAAGGAGGTTTGATTATTGTTTACTCGCTGGAGACCTCATTAACTAAACAGGGTTTTGAAGCAAGTAAGTTTTGGGGGTGGGTGGGATGGAGTAGATGACTGGCATGTGGATGTTGGTGATTCAAATGTTTGCATTGCTGCACACTTGGAGCTAATCTGCATTATTCATTCCTTGTTAAATAATTGACTGAAGACTTTTCCCTCTGCTGCTGAAGGTGAAACCATGTACATGATAAGCAAGTGCTATAGTCCCAGGTCCCTTTTTTTACTCTTTTTCCTTTTCCTTTTTTTTTTTTTTTTTTTGGTTTTTCAAGACAGGGTTTCTCTGTGGCTTTGGATTTGGAGCTTGTCCTGGAACTCACTTTGTAGACCATGCTGGCCTTGAACTTAACAGAGATCTGCCTGCCTCTGCCTCTCGAGTATTGGAATTAAAGGCGTGTGCCAACAACATCTGGCCTACTTTTTTTTTGAGACAGGGTCTGGCTGAGTTACCCAGGCTGGCCTTGAACTCACCTTGTAGTTCAGGCAGGCCTTGAACTTGTGTTTCTTCTAACCCAGACTCTAGTACAGCTGGGTTTATAGCTCTGTGCCACCAGGCAGAGACACTGTTTTTAAAATTTGAGAATGAAATAATTGTCTCCAGTTTTCTACTTGGGAATTCATTTTATATCTTAACATTGAATGGTATGTATATGCTCTATTTCACATGTATTACTTAATGTATTTGTAATAACTCTGTAATGTTGGAAGCCTTCCATTTTAATAGTGAAGAAACTCATGCTCAAAAAGATTTATTAGTTTCTGTAGTTTATCAAAAAGTGTAAATGAAGTCAGGCCTTTTGCCTCTAGTGTTACATTTGCGTTCCACTAATGACTCTTTTCTTTGGAGAAATTATTATAGAGTGGGAGAGCTTAGGCTCTGAATCAAATTTGAATGCATCTAAAAAAATTGTTCTCTGTGTGTATGTGTGTGTGTGTGTGTGGTGGGGGGTGTTTGTTTTTGCATGCATGTATGTCTGTATATTACATGCATATGGAGACCAGAAGAGGGCATAGGATCCCCAGTGGCTGGAATTATAGATGATTGTAAGCTGTCATTTTAGTGCTGGGAGTCAAACTCTCATCTCTGGAACAGCAGCCAGTGTTAACTGCTGAGCCATCTCACTGGCTCCTAAATCACTTAACAGATGAAAGGTGGATAGGGTGCTGGGGATGAGTTCGGTAATAGAGAACTTGCGGAGTGCTGCAGGGTAGAAAGCCCTGTTGGATGCCCAACAACAGAAGTGAGTACATGTGTCCATCCATACATAAAAACAATGCTGTTAGTGATCTCACAATGCACTGAAGATTAAGGAATGTCTTTGTTTATGTTCTATTGCTGTGAAGAGACCATGACCACATTTTCTTGCTTGATGATTCATGTGGGAGGGCCCATCCCATTGTAGGTAGGTGGCACCTGGCTTGGTGGTCCTATTATATATAAGAAATCAGGCTGATAAGGCCTTGGGGAGTAGTAAATCAGTAAGCAACACTCTTCCATGATGTCTACATTGGATCCTGCCTTGAGTTCCTGCTCTGACTTCCCTGGATGATGAATCAATAGCTGTAAGATGAAGTAAACCCTTTCCTCCCCAAGTTGCTTTTGGTCCTGGTGGTTTTTTTTTTTTTTCTTTCCATTTTTCAAGACATGGTTTCTCTGTGTAGCTTTGGAACCTGTCCTGGAACTCACTCTGTAGACCAGACTGGTCTCGAACTCACAGAGATCCGCCTGCCTTTGCCTCCCAAGTGCTGGGATGTGCCACCAATGCCCAGCTGGTCATGGTGTTTTTCATAGCAATAGAAACCCTAAGTAAGATACTTGTCAACTGGATCTTGCTATTTTGCCTAACCTGGCCTCAGAGTTGATATTCTTCAGCCTCCAACTCCTGAGTATTGGGATTGCAAGTGTCCACCATCATACTCTGTGAAGACCTCCAAGTATGTGTGTGTGTGTATGTGTGTGAGTGTGTGTTTTAAAGAATTATTTTTAATTATGTGTATGTGTTTGAAAGGGCATAGAATAGATTTAGTAAAATTGCCAGGCTAGAATGAGACAATATGTTTACTGTATTAATCCTGTTTATGCCATTCTCTTAACTTTCTTTGGTATTAGAGATGAATATATGAGTATTATTTCCTGCTAGCTTAACATATTAAAAAATAAAAAGTGTGCAATTTTGGCATTGAAACACATGATATATATATATATATATATGTATATATATATATATATACATATATATATATATATATATATAAATTTTTTCTGAGACAGGGTTTCTCTATATAGCTGATAGTTGTCCTGGTGTTTGATTTGTAGACCAGGCTGGCCTTGAACTCATAGATCCGCCTGCTTCTGCCTCTGAGCTCTAGGACTAAAGGTGTGCATCACTGCCATCTCATGGTATAATATTTTATTGTACAGGTTTATATTATTGTAGCATGTTGGGTATCATGCTTATACTTTCAACCCTTGAAAGGTAGAGGTAGGTAGATTGGCCATTCCAGGTAAACCTAGGTCACATAGCAAGACCCTTTAAAAAAAAGAAAAGATTTGCATTGCTAATTTTAAATTAAAATTAGTTTGAGTCCATTTGGGCAACATAGAATTTATCTAGTATCATTCTTGCAACGAGGAATCAAGTGTGTGTGTGTGTATTTTAAAGAATTATTTTTATTATGTGTATGTGTGAGTGGGAGGGTGTGTTTGTGGATGGATATGCACAAAGGAGCATGAATGTGCACATGGAGGTCAGAAGTTGGATTCCCTGCAGGTGGTTGTGAGCCATCTGACATGTGTGCTGAGATCCAAACTCAGGCCTTCTGAGAGGTCAGTACTCTTAACCACTGAAATGTTTCTACAGCCCCAAATTTGAGGTTTTGTGTTTTAGCGGAAGTAGCCCTTAAATGAAGAAATCTCATGCAGTTCATTAAGATTTACCTGTTAATCTTGTGAAGTGTATTTTAGATCTATTCAACAAAGGAAGATTGCTTTAAGTTCTCATATGTTCTCATAAGTTCTCATATGACAGCTTTGTAAGTAGTCACCAAATCTAATCTTGTTCACCTTGGGCCACATTGTTTTGATAGTTCACTATGATCACAAACTAGTTCCCCTTCCAAGCTTCTGTCATTTCTGCACATATTAAAAAAACAGGAATGTTCTTTCTTGAGGAAATGATTTGTAGAAATGTGTATCAGAAAAAAAAAAGACATTTTTTTTGCATCGAATTTAAAATCTTTTTCATCTGGCTCCTAGTTCCTTGCCTATTTTTAGCCCATCACATGGTGAATCTCTGTAGGGTTCCTTAAAGCTTTAGAAGAGATAGGGAATGATACAATTGTGCTGCTCCTCCTATTCTAGCACCCTAGAGCGCTGGAGCACTCTGCATGAAGCAGGAGATAAGGGAATGATACAATTGTGCTGCTCCTCCTATTCTAGCACCTATTCTAGCGCTGGAGCACTCTGCATGAAGCAGCCAGCTCAGCCACCATATATATATCTCATATATATATATGATAAAGGGGCTAAGGTGGAAAAAAATCAGAGAAACATCACCTTTTACAATAGCCACAAACAATATAAAATATCTTGGGGTAACAATAACCAAACAAGTGAAAGACCTGTATAGCAAAAACTTTGAGTCTTTCAAGAAAGAAATTAAAGAAGATAGCAGAAAATGGAAAGATCTCCCATGTTCTTGGATAGGTAGGATCAACATGGAAAAAATGGCAATCTTACCAAAAGCAATCACGGATTCAATGCAATCCCCATCAAAATGTCAGCACAATACTTCACAGATTTTGAAAGAACTTCATATGGAAAAACAACCTTGTACAATAAAGGAACTTCAGGAGGCATCACCATCCCTGACTTTGGGCTCTGTTATAGAGCTATAGTCTTGAAAACAGCTTGGTATTGGCACAAAAATAGACAGGTAGGCCAGTGGAATTGAATTGAAAACCCTGATATTAACCCACACACCTCTGAACACCTGATTTTTGACAAAGCAGCTAAAATTATACAGTGGAAAAAATAAAGCATCTTCAACGAATGATGTTGCCATAACTGGATGCTGGCTTGTAGAAGACTGCAGATAGATCCATATCTATCACCATGCACAAAACTTAAGGCCAAATGGTTCTAAGACTTCAACATAAATCCAGCCACACTGAACCTCTTAGAAGAGAAAGTGGGAGGTACCCTTGAACGAATTGGTGTAGGAGACTGCTTCCTGAACATAACACCAGTAGCACAGACACTGAGATCAACAATTAATAAATGGGACCTCCTGAAACTGAGAAGCTTCTGAAGGTAAAGGACACAGTCAACAAGACCAAATGGCAGCCCACAGACTGGAAAAAGATCTTCACCAACCCCACATCTGACAGAGGGCTGATCTCCAAAATATACAAAGAAGTCAAGAAGCTAGTCACCAAAACACCAAATAATCCAAATAAAAAAAGTGGGGTACAGAATTAAATAGAGAATTCTCAATAGAGGAATCTAAAATGGCTGAAAGACCCGTAAGAAAGTGCTTAACATCCTTAGTCATCAGCAAAATACAAATCAAAACAACTCAGATACTATCTTACTTCTGTCAGAATGGCTAAAATGAAAAACACCAATGACAATTTACGCTGGAGAGGATGTGGAGAAAAGGGAACACTCCTCTACTGTTGGTGGTAGTGCAAACTTATACAGCCACTTTGGAAATCAGTATGGGAATCAGTCTACCACACGATCCAGTAATTCTACTCTTAGGCATATATCCAAAGGATGCACATTCATGCAAGAAAGACATCTGTTCAATTATGTTCATAGCAGCATTATTTGTAATGGTCATGACCTGGAAGCAACCTAGATGCCCCTCAACTGAAGAATAGATAAAGAAAATGTGGCACATTTATGCATTAGAGTACTACTCAGTGGAAAAAACAATGGAAACTTGAAATTCACAGGCAAATGGATGGAACTAGAAGAAACCATCCTGGGTGAGGTAACCCAGTCACAAAAAGAGGAACATGTTATGTACTAACTCATTTGGATTTTAGACATAGAGCAAAGGATCACCAGCCTACAATCCACATTGCCAGAAAAGCTAGGAGACAAGGAGGACCCCAAGAGAGACATACATGGTCCCCCACAGGAGGGGAAAGGGACAAGATCTCCTGAACAAATTGGGAGCATGGGGGGAGGGGAGAAGGAGTTAGAAGAAAGAGGGAGAAGAGGAGGGGAGAGAACATGAAGGAGCAGGAAGATTGAGTCAGGCGAAGAATAGAGTAAGAAAAGAGATACCATAATAAAGGGAGCCATTATAGGTTTAAAGACAAATCTGGCACTAGGGAAATTTCCAGGGTTCCACAACTAACAATCTAAGCAACAGTGAAGAGGCTGCCTTAAATGCCCTTCTCCTATAATGATATTGATAGCACCTTATATGCCATCCTAGAGCCTTCATCCAGTAGCTTATGGAAGCAGAAATAGACACCCACAGCTAAACACTGAGAAGAACTCCTGGAATCCAGTTGTAGAGAGGGAGAATTGATGAGCAAAGGGGTTAAGACCAGGCTGGAGAAACCCACAGAGGCAGCTGATACTGAACAAGGGGGAGCTCATGCACCCCAGCCTGACAGCTGGGAATCCAGCATAGGACCAACCCAGACCCTCTGAGTGTATGTCTCAGTTAGGAGGCCTGGGCAGTCTATGGGACCTCTGTGGAACCAGGATGTATCTCTATCTTTCCCTAGTGTATGAATGGACTTTGGGAGCCTAGAGATGGGGGAGGGCCTATCCCAAATGACTTGACTGATTTTGATGATCCCTCATGGAAGTCCTCACCCTCCCTGGGGAGTGGATGGGGAGGGTCTGTAGAGGGCATGAGAGGATGGGAGGGAGAGGGAACTGGGATTGATATGTAAAATAAGACAAAAATATTAAATTAAAAAAGTGATTTCCTTTTTTTGTTTTTGTTTTTGTTTTTGTTTTGGAGGCTGTCCTGGAACTAGCTCTGTAGACCAGGCTGACCTCGAACTCAGAGATTTATTTGCTCCCCCCCACATCCCAAGTTCTGGGATTAAAAGCTTGGGCCACCAATGCCTGGCTATGATTTCCTTCTTTTAAGCTTAGTGTTTAAAATAACCTTTTTCTTTTACAACTGATTTATTTTTGTTCAATTAAAGCAAAAATTGGGAGTTCCAAAATAGTCATTTCAAGTTTTTTTTTTCCCACTTTTATTTTTTGAGATGGTTCTCACTGTGTTGATCATCTGCCTTCTCACTTCTCTCCTGCAGTGGCTTTAGACAACAGACAAGGACACTGAGCCTGAATTTTAATTGCATTTTTTGTTGTGACTAAAGAGTGATTCTGTTTAAAACAAAACAAAACAAAACAAAAAACCCAAAAACAAAACAAACATGCAGTGACAGTGATATCTAATTTAATATTATGATGTACATAAAGCCAAATAATGTAATTGACTTTTCTGATTGGTATCAAGGCAGCAATACATTTGATGTGTTATTAGAATGTAAGTACTATTAGTAAACAATAATGCATGGGGGGGTGGCAAGTTACTCTTCTCATGGGAACTTTTAATTAATGTCTAAATTTTTGCTTTGTTGAGACTTTACAAAGAACGTTTGAGTCAGGTGGATGCAAAACTCCAAGAAGTCATAGCTGGAAAAGCACCAGAATATTTGGAACCACTGGCAACTTTACAAGAAAACATGCAGATTCGCACAAAGGTGGCAGGTATGTGACACTTTGATTTTGTGGCATTGTTTAGGTGAATATATTGCAGATGGCATAGGTCCAGGTATCTGCCACCCTCCTTGACTGTACAGACAGATGATTGTGTCCCTAGGCCACCTGTGGCTTGGCATTGAGTGTACACATGTAACATCATCTGTTTACCATGTCTGCATGTGCACATGTGTGTGGTCTTGCTGCCTATTTTATTACACTACCTCATTCCCTGTAAGACTAGCACTTGGGCATCTGACTGTTGGGAGCACTCTCAACATGATCTGCCTTGTTCTGCCAGTTTGCAAAATCGTCTTTCGAAGCTTTGGACTCTACAGAGACTAGTTTGGACACAGTGGTTTTGACAAAGTAAGGTATCCATTTCTTGCTTTGATTATGTACATGCGATGAAACCAGAGTTTATTGTCTGTCTCCCTTCTGTTAGGAGGAATCTAAGGGTTGTTTTCATCAGAAGAGGATTGCGCTTTTTATTTTGAGCATTTCTATTGGACATTTTAGGAGTGTTCCTGCAAGCATGAGGCAGAACAAAAAGTAGCTGTGTGACTTCCTAGCTCACGAACTCTTACTTTCTCATCTTCTTATGTGTTTTGATTGATTCCTTTTTTTTTTTTCCCCAATTTTTCTTTCTTACTGAGTCATCTGATAAACTATGGTGCAGACAGACTGTGGGCAAGTACTGATGACTCTTTAGTGCCAACATAATTGGAATCATTGTGCTTGGTTGCAGGAATCTATAGAGAGCTCTGCTTAGAATCTGTGAAGAACAAATATGAATGTGAAATCCAGGCTTCTCGCCAGCATTGTGAGGTACCGTCATTCTGTCTAACTTTTAAGATTAAATGCATGTCTCCAAGTCTTCTCTGAATATAGTAACTTAAAAAGTCAATAAAATCAGTGAAACAAAATGCAGTGGTACTTTAGCTCATCACTTGGGTGAGTTTAAAAGAGTGTAGTTCTGTTAGAACTGGAAATGGGACTCCAAAATAAGAATGACTTGTGATAATTTTAGAAGTTCTGCAAATTGTTACTTAAAAAAATGTTTGCATTGTAGTACTGGGAACCATCTTAGATCCCTGTCCATAATCGGCAACAGGCAAGTGCTGTACCACTGAGCTGCAGCCTCAGCCTGTGACTGTTACTTTAGAGAACTAGGTAGCAGTCATGTCATCAGACAACTGATATTATAGTATAATTATTACAATGTAGAACATTAGAACAAAAATGTATATGCCATAGTGCAGTTAGAACATTGGGCTATAGAATTAAGTTTTGACTGTCTGGACTGGTTTCCAAATTTTGGGTAACAATTTCTATGTGAAGAAAATAGAGGTGCATTGTTTTTTATGTTGTGTTTGTTTATATTGAATAGTGTTTAAGAACATCATGCTAATTTTGTAAGTAACTTTTTGTGAGATTTAGATATCTTAAAAGGCTGAGACAATAATAAATAAGGAGGCAGGTTCTAGAATGACTCTGAATTTTAATTAAAAAGATTTTATTATTTTATGTGTGTGTGTGTTTTGCCTGAATGTATGCCTGTGTGTGCCTGGAAGCTGGAAGAGGGCATTAGATCCCTGGAACTAGAGTTATGTATGGTTGTGAGTCACCATTGGGTGCTGGGGATCTAACCTGAGACTTTTGCAAGACCAGCAAGTGCTCTTAATCACTGAACCATCTCTCCAGTGCGTCACTCATTATTTTAATATAACATATCTGGATAGGTATAAAAGCAGTGGGCCCTGTTGTTTTTTTTTTTTTTTTTTTTTTTGAGATAAGATCTCCCATACCTAGTCTGGAACTAGATATGTGGACAACTGGCTTTGAACTCCCAGAGATTTACCAGCATCTGTCTGCTGAGTAGTGCCTTTAATGTACCACACAGAGATGACTATTGCCTTTTCCCCTTTCTTAACAGAGACTTACTATGTAGTACAGGCTAGCCTTGAACTTTCCATCTTTTCTTCTTCCTCTGCTTCTTAAAGATAATTAAAACTTTCTTAAAGATTGTTAATACTTTGTTTAGATGTTTCATTCCTTTGTTTGTAAGTGAAATTTAGTGTTCAAACTGTCCTTGATTTGATTTTAGGATGTATAAGACAAATTAGAAATAACTGATATTTTTTGTAGTTATGTATTGTGTATTTAAGACTTTAGCTATAGTTCTGCAAATGTTAAGTATGTTTATTATTATTTTATTTGTATGGGTGTTTTGCTTGCTGTACACCAAGTATGTACAGTGCCTAAGGAGGCCGAGAGAGTATTGGATTGTCTTGAACTGGAGTTACAGACAGTTGTTAGCCTGCATGTTGGTGCTGGGTTCACTGTTAGTTTTCTCCAGTGTAGTACTACCTTAGGCTTTTCTTGACTTAATGATCTGTTATTTATTTATTTTTTTTATGATGCTACAGATTTAATCAAGGACTTTGTTCATATTTAAGAGCAAGGTTTTGTAAATTTGGAATATCACTAATGCTTTATTTTTATTGAATTCTGCTGGGAAGTGTACAATTTTAATATGTTCCATTACTGGTGATGTTACTTGTACCACTTGATTGAAATTGCAGCTTTCTCTAAGTAAACTTTAAAACTGTGCGAAGAACTTGTTTCTCATAACAATTTTCTTTTTATTTGTTTGGTTGTATTAATATGAAATCATTGTTTCTTTATTTTTGTTTGTTTTTGTTTACTACTTCCTGAGGGAAATTTGTTAAAATTTCATATGTATTTCTTAGTTCAGATTTTATTGTTATGAAGAGACAACATGACAATGGCAACTGTTATAAGGGGAGTGGCTTATAGTTCAGAGGTTCAGTCCATTATCATCATGGCATGAAACACGGCAGCATGAAGGCAGACATGGTGCTGGAGAAAGAGCTGAGAGTTCTGCATCTTGATCCACAGGCAGCAGTATATGAGACAGTACTACACTGGTCATAGCTTGAGCATATGTGAGTCCTGAAAGCCCATCCCTGCAGTGACACACTTCCTCCAATAAGGTCACACCTTCTAATCCTTCCCAAACAGTTCCACCGACTGGATACCAAGTAAACACACCTGTGGCCTTTGGGGGCCATTCTTACTCAAACAAATTTATCTTTTTTGAAGTCAGTATTGAAAAGCTACTCTCAGAGAAACTTGCAAGTGTGCATTGTGTTACTAGTACCAGTAGCAAACACTGCACCACTGTTGTGCAGTAGGTCCTGGACTATTGGTTTTGTCTAAGCTTTGTGTCTTTTGGCCAGCGTTTCCTGTTCCCTTCCCATCCCCAGTGCCTGGTGACTCCCAGTCTACCCTCTGTTGCTGTGAGTTATTACTATGTTTTTTTCTTTTGAGTCCATATATAAGTAAGGTTCTACAGCTTTTGTCTGTCTGGTTTGTTTACTTAGAATAAGGTTCATCTATGTCACAAATAACAGAATTTTGTTCATTGTAAAAGCTAAATTATAGTTCATCATTTTTATATGTATATTTTCTATGCTCTGAATCATCTATGCTCTGAGCCATCTCTATAGTCCCTCTTTGATTTTCTTCCTGAGACAGGGTTTCTTTGGGTAGCCTGGGCTGTTCTAGAACTCCTCTGTAGATCAGTCTGGCCTTTAAGTCATGTAGATGTGCCTGCCTCTGCCTTCTGAGTGTTGGGATTAAAGACATGTATCACCACTGCCTGACTTGAATTTTTTTTCTGACTTTGCACTTTTTGTGTTGCTTTTTCAAGTAGCATATACCTTTGTATTCAAACTGCATCTTTTTTCTTTTTAAAAAGACTTATTTAAATTTTATCTGTATGTATGAGTGCCCGTATACATGTATATATACTATATGCATGCTAGTGCCCACAGAGGGCAGATGAAGGGATCCACTGGAACTGGAGTTACAGGCATTATGAACTGCCAAGTGTAGGTGCTGGAACTGAACTCGACCTCTGCAAGAGCAGTGAGTTCTCTTAACCACTGAGCCATCTCTCCAGCCATTGTATCTTAGTTTTAACTGGTAACTTTAGTTCACTTAATTTTATAATGGTTGTTTAATACCAGTGTATTTTGTTTTCTTTGTCTGCCTCTGCTTGTGCCATTGTGCCTGGCTCTGCTCTGATTTGTATTTTTTTTTGTTTTATAGGTGTGTGTGTGTGTGTGTGTGTGTGTGTGTGTATGCATGCTGTAGTACTCATAGAGGCCAGAGTAAGGCATTAGATTTCCTGAAATGTGGGTGCTGGTCCTCAGCAAGACAGGTGAGTGCTCCTAAGTGCCAAGCCATGGATACTGTGTTTTGTTTTTTTTTTTTTTAAGGAACCCATGCAGTTCAGGCTGACAATGACCTGGAACTTTTGTTCCTCCTACCTCCACCTCCCAATTGCTGGAATCACAGGTCTGCACAACCATACCTGGCTTTATAGTTTTGACTGTTTTATGGCCTTTTTGAAAGGCTATTTTACTGGGTTTCAAAATTATAAGTCCTTAATATTATATTCTGTATTTCTTGTGTTTTAGGGAATATATGTATATCTTTTCTTTTACCTTTTTAGAATGCACATTAACTTTTGTTAGCTCCAAATGTTAACCCTGAATGTGCCTCCGTCTGGAGTTAGAACACATTTAGTTCCTTCCCCACATGACATTAGAGATCTTAGGTCTACCTTGCTTTTCATTTATTTGGGACACTTTGATGGTCTCCTAAAGTCCATTCTTTTCAGGCTCATCGTTATTTTTCTAGCTTCTTATTCTCTGCCCTCAGTCACAGCTGCCCTTTGCAGATTCATAGACTCTTTGGAGAGCATTCTCTCTGTTAGCCTGTCACCCAGAGTCTCACCAGAAAAATATGTTTTGTTTGTTCCAAAATAGCATTGTTTAGAATAATTCTTTTTCTTCTCCTCCTCCTCCTCCTCTTCCTTCTTCTCCTCTTTCTGTCCCCCCCCCCCCAATTGTTGGCCCTGAACTTCCTGCCTTTGCCTCTCAAATTCTGCTTAGAGTCATGTGCCACCGTGGCTAACCATACTTCAGGAAGGTAGAGCATATGGCATTCTCATATGACAGCTATCTTCTCTTAATGTTTGCCTGTTGCTGGAGATGGAGCCCCAGGCAGGCATACTTCTGAGCTGCACCCCAGTGAGGCTTCGCTGTCGTTTTTTAGACTCTTGCTTTTTCCATAGCCTGTGCTCGCAGGTAACTGCAGTCATTTTTAGTTATTTCCCCATTTCTGGCTGCATTTAAGCACTTTCCATTTTCCTTCAGTTGTTCTACTGTGTGTTTCCCCATACATTTTTCTTTTCTGACTTATTTTTTATGCATTTTGATTTTGTGATTGCTATAAATTTTGGACATTTCACAGCCATTATCTTTTTGGGTATCATTCCCTTTCTATTTTCTCTGCTTGCATTTGCAGCTCTCACCATAAGTAAGCTCTCAATTTATATTCCTTATCTTTGTCTTTTCTTTTTTTAAAATTTATTTTATGTGTAAGTGTTTTGCCTGCATGTATGTGTGTACATCCATTTACATTTTTGGTGCTGTGCAGAGGTCAGAAGAGGGTGTTAGATTCCTTGAAACTGAAGTTATGATTGAGCCATCATGTGGAAATTGGGAACTTAATTTGGGGACTCTGCAAGAACAAGTTCTCTTAAGCTTATGCTGGTAAGCCATATTTCTAGCTCCTCATTTTATTTTTTAGGACCTGGTTTTGCTATGTAGGCCAAGCTGGCCTTGAACTTACATTCCTGTTGATAACCAAACTCTGGAATTACAGGTGTGAGCTACCATGCTAGGATCTCTAATACTTAACTCACAGTTTTAGGTCATTACCTGAAGTTTAAATCTATTTCCTTTTGTAAATTTCCAGCAAACATTACAATTTAGTTTCTGGCTTCCTGACCCTGGCCATACTTTGCTGAATGGGCTCCTGGGGCTATGGGCAGAAGCTACAGCCTGGAAGGTAGCTGGCTGTGTTTCTGTTTTCACCGGTTGTTTGTCTTGGTGTCTGGTGTGTCTCTGGCTGATGACTTCTCATGTAGTGTTTAGAATCTTTGGAAGATGCAGTCTGTGTTTGAACTTCAGATGCACAGATGTCAGGTCTGACATGACTATCTAGTGTGAAATGGGTATCTCTCCCCTGCAGCCTACACCTCTAGGTTCTAGGCTCTAGGCTCCTCTCTGTGTGGAGACCCCTGCAAGTTCCCCACTTTACTAAGGTCCATACCTTTCTCTCTTCCCTAAATGGTGACTGAAAACAGTGCCTTGGGATAGTGACACCTTAAGGAAGCTGCTGCTCTAGGGTCAGGCTAACATGCTAGTGTCTGGGATGCGTGTATTGCTTGCCAGTGTATTCCCTTAGGTATGTAGTTGTTTTCTTCAGACTGTCATGCCTGCTATATTGTCAGAAGCAAAAGCTAGTAAGTTTTTTTTTTTTTTAAACTCAGAAAAATGTTCATCTTCCTCTTCTGCAGTTTTTCAGCTTTGAAAGTCTGCTCTCTTCTATAGAGATGCAAAATATTTACCTCAACTTGTAGTATAGTGAAAGCTTGACATTTTTATATTTAGTGTATAATTAGCTATTGTAACAGTTTTTGTAAAAAAAAAAATCTAAAGAGCAGAATTCAAGGACATTTTAGAAAGATTAAATAAAAGTTGAAAGTAAACTTTTTAAAAAAAGAGGTAGGTGTGTGTGTGTGTGTGTGTGTGTGTGTGTGTGTGTGTGTGTGTGTGTGTAGGTGGTTTTGTCTGTATGTATTCATGTATATATACCATGTGTGTACAGTGCATGTGGGACCAGAAGAGGGCACAAGATCCCCTGGAACTAGAGTTGCAGATGGTTGTGAGCTGCTGCATGGTGCTGGAACCAAACCCAGGGCCCCTCCAAGAGCTGTGAGTGCTCTAGAGATAGCAGAGAGCCGTCTCTAGCCCAGTAACTCATATTTTGAATGCTGTGTGTTTAAATTTTTATTTAAACTTTTAAATTTAAATTTTTATTTTAATCCTTATGAGATAGGAATTACTTTAAGTATGTGAAACGGGGTCAGTGAACCTGAGAGGTTGAGTGACTTGTTCAGGGTCTCACACAATTAATGATCAGCAAAACCAGAATTGGAATCCTTTGTTCTTTCTCGTTATTCATGTACCTTGCCATTAAATCTGAACTTCATTAGTCAGGCCTTTATGTCTGCTTACTTTGTAGTACAGTACTTAACTTGACTTACCTAGAAATAAGTGAGAGTTAAGAGAAGAGGAAAGATGAAAGCCGTTGCTCCATTTGTCTCTGTCTACTTGAGTAGCAACAGAGAGGAGAAGTCCAGCAGAAAGTATACTACTGCCTTGCTGAGGAATAGAGGCAGCAGACAGGCTATGTCAAATTAGAAGGAAATTGCATGTGTAGAGTACTAGTGTCCCATTTGCAAAAGGTGGGGATGCTTTATTTAGGCGAGCCTCACTACTGGGTTTGCAATGACTATTAAGATTGGACAGCAGGGGCTAGGGATATGACTCAGTAGAGTGCTTGCTCAGCATGCACAAAGCCCTGGGTTTAATCCTCAGCAACTCTTAAAACTGGATGTGGTGGTGGCATATGCCTGTAATCCAGCACTTGGGAAGTGGAGGTAGGAGGATCAAGGCCCAGCATGGGTTACATGAGACTGTCCCAGAAAACTCTTGTGAGAGAACACACATGTGTGCATGTGTGTGAGTGCATGCACACACACACATAGGGAGGGGAGGGAGAGAGAGGAAAGGGAAAGGGAAGGAGGGAGGGAGGGAAGGAGAGCGAGAGAGCGAGAGAGCGAGAGAGCGAGAGAACGAGAGAGCGAGAGAGCGAGAGAGCGAGAGAGCGAGAGAGCGAGAGAGCGAGAGAGCGAGAGAGCGAGAGAGAGAGAGAGAGAGAGAGAGAGAGAGAGAGAGAGAGAGAGAGAGAGAGAGAGAGAAAATGAGAGAATGAACCTATCGGTTTAGTAGGAGTCAGGACTCAGGGGCCTTCAAAGTCAGTCCAGCTTTTGGTTCCTAAGAAGATTGGTGAGAGTTCTTCAAGGTTATTATGTCTTTGGTCAACAAGAACAAGAACCTGGTGGTGGATCCCCAGAACATGTGTAATACTTGGTGTGTTGCAGTGAGTATCTATAACCTGAGCACTGGGTAGAAGTGATGTAGACATCCCTGAAGCTTGCTGACCATGTAATACAGCCCAGGCAGTGAGCTCCAGGTTCAGTGAGAGAGCCTGCCTCACATACTGAGGTGAAAGTGATTGAGGAAGATAACCTGATTTCGATCCCCAGTCTCCACATGCAAAGTACACATGTGCACATGTACTTGCCTACACCACACACACACACACACACACACACACACATACATAGGAATGTATGTAGACATATAAGCTTTTATCAGTAAATGTTTGCTGATAAAATTGGAAAAATAAGTCTAAAGAAGCTGAAATCATAATTTACCATGCAAAGATAATCACTGTTAATAAGTGAGTGTTACGTGCAGGTTTTTCCCCACAGCCGGTCTGGTCCCACTCTTTGTTCCTCCCTGCCAGCCGCCCAGTCCCGCTGCCACGCGAGCCCCAATAACACGCTGAGACTCTGTATTTGATACAATCTGAGACTCTGTATTTGATACAATCCTGTTGGCCAGTTACTATTATTGTTTATGGGCTAGCTCTGTCTTCATTATTAACCCATTTCTACTTATCTAAGTATTTCCAAGTGGTCATCTTATCGGGGAACGGTGGGCCCGGCATCTTGCTTTCTCTACACTCTCCATGCTGACTCCTCTTAACTACTTCCTCTTTCCTCCTTGTCTCCTAGCCCCTCCTATCTTGCTTTCCCATTGGCCACAGTGCTTTATTCATTAACCAGTATGAGAAACATATTTACAGAATAACATCTCCCATCAAGTGAGTATGTTTGTATATATTTTACAGCATAGCTGGTATGATTCTGAACAACTCTTTGGTATTCTAATATATTTTAAGCAGGGTTTCATGCACATGCTGTGGTTCTAAATATTCTTTGAAGGTTTGTTTCCTGCAGGTCACATGCACATATCCTTATGCAGACATAAGCTTACAATGAGAACAAGCATGTGCTATCCTATTTCTAAACTGTATCTCAGTGGCTGTTATCTGTGACTCTTAGATGCTGCTTCTGGAATCACACCATATTCCTATCGTTTAGATGTGATTAGTTTTTTTTTTTTTTTTTGTTATTTTTTGAGATGGGATCTTGTGATGGATCCAAGACTGACCTTGCTCTTTTGGTCCTTTGACCTCAGCATCCTTAGTCTCCTGAATGTGTACCAGGCCTGACTCCTTTTTACTTTTGAGAAGTCTTTTTGATTGGGCTCCTGCCCTATGATATGTCTGGGATTTTCTTGCTCATCACTTGTGTGAGGAGAAGTGAAGCATGGGTCTCTTTTTCATTCATTGTGCTGGATACTTGGAACTTTGAATATTTTTGAGATAGGGTCTTTCTATGTGCCCCAGGCTGGCTTTGAACTTCTAGCAGTCTTTCTGACAGACTTCCAAATACAAAGATTGCAGGAGTCTATTACTTTACCCAGTTTCAGAGGAGCCTTTTAATTAGGAAACATATATTCTGTTTTGAGAAAAATTTTTATCTTTAATTTCTTTTCAACCCATCCATCCATCCATCCATCCATCCATCCATCCATCCATTCATTTGGTTTTCCAAGACAAGTGTTCTCTATATAACAGTCCTGGCTGTCCTGGAACTCTCTCTGTAGACCCGGCTGGCCTTGAAATCACAGAGATCCGCCTGCCTCTGTCTCCTGAGTGCTGGGATTAAAGGCGTGCACCACCACTGTTTTTCCTTCTTTTTTTCCCCCTATACCTTTCCATCCTCCCCTGTTCTCCCCCACCAACCTCCATCTCATCCCTTTTCTGTTCCCCAGGGAGCAGACTTCCATGGGGAGTCTTCAAAGTCTGTCATATCATTTGGAGCAGGCTGAGGGAATATCCCTCTATGTGGAATGGACTCTCAAAGACCATTTGTATACTAAGGATAAATACTGATCCACTACAGAGGCCCCATAGACTGCCCAGTCCTCCTAACCAACACCCATGTCAGGGAATCTGTGTTGGTCCTATGCTGATTTCCCAGCTATCAGACTGGAGTCCATGAGCTCCCCCTTGTTCAGATCAGCTGTTTCTGTGGGTTTCTCCAGCCTGGTTTTGACCCCATTGCTCATCATTCCTCCCTCTCTGCAACTGGATTGCAGGAGTTTGGCTCAGTGTTTAGCTGTGGTTGTCTGCTTCTGCTTCCATCAGCTACTGCATGAAGTCTCTAGGATGGCATATAAGGTAGTCATCAATCTCATTATCTGGGAAGGGCATTTAAAATAGCCTCTTCACTATTGCTTAGATTGTTAGTTGGGGTCATCCTTGTAGATCTTCAGACATTTCCCTAGTGCCAGACTTAAATTGTTTTTCTATTACCATCTATAGCCATTGTATTTGCAGTTGATTTGAAAGTTTACTATTAGGATTTTTTCATAGTCAGGGCCTAAGGTTTAAAGATCTGTTCCAAGTTGATTTTAGTTGTTTTTTATTGCAGTGTACTGTTTTTTTTCTTTTTCTTTTTGTATATTTGTGTGTGTGTGTGTGTGTGTGTGTGTGTGTGTGTGTGTGTATGATGTATGGTGGGAGTGTGTGCCACAGTGTGCATGTGGGGGTCAGAGAACAACTTTGTAGAGTCAGAGCTTTTCTTCCACTTGTACCTGGGTTCTTGTGGTACAAGCCTATCGACTTTAACTGCTGAGCCATCTTGCCAGCCTAAGGTATTATTGGGACAATAGCCTAGCTGGCCTTAAAGTCACTTATGTAGCCATGCTAGCCTTGGACTCCTGATCCTCCTGCCTTCACCTTCTAAGTCCTGGAATTAGAGGTATGCACCACCAATCCTGGCCGTGGCAGTGTGTCACTCACTGAAAATACTGCTCCTTCAGAATCTCCCAGGGCATCAGTTCTGATGGAAGCTGAGAACGGTGAGGTGCTCAAGACCAGAAACTACCAAAGGGAAGTTTATTCTGAACACAGGACAGTGTGAAGTTAGTACTAAAACAGAACCTTGGGGTCAGTATCATAGCAAAGATGTCAGCCTGGGGAAGCACTAGTGAATAGGTTCAGTCAGTCTCAGTTTGAGAATGGAGGGATGGATTCCTTGTAAGTAGTAATGTTAAATGACAGAATCACCACCAAATGGAGCAACCACTGCAAGCACCCAACAAAGAGTTTGTGTGTCAGGCTGGGTGTTGGTGGTGCACACCCTTAATCCCAGCGCTTGGGAGGCAGAGGCAGACAGATCTCAGTGAGTTTGAGACCAGCCTGGTCTGCAGAGCGGCTCCAAAACTACACAGAGAAACCATGTCTGAAAAGTCCCCTCCCCTACAAAAAAAGAGTTTGTGTGTCTTTTTTTCCCCCTCAGGTGTCCTGACTGCTCAAGTATGATTTCTTCTATCTCTTTGGGGAGGGTTCTGAGGGCCTCGCAGGGTTGGAGAGTAAGAAGAAAATCTCTCTAAAAGGACAATGTGAAGATTAGTCCTGGATGTAGAAACAGACCACCATGCATGTCTATGTGGCTATTTAAATGAGGGGCAAAACCCACCCTGTAAATAGACAACATTCCATGGACTAGAGTCCTGTAGCCAATAAGGAGGAAGTGAATTGGGCACTAGCGTTATTTCCCTACTTCTTGACTGGATGTAATGTGCCCAGTGCCTCAGGCTGGTGGACTGTAGCCCCTCAGACTGTAAGACTGTAAACTATTCTTTCCTAAGTTTCTTTTCCTAAATGCATATTTACCACAGCATTGAGAAAAGTGGCTAATTCAGGGAGATTCAAGGCATTTCATTCTGTAATTTATATCTTCTCTGAATCAGGGTCTCATGTTTCCAGTGTTAATGCTATTGTCTTTTTATTTTTGAGACAGTATCCTACAGTCTTGGCTGACTTGGAACTCACTATGTTGATCAGACCGGCCTTGAACTTCCTTGGGCTGGGATTAGAGGTGTGTGGCACCATGCCTGTTTATAAGGTCCTAAGAATACAACCCAGGGCCTTGTGCATGCCTGACTAGCACTTTTACTAGCCCCACCTCTGTCCCGAACATTTATCTAATATTTTTAGAAAGGCCTTTTTTTTTTGTTTGTTTTTTTTGTTTTTGTTTTTCAAGACAGGGTTTCTCTGTATTGCTTTGGAGCCTATCCTAGAACTAGCTCTGTAGACCAGGCTGGCTTTGAACTCACAGAGATCCACCTCTCCTCCCCAGTGCTGGGACTAAAGGCATGCACCACCACTGCCCAGCTAGGCCTGTCTCTTCAAGAGGCCTATTTCTCTTTTTTCTTCTCTGTAACTTCTTAGTGCCTGTAGCACAATGCAGATGTAGTTGGAATATTTCAGGAGACTTTTCGTAAATCAGGAAAAAGTAAAAGGAAGGATTGTGAGCAGCATGCAATGAGATAATTATTTGCACCCTAATACATATTTATTTTGTATGTATGTGTGTATATACATATTTGTGTGCATGCACAGCTATATGTATGTGTATTTTCATGTAGGTGTAGAGGCCAGAGGTTGACATCTGATGCCTTCTTCAGTTATTTTCCACTCTAGTTTTGGAGACAGGGCCTCTTATGGATCTGGAATTAGCTAAGTTGGCTAGACTGGTCAGCAAGCCCTGGAATCCCCCATTACAGTTCTGTATCCCCAGCACTGTGATTATAGGAGTGTTTTAGTTAGGATTTCTATTGCTGTGCAGAGACACCATAACCACGATGACTCTTACAAAGGAAAACATTTAATTGGGTGATTTACTTACAGTTCAGAGATTTAGTCCATTATCATTGTGGTGGGACATGGTGGAATGCAGGAAGACATGGTACTGGAGAGGTGGTTGAGAGTTCTACATCTTGTTCAGGCAGCAGGAAGTAAACTAACTCACTGTATGTGGCTTGAGCATATATAAGATCTCAAAGTCACCTCCACAGTAACGTACTCCTCCAGCAAGGCTATATCTACTCCAACAAAGCCACATCTTCTAATAATGTCATTCCCTATGAGCTTATTGGGGCCAGTTACATTCAAAGTGCTACAAGGAGTGTACTACTAAACCTGGTGTTTTGAGTGTGTTCTGGGGATCTCAGTTGGGGTCTTTGTGCTTATGTGACAAGCACTTTATTCACTATGCCATGTTCCCAGCCCTGATAGTGTTTTGTTAAATATGTTAGTGTACAAAGCAATAGGTTTCATTATATTTTCATATATTTGTATACCATTTTTTTCCTTTATCCATCCCACTACCCTCTTACCCTCTTTCCTGTATCTGCTGATGTATTTTTTCATATGACATTTGTTTTGCTTTAGCTTTTACTTTCCTATCAGGGTACTAAGCACACCTGAGCCTCTGAATTCAGATTAGCTATGGCAGGGTCAGTATAGTCTGGCCACAGACAAATGCTGTGTCTTTAATTCCTGTCTTTTCCCTACTATACAGGATAATCTTCAGGTATGTGCAGATTAAAATTTTAAATCTGTATCTGAAGAGTTCATGGTTGACATATGGGCATGCTGCGTACAGGAGTGTGGCCTTCCCCCACTTCCCAAACAGGAAGTCATATCTATTACAGTAGCTTTCATAAGACAATCATATCTACAGTATTCCAGTATTTATTTGAGCTAATCTTGTGGTGGGTGGGTTGTGACTCTGTTAGAGGTTTGTCCCCTCTTCACCTTCATACTGGGGATTGAACTTAGGGTCTAATACACATTGGACAAATTCCCACTACTGACTTATAGTCATCTTTTAGTTTGTGATAGAATCTTACTAAGTTGCCAATGCCGACCTTGAGTTCATTGTGGAGTCCAGATAGCCCTTGAATTTGGGATCCTATTACCTCAGCCATCCATGAAACTAGGATTACAGGTCCTCTCTACCATGCCTAGCCTTATAGGCTTTTTATGAAAAGATTGTTTGTATTACATTTATGTACATCTTATGACTTTTATAAAAAATGCTACAGTGACATATAACCAAAACCAATGAACTAAACCTTGTAGCCTGGGCTCTAATCTGATCTGGTAAAACAGTGTTTTATTTATTTTCTATTATTTAAAATTACATATTTATTTTTAAGAATATGGATATTTTGCCTGCATGTGTACCACCTGCATACCTGAAATAACAGTCAGTGTTCTTAATTGCTGAGCCATCTCTTTAGCCTCAAGTGGTTTATTTGTCTGTCTATTTATTTTATTTTTTTTTGTCTGTTTTATTCATGTTTTTATTTTTTTATTTTTTGTGGTGCTAAGGATTAAACATAGAGCCTTTAATATGCTAGGTAAGTTTTCTCCCATTAGGCTATATTCTTACCCCTATCTTGTTTCTTTAGTAAGTGAATATGATGTAATTAATCTATCATTGTATAATTTAGTTAACATGTCAATTTTCTCTAAATCAGTCTATTTTTTAGGTATGTTCTAAATGAAATCTAACTGAAATGTATTATTTTACTGAGTTTCTTTAAATGGCTGTAACATTTTTACCTAAATATTTTTTTGTCATATATTGCTGCATTTAATATGACGTAGACAGTAAAAATCCAATATTATTTATTTTATTTAATTTTTAAAATTTTATTTTTGTTTGTGTGTGTGTGTGTGTGTTTGTGTGTGTGTATCTGTGTGTGTGCATACCCATGGAAGTCAGAAGAGGGCATCAAATTCCCTGAAACTAGAGTTACAGATGGTTATGAGCCACCACATAGATGCTGGGAACTAAACCCAGGTTCTCTGCAAGAGCAGCAAGTGCCTTGAGCCATCTTTCTGTCTCCAATTTAGATATTCTTAAACAGGATATCATTTTACTTAGTTAAATCTGTTTTCATAACTGTTCTTTGGTTTATTTCTTTTATATACTGAACATTTCTTCTTTAAAAATTTAAAATTGTGGGGCTGTTGACATAGCTCAGTGGCAGAGCACTTACCTAGCATGCATACGCCTTTGCTTTAGCCCTCAGACCTGTGGGGGTAAAAATAACTAAGATAAAACAAACAAACAAACAAAAAAACCCACAACCATCATGTACTAAAGTACTCTAAATGATTTGGTGTTGTTAGTTAAGATGAACTGGTATTTTCTTTCTTTTCACTTAAGTATCATGTTTCTTTCCAGAGTGAAAAGCTTTTGTTATATGATACAGTCCAGAGTGAGCTTGAGGAGAAGATAAGAAGGCTTGAGGAGGACAGGCACAGCATCGACATTACCTCAGGTCAGGGCCATGGTGTGTGATGGTGGTGTTTCATAAAGCTGCAGTCTTCTCGTGCTAATGCTATATGTAAATACAGAGTCCTAACCAGAGGGAACAGGGGAGGAGACTTCTCAAGAATGATCAGGCAGAGGTTGTCTAGAAAGGTGTAAAAGTACAGCATAGGAAAAGGACAGAACAGAAGTATGATAGGAGCTACCATGACTGTACTGGGCGACAGTCCCATGTTCTTCCAGGACAGTGGGTTTGCCTTGGAGAAAGGAAACACCACCCTGGTTATTAGATCAGGGCGGTATGAAATGTGGCCATTGCAAGTGATGATAGAGAAGTTTTCTACTGTGCACTGATAGATGTTTTACTAGGTTGGCCCACAATTCTTGAGTATGTCTTGCTTTTGTGGTTTGCATTTTGCTTCTGTGCTATAGTTGGGGCAGATTTGATGAGATCAGTGTGAGTGTTCTCTTGCTTGTGAGTTGGGTGTCTGTGGACAGTTGCTTAGTTTTTCTAAATCGACGTCCTTGTCTGGGAAAGTGAAGTAAAAAGAACAAGTACCTCAGGGCTGGCAAGGTGGCTGAGTGGGTAAAGGTGATTGCCCCCAAGGCTGGCAACCTGCATTTGATCCCTAGCACCCTGTGGTGGAAAGAGCCCATTCTCACAAGTTGCCTCCCTCCACATGTGTGCTGTGGTGTGCAGGCGTGCATACATACACAACACATTTGATGAATAAATAAATGCATGTAAAAAAGGAAACAAACTACTTCTGTATAGTTTCCTTGGAGTTTTGTACAGTTTTGTACGTACGTTAAGCAGTAACCATGACATTATGTACTGTTCTTTCTTCCTGTGGCCACCAGAAATCAGCTCACACTTTGATTTGCTTGCAGAGCTGTGGAATGATGAACTTCAGTCAAGAAAAAAGAGGAAGGATCCTTTCAGCCCCGACAAAAAGAAGCCAGTCGTCGTTTCAGATATCCTTTCCCACTGTTTCTGGGTTTTCACATGTGCCTGCCTTCGTGACTTCAGCACACACTCATCTTACTTGGGCTGTCCCGAACAAGCATGTGGTGACTTACAAAATGACTGAAGCCAGAGAGAGACTTGCCTTAGAGCAGAGGGGAGAGGAGAAACCCCAGTCAGTGTCCCCCTCCAGTGTTTATAATGCAGTGTGATTAGTTTTTATGGGTGCTTTTTGTTTTTGAGACAAGGTCTTATATGTAGCCCCGGCTGGCCTTGAACCCATAGTCCTCCTGCATCAGTTCAGAGTGCTGGAATCACAGATGTGTACACCACATTGGGCTCTGAAGTATGTGATCTTCTCACTGCTGAGTTGACCTTGACCTCTCAACGTCCATATATAGTTTATATGCTGCAGGATCTTGATATTCTTGAGGACTGGACAACAATTAGGAAGGTATAATTAATGAATGATGCAAGATTTACCTTTTAAGAGTTTGTTCATCAGTATGAAAATATCATTGTAAATATACTTTTCTTTGCAATAGGCTATAGCATATTTTAAGAATTAGAAACATGTTTGTAACTTGTATTTTTCCTGTGATAAAGTGATTAGTAATTTATAAAATAATATGGAATTGCATATGTTTAGTTTACCCTAGAGTATTTGGGTTTAGAGCTTTGTCTGTTTCTGCCCTATAGGAGGTATCCAGTAAATATTTGTTAAATGAATACATTAAAATTTAAGTGTCTTATATCCTATTAATAACTATCAAGGCATGAATGGACTCTGATGCTTGTTTAAGAATGGAACTATGTATCTTTCCATCTTTTTACTTATTTCTATTAACTAGTTTTACCTTTTATGTTGCTCAGGCTGCCCTAGAATTCACTTTGAACTTGTGAGCCTCCTGTTTTGGCCTTCTTGGGATCTGGATTATAAGCTTGTGCTACCAGACCTGACTTGACTTGAGGCTTGCTTTCCTTATTAAAACTTTCAGTTTTTATAAGTTATGTAGAGAAAATCAGCTGTTAATAATACATATGGGAGAAGGTGTTCTCTGTGGCTTTAAAGACCTTCAGTCCAGAGCTGGGCATGTCTCTCGGTTCTAGTGCACTTGCCTAGTGTGCTTGCGTAGCATGCACAATGCCTTGGGTTCTTCCCCCAGCACCAGAAGAAAGTGAGAGCAGCTGGTGTTTACATTTTATTCCGTTATTGAATCAACCAAGAATGTTGTATATATTATAGATAGCAAAATGCATTTTCAGTCTGAACTCAGATTTCTCTCCTCTTCCCCTCCTTTTTTTTAGGCAATGGCTACATTGGGTCCACACCGAGTTAAAACAGAACGTAAGTCATGAGTTGTGACATCCTCTCTGTGGAGAGCTGTTGAATCTGAGTGGTTAAATGCCCTGTGTATTGAGGAGCTACACATCACTGCTTCCATGAATCAGCAAACTCTGTAACTGAACTTACAAGGAACTCTAGAGTCTCCAGCAAACTCTGTAACTGAACTTACAAGGAACTCTAGAGTCTCCTGCTTCATGAAAAAGCTTGAGAGTTTCCAATGCTGTGTATTCTTTCATTGTTAAGCCGTATCATTCTTACTGATAATAGATCTGCAATTCAAGATGCATTTACCCAGGGTTTTGTTTTGATTTATTTATTTATTTATTTATTTATTTATTTATTTATTTATTTATTTATTTAAATTGGCCCATTACTTCTTTAGGTGAAGTCTTTATTTGGAACTCATTGAATTGGTTCTAGGGAGTCCAGATTCTCTGGAGTTGTCTACTAAATTTCTTAGGAGTGAACCCCCCTGCACCCCCCATCAGGGGAGGCTAGAATTCTGACAGTGGAATACTGAGAGCTTTATGTGTCACTGAGATTTACATGTTGTGTTTTGAGACAGGGCTTTGCTGGCCTGGAAATGATTTGTTTGCCTCTGTCTCCTGAGTGCTAGTTCTAGGATTATATATGCTTTTGTTGTTGTTTTCAACTCTAAGACAGCTGCCAAAGTTGTGATGAATATTGTTGTCTATTTCTGCTTTTTTTATTTTTGTAGATTTTTGTAAACCTTTAAAGGGTTAGCTTTTTAAAAAGCATGTTTTAAATAGTAAAGAAAAGAATTTGTTTCATTTCAAAAGTATCTATAGAGATATTTATCTTTAAGAAAGTTTCAGTTTACTAATGATTACTTTAAACTTTATTTCATATTAGTAAATTGTAGCAGTGCTGTATCTATGTACTGCCTTTGACTGGAGGGGACAGATACCTGAATCTCTGGAATGAATTTTGGGTCTTTTATTTTTGCTGGTGTATTGTGTGTGTGTGTGTGTGTGTGTGTGTGTGTGTGTGTGTGTGTGTGTGTGTTATATGTATGTGTATCATGTTCACATGTGTATGGACATGTGTATGGGTACATGAATGTGTATATGTAGAGGCTAGAGATTTCTCCTTGATGGTTCACTGTTTAACTTATTGATGTAAGATTTCTTGTTAAGTAGAATTCGGATTTTAGCAAGTCTAGCAGCCCTGAATACCCTGGGGAGCCCCTGTCTCTGCTACCCTGGCCTGGGATAACCAGTGCTGCTGTGCCTGCCTGGCTTTTATGTGGGTTCTGGTCTTCACACTTGTGCAGCAAGAGAGCCATCTTCCCAGTCCCCAATCGAATGGCTCTCTTCTAGCCTGTTTGTAGCTTGATGTTCTACTATTTTTACTCATAACATTTACCTCCACATGTACATTTAAGAATGGTAAATTCCACAGCTCTTTTTAAAGAAAGTCTGTTGTTGATGTTCATGTGGGGTGTGTTTGTGTGTGTGATCACATGCATTCCATGACACACATGTGGAGATCAGAGGACAACTTTTAGGAGTTGGTTCCTTCCTTCCACTGGGGGTTTTGGGAATCAAGCATCAAGCTCAGGTCGTCAGTCTTGCACAGCATGTGCATGCTGGGCCATCTCACTGGCCCCCATTGATACTTTTAAATTAACTGTCCATTTTTTTTTATCTGTCTACTGACCGGAGTATAAGCTTTACAAAGCCTGGCACCATATCTCTTTGCTTATTTGATTTTTCCTTAGCACTCAGCACAGTTCCTTGTGCATAGGATGGGCTCAGACATGTAATCAAAGAATGACTAAAAAACAAGTGCATATGTATTTACTCATTGTCTTGTACGTACCAGAGACTATTTTGGGTTCTTGAAGAGAGGCAGTGGGGAAAGGAGTAAATTTGGAGGCTCCTTTCAGGAGGTGGAATACTGTGTGTGTAAGTGAGTTAGTACCAGTTGATGATATCACCAACTTCTATGTGAAGTTGTGATGATGATTTTCTCAGAAGTGACAGCTGAATGATGAAGGTGCAGCTACTTTGTGATGTGATTCTGATCACATGTTTACATAGGAACGTGTTTTCCATGCAATAGTTTACCTACTAATGCGGAACCATTTCTGAGGGTTGGAAATGCAAGCTCTGCTTAGGATAATTAGAAATTCTTGGGAATTATACTTCAGAGTTTGCTTGTTCCCAGATATGATAATGCCTTCTAGGGGAGGAGATTTGAAAAGTAATTTTCATGACAATGCATGTGTTTTTGGGCTCCATAAAACTGGTACTAGTGGCTAGTCTTTCACATGCCTGCTCACTCCCTAACTCTTCTTCACTGGTCATTGCCCACCTTTGTTCCTGTTAGACAGTGAACTCTAAAGGAAGAGAAGCTCTTGTTTCTATTACATGTTAGATTTCCTATGTGTGAATATTTTCAAATGCTTTTCACACATGTGTGTACATGGATTGCTATTGTCTTTTAAAGTTTGTACCGTGTCTTATTTATATAACTTATTTAACTGATCCCTTTAGCACCTGTGAAGCTGGAAAAACATCTGCATAGTGCTAGATCTGAAGAGGGAAGACTGTATTATGATGGTGAATGGTATATACGTGGGCAAACAATATGTATTGATAAAAAAGATGAATGTCCTACAAGGTAAGAAGCTTCCTCTCACTACATTGTTGCTGAGAATTGCTGTTTACACCTGTTGTCAGTCAACATTTGCACCCTCTGTAGCATATTTTTCTTGTGTCATTAGTTCCTTTGGATCCTTTTTACTTGAGTAAAATTCAATCATGTGTGCACAATTGTTAGTACTTATATGTTGGACTTCTTGTTAGAGTTGAACACAGTATTAACATAGTGGTGTGCTTGGAATTATTTATCCACAAAACGATCCTATTTGTTCATTCTTACAGTGTAATTAATTGTTACAATCCCAATATAATGACTTTGAAACCAGACTATTAATGAATTCTTGGTGGGCCTAAAAATTCTTAACTCTTTTGGTTCCATTTCAGTTTTCCAGATTAAAAAAGCATATTAGCTGGCAATGCAACTTAGTTGTTAGAGTGCATGTTAGGGTGCACATAGCTCTGGTTTTAGTCCCCAGCACTACATAAACTGGGCAGGTGGAGAGCCTGTAATCTCAGTACTAGAGAGGTGGAGACAGGAAGATCAGGAAGTCAAGGCCAGCATTAGCTGGGTTCTCTGCAGATACCAGGGCCAGCAGAGTAACAATCCATGTAAGACAAGAAGAAAATCCAGTTTGTTAGGACTCAGTAGCCAGTGTTGGTTCAAACTTCTAGAGTCTTGACACTAAGAAGTTTGTTTTAGGCATATTTAAATACAGTACATTTGGAAAAATGTTTCCTGGTGTAACACAGTCCTGTGTGCACAAGGAGGCAAAATTACATAGAAACTCTTCTCGAAGTACATGTTAATTCTTCCATGAAGATGGGTTCTAGAGGTAGGCTACATGTGTTATTGTAAGGGCCTGGGAAGAATCTGGTGTGGTCTTGTTCATATAGATGGCATAGAAGTTATCTAGACTTTTAGCCATCTCTGGTCCTGTGAATGGGCGCCTCAGAAAGCTCCTGGCCATACAGATAACCCAAGGAGCACCTAGTCTATTAGCCACCTCCATTCCCAGGCTTCTGGGTGGAAAACTTTGTCTTTAACATTCCTATTATCTGTGAGTACAAGGACCTTTGTGCTCTTAACTCTTGCTACATAGTTAGAGGGCAACCTGGGGATACAGGACACTCTATTTCAGACCAAAAAAGTATTAATTAAGGCAGGAAAGAAATGGAAAATTAATGAGAACTTTAAGACTGCTTAGTGGGGCTGGAGAGATGGTTCAGCTGAGAACAGCTTTCCTAGGAGATCCTTGGTTCCATCACCACAGCTGTCAGTTAACTCCAGCTCCAAGGGATCAAACTCCCTTTTCTGGCTTCTGTGAGTACTGCACACAGAATATGCATTGTGTAGCTAAAATATTCATATGCATAAAAAACAAAAACCATTAAGAGTATTTTGTAATTAAAATGTAACTTTAAAACTAGAAATTACTTTTTAAATGTTAATCTAGATTTAAAGTTTATATTAATTATTCATGCAATCTATAAGTTATCTTGCTGTGGTCTTTTTGAAAATATTAATGAATAATTGCTTTCATCCTTTAGGGTTATATTCTCATAGTATCAGCTTTCTAAGTGAGAAACACAGTTTTTTAGATAAGAACATTTGAGTTTAGTTTGATTTCTTATTTTGAAAGCTTAATTGAATTATTTCATATGTAAATTTTTTGGATTTCAAGAACATGCATAACTTTTCTCATTGAAGTTCATTTAGCTATTATAATACCAATTTTATTTGGCACTCTAGTATTCTCTTATTTTATTTATTTTATTACTTCTTAGCATTAAAGTGATTAAAAAGAGATAGTGAAAGACAAATCTTTTGAAAATAGACTTTCAATATCTATTCTGTGTAAAGATTAGTAGAGCTGAAAGGAATCAGTACAACAGATGGTCTGACACTGGGAATTTACAGGTTAGTATTTAAAAGATTTCCCATTGACAGTAATAGAGGCTCTAATACTACCTAAATAATGCTTTCAATCCGCTGTCCTTTTGGAGGATGGAGTGAGGATGGGGTGAGGAATGCTGTGCTTTGGGATAGCCAGTGACTCACTTAACCAGGGGAAGCGTGCCCCAGGGCATTTCTGCAGTTGCACAATGCTGTGGTGCACACTTACACACTAGACAGCATAGGCCGGTAACTTAAAGCAGCCACGGATGCAGTCAAGACATGGGGTAAACCTGAGTCAGCAGATGCTTTACAGCAAACTTTTATTATACTTTTTAAAACATTGGAAAGGAATATAGTCAAGACATGGGGTAAACCTGAGTCAGCAGATGCTTTACAGCAAACTTTTATTATACTTTTTAAAACATTGGAAAGGAATATATGCTAAAATTGTAACAAAATCTAACAAAGGTCGGGGGATGTAGTTCTGTGGTTGAGTGCTTGTCTACTCTGCACAGGATCTAGGTGTCAGTCTTCAGCACTGGGGAAGACTGTTGGTGTAGTAAGTATATAGGCATGTAACAGGGTGTACGTCATCTTTGTCAAGCTTGAGGCACTGTGTGTAATTGTATATGCTCTGCTTTCATGTGTTTGACGGCACAATGGGTTTCTGTGAACCACTCTCATCACACACATGAAGAACACATTCTGCTGTAATGTTTTCACAGTGCAACCTAACCAAGAACTTTTAGCTACTGTTGTATGTGTAATCTATTGTTAATCAAAATGTTACATACTATATGGCTTAGTTCTAATAGAAAGAGAAGTTTATCGGTTTCATTAAGAAAGTAAATTGCACAACATATCAAATGTTGATGATTATCATGGTATTTTCTATTCCATGCCCTGCTGATAGTTCAGTGTCTGGTAAATGTCAGTTTTATACCCGAACCTTCTGAGCCTGTTGTAGCTTGTAAAGTATGGAACCTTGTTTTTTAGCTAGTAATCTAAATGTGGTTAGTAAAATCCAGATGGTGGCAGAAGAAATGCAAATTCAAGGCCAACCTGGGCTATATATGTAAAGGCATGTCTTTAAAAAAACAGAAAGAAAAAGACAAGAGAAATAAACCCCCATAATAATAAAATAAATGAAATGAACCACATTGTAATTCATTCATTTTTTTTTTTTCTTTTTTAGTGCTGTAATTACAACAATTAACCATGATGAAGTTTGGTTTAAGAGGCCTGATGGAAGCAAATCTAAGCTTTACATTTCACAGCTACAGAAAGGAAAATACTCAATTAAACATTCGTAATCACAATTTAAGTGTTATCCAAATCTACCTTATTAGTGTTACCAAGTGTAATGTGCCATGGGAGGCAAGAAAATGTATTCAGCAGCGTAATATCTTCATCCAGTCAGGAGAGAATGTGTCTTTTAGGTAGTACTCCATATTGGTAAGTCATTAAGAAGAATAGTGATAAAATTTAATCATGACCATCACATTTATTTGCCTCTTAGGTCCAGTGGCTAACAGGTATATTTGGTAGGTATTTTTTTTCTCAGTTTTGTTTCATTTTGTATTTTAATTATGTGAGTGTATCTTATCTTTTAGTGAACTACAATCTACAGTTACCTGCAATTTCACACCTTTGTCACTCATTGTGTTTGTAAATAAGACTGATGAAATATTTCCTATACATGATTTGTATTAGTGCATTAGTTTAAATCAGAATTGAAATTTATACATATGTCTGTGAGTATGTATATATGATGTCATCAGCTTAGGACTGGTGGCTCAACTGTACAATCTTAACTATACAAATTAAACTGTTAGGTTTGAGAAGTAAAGGGAGCACTTTTATAGACTGGATTTCCTTGTCTTCTTGATGGTGGCCTCTTTTCCAGATCATATTTGAGGTTTATTAGTAGCTTTGTTTCACAGGTGAACACACTGCTGCCTGTGTTTATTGGAGATTTTGGAGGGCAGGTGTCCCCACATGGTTTTGATAATGCCCAGTGGCTGTGTGAGCAGTGGGTGGCAGTATTGTGGTGCTTTCTGCACATCTAAACTTTTGAAGATTTTAGTAAGCATTTCCCAGAGGCAAAACTAGATCCTTATTCTAATTTTATTGCTAGGGTGAAATAGATGTGCGCATTTCCTTTGAATCTATTGGACCCCCTCCCCCCAAATAGCATTTTTTTTTTAAATCTTCCATGTTTTTACACTTTAAGGCCATTTCGTGCAATTTAGAAAATGTTGGCCTCCCTTCCCTTAGCCATTTCAAAATTAACTTCCAAAGCCTCTGGAATCATGTAGAAAACTGAAGCCCACAACCTGGCAGCATGGTTGGCAATAGTATGTATTTAGGATACAACCAAATCAAGTATTCAGTGGTCTCATGCACTTTAATTTCTGTTACAATGGTATTTAAGAGGACGGGGAGGATTCACTTGTTAACACTCTGCGAAGGAGTCTCTGCATGATTCCGTTAGTTCCTTGTGATTTTACCTCTGCAGATAAACTGCGCAGGTCACTACTTCACAGTTGCCAAATTGTAACCCGTTTGACTTTTTCAGTATCAGCAACATTGTGCTGCTCTACTCTGTTTCTGACCAACCTTAGCGGCTGTATTTACTGTTGCAATCCAGAAGCATTTGACAGTACTTATATATATACATATATATATATATGATGTTTGATAAACATTTTTAATGAGATTTGTATTTTTAAATTTAGTATGTAATAAAAAGAAGTGAGTGTCATTTGTGGTACTGCGTGCTATTTACTCATGTTTAGTTTTTTTCCCTGTCCACTTCCTGGTGGAGTTGAGCCCGTTGACATTAGTAGATCCACGATCCACAGTGCTATAGAGCAGCTACTGCTTGGCTTCCCACACTTGTGCCTCTATGGGGCATGCATAGGTGTTCAAGAACCTAAATTATACTTAACTAAAAATATACATATAGGTGAGTTATACCTTTTTGGAATTCTAACCAGAAAAATAAATTATAGACTTGTTTCTCATGCTTATGTGAACACTTTAATTTCTGTATCATGCTTACTATTCTATCATCATACTAAGACTGAGGTAAGCATATGCTTGTCAGTGATATGAATACTATAAGATATTTTATTACAGGCAGTTTTCCATTAGTCTTTTAGTTGTACGACTTAATTTTGGAGAATCATTGGGAACCCTGTGTGTACCAGCTGCTGCCATTGCTATGTTTATGATCAGTTTCTGTTGTCAGTTTCTGGGGCTTTCCTACCATAGCTCCTTGTTCATGTTTAGTTCACCTTGCCCTGTTATCTCACATTTAAGACAAAAGTCCTAAGCATTTGCTGGCAATAATTGCCAGCAAATGTTAATGGATTATATTTCACTTAGCCACTTTCTCCTGGCTCATATTGGGGGACTGGTCAACAAGTGTTCTTGCTAGGTGTGGTGGCACATTCCTGTAACCTTAGCACTCAGGAGGCAAGGGCAGAAGGATTAGAGTTGGCTACATAGCTTGAGACTGGCCTGGCCTCAAACAACCAGGACATTGGTCGTTTCAAACCAACAAACGGAAAAATAAGTAAAATGAAAATCATGTTTTGAAATCATTATCTAGGATTTTACTTACAGAGCCGTCATGCTTTGGTAATTGTTAGAGAATAGGGAAGTTGGTTGTTGTTTGTAAGTAAGTCTGTTATAAAATAGAGTGACAATTCACTTCTAAGGAAAGTGGGATTGAGTAATGGGTGAATGAATATATCAGCTGGAATTGTTACAGTTTCTTGCCAAATTGGAATGTGAGCTATTGTATTTTGAAAGATGAAGAGTTGTAAACTACTAAAAAGCACCAGAGAGTTCAAGGCAGCAAGGAGGCTTGTCTCTTCTCTTTATGGATGGAGACGCAGGGACCATGGCTGGTGTACTGTGTGTGACCTATGGGAAGTGCCCATTGTCACTGTGGGCCAGCATCTGCCTCCCTCCCAGCCTCCTACTTTTTTTTTTTTCAAAATTTTATTTCAAAATAAATAAAGATTTATTTTGAAAAACATTCATGTGTGTCTGTGCTGTGTGAGTAAATCTCATGTATATATGTGTGCTAGTCATTAGAGCATTGGATCCCTTGGAGCTGGAGTTACAGGCATTTGTGAGCTACCAGATGAGAGAGCGCTGGAACCAAACTTGGCTCCTCTGGAAGAGTAGCAAATGCTCTTAACACCAAGTCACCCCTTCCAGTCCCCTCCTAGACAATATATTTTGTCACTCTGACCAGTTTATTGGAACAGGGTGGCCCCTGACTAATGGGTAGCCAGTGATTTAAAGAAATAGTAATTTGAGTGCCTTCCATGTGTTAATTTGTGTTTACTGTATAAGCTGAAAGTTACTAATTTCTGCATGTTCAAAACAAATAAAAATGTAAAAATTTTGATGACATATTTGTCCTATGTTGGGTTTTTTTTTTTAACCTTACAATTTTCTCCAGATAAGAAAGATAAAATACAACAAATGTTTTGAAATGGTCTCAAATAACTTATCTTTCAGAAAAATAAGTGTTACACCACGGAAAGTTAAGATTTGTTAGTGTATATCCTTTTTCATCAAAAGCTGAAGCTTATTTTCTCTCTGAAGACACATTTGATTAAAAGAGTCTGAGAGCAGTTAGGCAGTAGCACCTTTGAGTCCTCTTTCCTTTTCTGTCTTTCTGTTGCTAAAATAGGTTTGGGTGGGTGACCTTGCCAGGAGACTGCTGCAGTCCTTTGAAGAGAGGCTTGCCATCATCATGGTTTAGCTTAGACGCACGCCAAGTGGTACGCGTCCCCACTGCTACTAAAGATTATTCATTATGTTAAACTGAGGAAAAATCATTAGTCAGAGGCTCAACCGTACCTTCTTGGCAGGAATGCTGGGAGATATAATCTACTTCGTTTGTTACTGAAGGGCTCTGTAGGGGTCTACAGTGAAGTGCTGCCATGTGGAAGTCAGTTTGGATTTCAGGAAGTTATGTATGTCAGTGGGTCATTATACTTAAGTACTTCGATCACTTTAAATTACCCATGAACCCTACCAGTTTTTATTTTTGTTTTTGTTATTTGAGACAGGATTTGTCTGTGTAGCTTTGGAGCCTCTCCTGGCACTCATTCTGTATATCAGGCTGGCCTCCATCTCATGGAGATCCATCTGCTTCTGCCTCCCAGGTGTGTGCCACCACTGCCTGGCTTGTTTTTTTTGTTTTTGTTTTTTTTTGTTTTGAGACAGGGCCTCACTATATAGTCCTACCCTGAAACTCTTATGTAGATCAGGATGGTCTTGAACTCTTCAAAGGTCTACGTGTTTCTGTCCTCTGAGAGTCTTCCTAGAGAAGGGAGCCCAGACTTACACCACTCATCCTTCTCTTCCTTTAGAGCAATTATGTTATCTCTTTTACTATGCATTGTCCAAGGGACCATTTAGTTGAGGCCATGGCCTGTGTTTAAACCATGGAGGAGGGGAGTTGCTTTGCTGATTGTTGCCTACTAGGTGCCTCTTTGACCTCCCGGATTCTCTGACTTTTCTACCTCTATCTCAAGGCTTGGAAGATTTTCTAAGATTCTGTCTTATATTTGTCTTTTAGTTAAGAAGGACAGGACACAGAAGGCCTGTGTTCTATACTAAAGGAAGACTGTATTTTACTCTTCTGCATTCTCTTCTTTTTGCAAGTGTAATGTGTCTTGGTAATTGCTGTGGTTTGGGTGTCTGCTAAGTCTATTGTGATTGAAGGCTTGGTCCACAGGGTGACACTGTTGGGATGTGGTGGGACCTCTGGAGGTGAGGTCCTTAGGTCACTGGGGACACACCCTGGGAGATGGATGTCTTGGAACTCCTTGGTGGTGCTTATGAGGATTGCTCTGAAAATCTGCCCTTGGCTTTGCTTAGCTGGCTGCTTCCTGTTTGGGCTGTGAGCCGTTTCTTCTGTCTCTCTCAGTCATGCTGCTGCCATCTGCTCTCACCAGAGATCAATCCAGGGGGACTGTCTGGTCTTGGACCTTCAACCTCCAAAATTAGGACCCAATTAAAACCTTGAAAAAAAATTGTAGCCTGTTAGGTGTTTCACAATCACAGTGATGACAATTGCACCAACACAGTGACTTCCATTATCAGCCTCTAGAGATCTACGTTGTACTTGTTCATGGCCACATAGTATTCATTGTGTTTTGGAAAAAATGATATGACTGTGGAGTACACCACACAGTATGGCCAACATTTGAATTTTTTATTTCCTCTTATTCCCCTTTTCTTAATCAAACAAGTCTGAAGTGAACACTCTTATACATAAACTTTGTCTATGAAGAGGACAGTTGTAGACATATTTTAAGTAAAATTGCGCGATTGGATGGAGAATTTATACTTTTACTAGATATTGCCAAACTTTCCTATAAATAAATGGAAGTGGTTTATGATCCACTAACAGTATATAGGGGTGCTTGTTTTTCCTAACCACAGAGACACGGGTAATTTTCAGTGTTGTGGTATTTGGATGTTTCCTGTGCCAATCCCAGTCCCAAATAACTGATGCAGAGGCTTAATATGAATTATAAATGCTTGGCGAATAGCTTTGCCTTGTTACTAGCTAACTTTTTGACTTAAATTTACCTATATTTCTTATCTATGTTTTGCCATGTATCTTGGTATCTTTTCTCAGTCCAGCATGCCCCTCTTGTATCTCTGCAGCTGCTGGCAACTCCTCTGACTCCACCCTTCCTCATCCCATCATTCTGTTTGACTTTCTCACCTAACTTTATCCTTTATCCTGTTCAGCTACTGGCCAGTCATCTTGTTTACTGAACCAACCATAGTGACTTATTAACACAGTGTACAGGAGGATATTCCACAGCATGGTGTCTTCATCCAGTGTCATTTCCCCATGTTCCTTGAATCCCTTTGCTTCAGTTAGCCAGCCAGACCCTTAGTGTACTCTTTTTGAATGACTGTCCTCATTTCCTGGGCTTCAGTATCATCATTATCCTGACAAATCTCAAATCCATCATTGTCTTCGCTATGGTTTCATATTTCATGTGGCCAATTGGACTGTCCCATAGTTCAGGTTCTTGGTACTGTTAAAACAACATACACAAACCCAAGGGTCCTTTTCTTTCCTCCTTTCCCCATCTCAAGTTCACTCCATTTTTGTTTCCATTCTCTATTCACTCTACCACCCACACGTAGATTCTTGTGAAAACTGTGGTAGGTAACTTGATTCCTGCCTCTGGTTGTGAGTTCTTCTGCTTATTGACTATATGCTTGGAGATTTAGCCTCTGAGACCCCAGTTTCCCCATCTTAAAATTAAATGATAATTAAGACTTTGTAGATTGGAGTGAGAATAATAAGTTAATATATGAAGGAGTGTAGGAGAGTGCTTATTACATGGTATAAAATGAAAGGTTATATGGGTATGTAATATATATGTTTTATTTTAATTTTTAATCGAAAATAATTTTCATACAATGTATTCTGACCCCCCCATCTTCTCCCAGACCTCCTCCCCATCCCCACCCATAAAACTTTGTGCCCTCTTTCTCTTTTTAGAAAACAAACAAGGAAATGAGAAAAACAACACAAAGCAGAATAAAAGAAAAAAATAACATACAAACAAAAAACCAGTAAGATTAAGATTGGGGGTGGGGAAGCCCAAACAAAGCAATATAAGACAGAAAAAAAAAATTCTACAAAATTAACATTGAGTTTGTTTTGTTAGGCTACTGGGAGTGGTTTATATACCCACTGAGACTTCTGTCTTAGAGTTCCTCTCTCTCCCTTTCTTTCTTTCTTCCTTCCTTCCTTCCTTCCTTTCTTTCTTTCTTTCTTTCTTTTCTTCTCTCTCTCTTTCTTTCTTTCTTTCTCTCTCTCTCTCTCTCTCTCTCTCTCTCTCTCTCTCTCTCTCTCTTTCTTTCTTTCTTTCTTTCTTTCTTTCTGTTTTTCAAGACAGGGTTCCTCTGTGTTGTTTTGGAGCCTGTCCTGGCACTCACTCTGTAGACCAGGCTGGCCTCGAACTCACAGAGATCTGCCTGCCTCTGCCTCCTGAGTGCTGGGACTAAAGTCGCGCGCCACCAATGCCCGGCTCTATCTTAGGGTTTCTATTGCTGTGAAGAGATACCACAATCGTGGCAACTCTTATAAAGGAAAACATTTGTGGTGGCTCACGTAAAGTTCAGAGGTTCAGTTCTTTATCATCTTGGTGGGACATGGTGGCACGTAGGGAGACAAGGGGCTGGAGAAGTAGCTGAGGGTCCTACATCTTGCAGTCAACAGGAGGTGGTCTAAAACACTGGGTGTTATCTTGAGCATATATGAGACCTCAAAGCCTGCCTTCACAGTGATATACTTCTTCCAACAAGACCACACCTACTCCAATAAGGTCACACCTCCTATAGTTCCACTTTCTTTGGGGGCCATTTTCTCCAAATTACCATAAACTCTATTGGAATAAACTAGTTATCTTAGAATTCTACTCTAGTCATGGTGACTCTTATAAAGGAAGGCATTTAACTGGAACTTGCTTACAGTTTCAGAGGTTTAGTTCATTGTCATCATGGAGTGGAACATGGCACACACAGGCAGACATGGTGCTAGTGAAATAGCTGGAAAGTTCTACATCTGGATTCTCAGGCACCAGAAGAGAGCCATGGGACTGGCTTGGGCTTTTGAAATCTCAAAGCACACACTTCCTTCAACAAGGCCACACCTTCTAATCCCTCTGAAGTAGTGCCACTCCATGATGACCAAACATTCAAATATGAGCCTATATGGTGGTCATATATATATGGTGGTCATTTTCATTCAAACCACTATGTACTAATTTTTCCTTTGTAAGTGGTTGGCAATTGGAGATCACTTCTTAGTTAAGGATGGGAGATCATGTACTTCCCCTTCTCAGTGATCTGACTCTGGCTTAAACCTGTGCAGCCCCTGTGAATGCTTTCACAGTTTCCATGAATTCATATGTGTGTCAGTCCTGTTGTATATGGAAGGCCTTGTTTCCTTAGTGTATTTCATCACTCTGGTTCTTACAATCTTTCTGTCTCCTCTTCCTCACAGTTCCTTGAGCCCTGAGGGGAGTGGTTGATGAAAACATTCCATTTAGGGCTGAGTGTTCTAAGGTCTCTTTCTCTACATGTTGTCTGACTGTGGGTCTCAGTATTAATTACCATCTTCTGCTGGATGAAGCTTCTTTGATGATGGTTGAGTTAGACACTGACCTATGGGCATAGCAGGAGTCATTTTGTTTCTATGTTCCTTTAGTAGAACAATAATATTTGCTTTTTTCCTGGGCACATCTGGTCCCAGCTTCTTGGCCACCCAAGCAGTGTCAGGCATGGGTTCCATCTGATGGAGTGGGCCTTAAATCCAATCAGATTGTGGCTGGTGACTCCCGTAACATTTTTGCCACTATTGCAAGAACATCTCATACAGGCAAGTCACCATTGTAGATTGCAGTGTTTGTAACTCAGTGTTTGTAACTGGGTTAGTAGTTACCTTCTTCCTCTGTTAATGTGCATATTACCTTCTGATATCATGAATACTGGTTGGTAGAAATGAAGGCACCAGCTCAATTTCTCAGTGTTCAATGAGTGCTGTCTTCAGCAAGCCATCAGTTTGTGGAGAGCAACCATTAGCCTTGGCAATAGCTTGAGTTTGGGGGTTTCCATAGCGCTGCTTTGGCCAACAACTTGATTAGGTTTAATCCATTTCTGGCATTGGAAGTTTTACTTGGTGGAAGATGTCTAGTTGGAGCATTGTCTCCCCCGTAACTTGGTGATTCCATTTATATTTCTTTCATATGTATATGTATTTTAAGAAGCTCCTATAGTAGTAGGTTTACATATGACCCCTCAAATTGCCCTTAGTGTTAATTTTCCCTCTTTGTATTCCCTCCTGTACCCATCTGTTACAAGCAGTTTCCCTCCAGCTCTGATCCCAGGGCTGCATCAGTTCTAAAATAACACACAGAGACTCTATTAGTTATATAGATATTGGCCAATGGCTAGCTCTGTCTTAAATATTAACCCATTTCTATCAATCCAAGTGTTTCCACATGGTCTTACCTTACCAGAGAAAGGGCCCAGACCTCTTACATTTTTCACGTCCTACATTTTGACTCCTCTCTACGACATCTCCCAGAATCCTCCTTGTCTTCTAGTCCTGCCTACATTGCAGTCCTATAGGCCAACAGTGCTTTGTTCATTAACCAATAAGAGAAACATATTTACAGAATGACATCTCCCATCACCCACCTCTTTCCTACCTCTTCCTGTTTAATTCTCTCATTCCGGTTTCACCCTTTGCCTTTCCATTATTGTATAGTCTATTTCCCTTCATTGGGAGATCCTCCTCTTATGCCTAGTTCCTTACTCTATGCATACATTTTGTTGTTATATGAATTGTAGCATGCCTATCAAAGACTTAAAAGTTAATGTACATATGTAATACATACAAAACATACACACATGCAGAATTCACCATTTTGGGTCTGGGTTTCATCACTCATGATGTGTTTTTTCCCCCTAGTTCCATCCATTTACCTCTGAATTTAACGTTTTTATAGCTGGATAATATTCCATTGTATAAACATACCACATTTTTATTATCTGTACATCTGTTGATGGCTGTTTAGGCTTTTTCCAGTTTCTGGCTGTTAAGAATAGCACAGCAATGAAAATGACGAGCAAGTGTCTCTGCTGTAGAATAAAGAGTGCTTTGGATATATGCCTCGTGTGTGTGTGTGTGTGTGTGTGTGTGTGTGTGTGTGTGTGTGTGGTGTATTTTATTCCACTCCATACATCTATGTAATTATCTATTCTTACAGATTCTAACAAGCATTGCCTGAAATTGGCCCCTTTCTCCTTTCCCCAATGCCCTCAGTTCTAGCCATTGGTATATTCTACTGAAACAATTGTGATGGCCTAACTTTTTTCTGTAGAAAATGTTACAGTACTTCTAAATTCCAGAGCTGAGTTTTGTTTTTTACTCCCAGCTGAGCTTTACTTCCTTTGCTTATGTAGTACCCTATTTCTGCTTTCTCCAATAAATGTTTCTAGTCTGGTCTTTGTCATTTCAGTGAGAACACCATTTCTCTAGCATCCATTCAGTCCAAGTCCTCATTTCCTGCTGAGTTGGGCATGTAGCCCTTTTTGGGGGTCCTTTACTAACCAAGGAAATGCAATTTAAATTGTATTTTCTTTAAAACAATAATAATATTTCAGCTACACTTCCTAGGGGCTGTCTCTGGGAAATTTAATAAAATCTCTAATTCCTGTGCATTTGATTAAAACCTGAAGGTGGCAGCAAACTCCTACAAGATGCATGTGCTTAGAGTTGGGGCTTTATCTTCTAATTATTTAAAATCTTATAATGAGGCTAAAGTTGAATTTAATCCTATTGCATACTAATTAAGGGATATTCAGGAAGATGATAAAGTTCTAAACAAGGATTATATTTTATTACTGTTTGCTACCTGAAAAGAATTTACCATGTTAAAGGCTTAGGGAAGTTGCAGCCAATTATATGCTTTAGAGTTACTATAGAAACAAAGTATTCAGTTAAACAAAGAAAACACTAGAACTTTCATACAGATGGAAGTGCTTGGAAAGGATGTGGTAGGAATATTGTTTTGTTTATATTTGTCTATTGATTCTCTTGTGGGTTTTTGTTCCACAGTTCTCTGGTTTCATCTGTGAGATTATTAAAATAAATATGCTTTTAAAAATAAACTTTTAATAAAATCCATATGCTTTTTAAAAACTTAATCATCTGGTTAGCATCAGTAGATTGTCTAATGCAGTTGTTCTCACCTCCCAAACACTATGACCCATTAATCAATTCCTCATATTGTGGTGGCCCCCAACCATATATTTCACTGCTACTTCTTAACTGTAATTTTGTTACTGTTATGAATCATAATATAAATATCTGATAGTCAGGATATGTGATATATGAGCTCTATGGAAGTGTGGTCTGAGTTCAAAGGGGTTGTGACCCACAGGGTGAGAACCACTGCTCTAGAATATTGATTATCAGGAGCATCATTATCTTTGTTTTCTTCTTTGAGACAGGCAGGATATTACCCTATAGTCTCGTCTGGCCTTGAGCTCCCAATCCCCCTGCCTCTTCTTTCTGAGTACACTGAAGATATGTGCAATCACACCTAGCCTTAGCTGATAAGATAGAAGTTTTACATATAGCAAATTAATAAATATTTATAATAGAGATGAACTATTTCGTAGATTTTTTTTTTCAAGATAGGGTTTCTCTGTGTAATGGCTCTGGTTGTCCTGGAACTCGTTCTGTAGACCAGGCTGGCCTTGAACTCACTGAGATCCGTCTGCTTTTGCCTCCCAAGTGCTGGGATTAAAGGCATGCGCCACCACTGCCCAGCTATTTCAAAGATTTTAAAACTCTGTCAGTACTGGGATCAATGCTGGGATGCAGTGCTTGAATGCAGTGCTGTCATCAATGCTGGGATTCAGTGCTGGGATCAGTGCTGGCATCAGTGCTGGGATGCAATGCTGGCATCAGTGCTGGGATGAGTGCTGATATCAATGCTGGGATCAGTGCTGGGATGCAGTGCTGGGATCAGTGCTGGGATCAATACTGGCATCAGTGCTGGGATGCAGTGCTGGGATGCAGTGCTGGGATCAGTGCTGGCATCAGTGCTGGGATGAGTGCTGATATCAATGCTGGGATCAATACTGGGAGCAGTGCTGGGATGCAGTGCTAGGATGCAGTGCTGGGATGCAGTGCACCACCTTGCACATGCTAACTGAATGCTTTCTCACTGAGCTCCACCCCAAGCCCCATTCATCTTTTACATACAAATCTAGGTTACATTTCTTTCTTAAATTCTTATGGAGTAAATATCATCATTGACCTATTCAGTAATACCCAGAGTTATAGGAAGGTTTTAGTAAGTTCACTATATAGGCATAAGATTATCAGGATCTCATCTCAAAGCTTAGGAAATGTAGATTTTCTAGAATGTTCCTAGATAAAGTTAAATATATGCTGTAAATATAGGTAAGTAAGGTAGCTTCACATTTTGTATTTCATTATTTATGTAACGTAACATGTATGGAGATCAGAGGACAACATGTGGGAGTGTGTTTTCTCTTTCCAGCATATCCGTTCCAGGATTGAACTCAAGTCATCGGGCATAGCAGCAAGTGCTTTTACTTGCTAAGCCATTCTGCCAGCCCCACAATGCAGCTTTGCTGAAAGAGAGAAATTATGGTATTTTAAATTATCTTCTTTATGGCTGTGCTTACATAGGAATAAACAGTTCGGTAATTATTAATGCACATGATCTGATTTTTCAAGATACTATTTGCTAGTCCATTTGATTTTATATAATTTTCTCTTTTTTATGTGTGTGTATTCATGTATGTGTGTGTGTGTGTGTGTGTGTGTGTGTGTGTGTGTGTGTTTGTGTGTGTGTGTAGGTTAGAGGAAAATTCATGGGTGTCGGTTATTTCCACCATTTGGCTCTAGAGAGAAAACTTAGATCATCAGGCTTGGTAGCAAGTGCCTTTACTTACCAAGCTAGTTCACCAGCCCCCTTAATTCTCTTTTAAATCCAAGTTCATAAAATAGTAGTAAACTACATTATTAAACACAGCAAATATAAACTTTAATTCCAGGAATCGGGGCTGGAGAGATAGCTCAGTGGTAAGAGCACTGGCTGCTCTGCTGGAAGACCTACCTGTGTTCCCTTCTCATCAGCACATGGCTACTCACAACTGTCTGTATCTCCAGCACTAGGAATCCAGCACCCTCCTAGGGAATTCAGCACCCTCTTCTGGCCCCCAGAGCACTGTTTGCAGGCAAAACACCAATATACATACAAATAAAGCTTTGAACAAATTCCAGGATACACTTTATATTCTGTCTCTAGTCATGATTCTTAGGTGGTTAGATGTGAAGTGATGCCTGAGATAGGATCCCGCACCTGCTCAGTTTGACCGAGGAAAGATGTTGGTGGGCTGGGATGCACCTCAGTGGTTGAGTGCTTGTCCGCACAGACACATAAATTATTCTGGAAATATAACTATAGCTAATACAAAATTTCAAAGCAGTTATTTTTCACCTAACAACTTTCTCAGTAGTTGTGATTGGTCTGTTCATTTTCACATTGTGTAGATTTGTCTGTCATAGGTGAAAACATAAGCTTACAAAGGATCTTTTTAAATTTTAGATTTTTTTCATTTCGGAGTTACCATAACTTATGGCATTTGAATTTCATTTTGTCAATTGGAGCACATAATGGTAAATGCAGTATAACTATGTCTAAACAGCATAAACCATGTGCACCGGTGAATTCTACAATTTTTGTTTAACTGCTGTGGCTAACGATGGCTGCCAGCAGAGGGCACTTAACCTTACAATCCCAGGTAGTCAGAGAACAGACTATTTGTTTACATACCTGACACCTCCCAATTTCCTGGATTCAGTTTACTAACGCTAGGACCGAGGAGGGATCAGTCACCTTTAAAACCCTTAACATTTGTGAGCTGAGTGGTGGGAATGAATGTGAGAGATGTTCCTGGACAAGTATGAGGGAAGGGCTGGAAACTCCCTCAATTTTCTCATCTTTCCAACCCACCCCAGTGCAGCTGTTCTCCCACAGGGATCTAATGTAGTCTGCGGAGAGACACCTTTGTTTTTACAGAACTCTGACTTAGTAGATAGGAAGCAACCCTAAGATGAGGCTGCAGAGTCACTGCCAAGAAAGCCTTCTGGGTGAACAAGGGCAGCGCTCTTCAAACTGTTTGACTGGTCCCCATGTCCTCAGAAACACCTTTATGCATGAGGAATAGGGTATTCCCAGATGAAGGGAAACCCTGAAAATTTGTCAGTAAATTTCCTCTAAAATAGGGCCGAATGCAGGATTCAAAATGGAAAGAAAAGAATGGAGGAAAGAGCTTGGGGCACCAGTGGTGGTGGTGATGGTTGTGTGTGTGTGGGGGGGGGGGTGGGGCGGGGAAGGAAGAATGAGCATGGAAGAAACACGGGGAAGGGAAAGTGCTCCCTGACCATCTTGGGCTTCTGAACTATGCTTGAGGTTTGAAGAACAACTTGTTAAATGTAATTCTAAATACCAGTCAAAAATGGTTAAGATAGCTGTATGTGGGAGAGAGTAAATTAATATGGGAGGAAAGGTTTTTCTTTATCCAGGCTGGTAAATGGCAGGACCTGCAGACTGGATGTTATAGGTACACAGTGTATTATGTAAGCAGTTAACAGAAAACAAAACCAAAACAAGATGCAATGGCACATATGGATGAAATGTCATGATGCAACCCATTGTTTTGTATGCTACCATTTCTATTTGGTTCTCTCTATCACTGACCTATTTGTTTATTTAAATTCTACCTGTGTCTGTATTACATGTACGTGCCATGTTCATGCAGTGCCACCAGAGGCCAGGAGAGGGCACTGGGTTCCCTGGAACTAGAGTTACAGAATATTGTGAGCTATAATGTAGGAGCTGGGAATTGAACCTGGGTTCTCTGGAAGAACAGCTAGTGCTCTTAACCTCTGAGCCATACCTTTCCCCCTTGTTTTAAGTGTTTTCCTCATTGCTATTGCTTTGCTTTTATCTCACCAGCTTTTATCTTTGTGAGATAATTCTGACATCTTTGCCACTTCAGTGTTTGTATCTTTTGGTCCTCTTGTCATTCAGTCTGAGCTCTTCCTGTGTACTGGGATGATGTGCAATTTTCTACTGCATCCTGGATATTTTCAGTGCTTATGACACACTGGGTCTCATTTTAATCTTTTTATTAGCTGAGCCCCCTTAAACCCCCCATTTTTTTCTTGTGACACTGGAATGACGATTGAAGGACAGTTCTTGACTTTTATCAGGTTCTCCATTAGGCATCTGTTGATCCTTATCAACAGAGTTAGGGTAAGAGTTTTGACTTCCTGGTGGGCATTTGCCTCAGATGGGTGTGGTCACATTACATGGGGATCAGAGCTGAAAGTCATTTCTGAGCCTTCTCTTAATCTATTCAGGGAGTCTGTCAAGGAGGGTTTGTCCTAGTTAGCATTAACTGTTGAATTGACATGGTCTAGAATTACCTTAAAACAAAACAAAACAAAACAAAAAACCAACCTCAATTGACTGTCTTGATTATCTTAATTGATATGGGAGGGCCCAACCCACTGTGGGTGGTATCATTTTCTAGGCAAGTGTTCACAGGCTGTATAAGAAAGCTAGCTAAGCATAAGCCTGAGAGTGATCCAGAGGATGAACAGCGAGCAGCATCCTTCCATGCTTTCTGCTTCACATTCCTGCCCTGCCTTTCATCAATGATGAACAATGACCTAAAATATAACATAGAATAAAACCTTTCTTCCCCTAAGTTGCTTTTGGTTACAGAAACAGAGAAGCAAACTAGAACTCATTCTTTTTACATTGTCTTGAATGTGGAAGTCAGGGCTAAGGCTTTCTGTTCAGCCTTTGTTAGTGTGTGGGCTGAGGCTACATCTTTGCTGAGGTATTTGTCAAGAGCAGAATGCCTATGGTTTAGTGTTTCTCTTTTGCTAGCATGCCCCCCCCCCCCATGCTGTGGCTGTGAGAGTGCAGGCTTTGGACCATTTTCATTCTCTCCACTTGTAGTTGTGAGTTACTAGGCTCTTCAGCTCAAGGCCCTGCTGCCTGAGCCCCCAAGGAAACCCCATGTTGATATTCTAATGCCTGGATGATGTCTAACTTCTTTGTCTACCTTTTCAGGTCTCCCTGTTTGTGTAGGGTTTTCAGTTGCAGTTTTTGAGTAGAAGAGAAAAAAAAAAATTACATCTGTTGTGTCTGTCTGGAAATGAGAGTCTACATGGCGGCCTCTTGATTGCCTGAGACAAAAATCACATTTAACGATGTATCTTTAAATGGTTTTGCCCTTTGGTTTGACTATTTTAATTTCACTAGAGAGCACTTCGAGCTTTATTCATTTGTTCAACTCTTATTATTCAGTTAAACAAATAATAAGCATTATTCCTAAAAACAGGAGCCAATAAGTGCTTCATATAGTCTGTGGTTCTTTCATGATTCAGTGATTATTTGGGTGGGTTGAGAGGAGAGGAGAGACTGAGCAGTGGGAAGCAGCCTTACCCTGAGTCCCAACACTACATCAAGCAGAGTTTTTCACCATGGAGTTATGTCCCCCAAAGTCCTAGAAAATATGTTTTCTTAATTCCCCTACCCACGTGTCCCGCGCTACCGTCTCGCCAGCAAGAACGACGCAGCACACTCAGGATCCTTCTGCAGTAAAGCTTTAATGCTCTTGAGAGGGAGAGCATAAGCTTACAGGACAGAGAGACCCCAAACACACAAAACCCATCCCTTATATAGGCTAGCAGCCTCTGCCTTGGACGTGTCACCCCCTGACTGGCTGCTGCTCATCGGCCCATATGACGCCACGGGAGAGGCAGGGACCCAGGGTTTGACAGTTACCCAGCGCATGCGCATCTCTCCTGTCTACCAACGGTACTTGTAACGGCTCCCTACACCCACGTATATTTGTATGTATGCATGAGAGAGAGAGAGAGAGAGAGAGAGAGAGAGAGAGAGAGAGAGAGAGAGAGAGAGAGTGTGTGTGTGTGTGTGTGTGTGTGTGTGTGTGTAGGTCAGATGTTCCTGGACATTGATTGCTCTTCACTTACATACTGAGACAGGGTTTGTGGTGAACCCAGAGCTCACTGATTTCATGTGTCTGCCTAGCCAGCTTGCCTGGGCTCCCCTGTCTCTGCCTCCCAAGCTCTAGGATTACAGGCAAGCCATTGTGCCAGCAGTCTTTTCTATGTGTCCTGGGGATCTAAACTCTAGTGCTTATGCTCGAGTGACAATTACTTTATCCACTGAGTCATATTCCCAGATCCATAAAATCTATTTTATAATTGGAAAGCTTAGCCAGTGAATGTCAGTCCCTGCATTGGGTTGTGCCTTACCTTTTGAATGAGCAGCAGATGTGTGTCGGGAGGGGAACTCGGCAACGTAGTAGAGATAGCTTTTGTTAAATTTCAGTGTACTTTTCAGCCCCGTCATGAGTGGTGTAGAGACAGGAGCAATGTTTGAATTAGTACAGAGCTGAAGCACATGCACATAGTGTGGGAAGACTACCTAAAGGGTGTCATGAATTACTACAGGATCAGAAGGGCCTGCTCTTGACTTCAGACATCCACACACCTAGACCTTCAGTCAGCATTTTAACAATTGTCTTTGTCCTTTCTAAACAAAGACGTCAGCATTTAACTGGATGCTGGGCTTTTGCCTGTACTCATTTGATCATCAGTGTCTCCTTCCTGCTTAAGCTTTAGTTTTTAGAATGTGAATGATCTTTTTTTTTAAAATAATTTTCTTTGATCTTCTTATGCTTTTAATTCTTCTCATCTTTTAAAATAAGAACACCTTAATGTATCTAGTTTTCTGGCCCTTATTAGGTGAGATTGATTGTATCAGTCACTTATCACTAATGACAACTGCTTTTTATGTAGTCCTTTGTGCTTTTCCTTCGCTCCAAGCCAAAGAATCAACTGTCCTTCTAAGGTGATCTTAAGTCCTTGTTGCTGTTGTCTTGGTCATGTTCCTTCTACACAATCAAAGCAGTTTGCTCCTAGGATCACCTGCCTCTGCCTTCTGAGGCTGGAAGTACTGCCTAGCATTTACATGGATCTGGGGATCCAAAGTCTGGTACTCTTGTTTGCAAGACAGGTGCTGAAACTGTGTAGCTATCTCCTCAGACTATACATTATATTTATGGTTAAGATGCTGTACTGTTGGAGGATAATATGTCGGATAGGAAGGATGTGATGGGTAGTGTTAATTTTCAAGTTGATGGAACCTAGAATTACCTGGGACACAGGCCACTGAACATGCCAGTGGGGGATTATTTTTATTATATTAGTTGACATGGAAAGAGCAGTATTAATTGTGGGCAGGACCACTTCTGGGCATGTGATTGTAGACTATACACAATAGAGAAGGAATTGAGCAACAGCTTGCATTCCTCCCACTCTTTTACTGGCAGTAGACATAATATGACTGGCTTCTTCAAGTTCCTGAATACCCCACCATGATGGAATTTACCTCAAAATGTGAGCTAAAACATGGGAAATGGGGGGGCAGTGAGGGGAGAAGGAACTAGGAGAAAGAGAAGGGGAGGAGAGGAAAGCACGTGCGACTAGGTAGATTGAGTCAGGGTAGGAATAGAAGACAGAAAAGGGAGAAAGAGAGAGGGAACATAAAAGAGGGAACCTTAATTGGTTTGAAGAGAAAACTGAACCTAAAGAAAGGTCTAGTGACCTACAAGACTACTCCAACTTATAACTCGAGCAACCGTGGAAAGGCTACCATAAATGCCCTTCCATGATAGTGAGATCATCAACTAATCATGTGGTACCTGTTGGAAACAGAAGCAAACACCCATAACTAAACACTGAGTTGAACTAGAATCCAGATGCAGAGAGAGGGGACAAGATCAGGTTGCAGAAACTCACAAAGACAGCTGACCTGAATAAGGAGGAGCTTGGGCCTCCCAAACTGATGGCTAGGAACCCAGCAAGGGACTGATCAGACCCCCTGAATATGGGTCTCAGCTAGAAGGACTGAACAGTCTGGGGGACCTCAGACAGTAGAAACAGGATCTATTCCTGGTGCTCAAAAAGACCTTGTGGACACATCCCCCATGGAGGGATACCCCCTTAACCTAGAGACAGGAGAGAAGTCCTAGTCCCTACTTCAAATGACTTGACAGATTTACATGACCCCACCTGGATAGAATAGCCCTACAAGTGGAATGGGGGTGGGGAGATGGGAGGAGAGGGTGGCCAGGGTGCATGCCACAGGGGAAAGAGGGTAAGAGTGAGTGAGTGAGGGAGGGAGGGAGAGGAAACTGGGATTGACAGGTAAAATTTTTAAATTATATTATTAATTATAAAAAATGTGAGCTGAAAAAACCCCTTTATCCCTTATGTTGCTTTACATTAAAAAAAAATGTTGGATTGTTAAGATAGCTTAGCAGGTAATGGTGCTTGATGTGAAGGTCGATGACTGGGAGTTTGATCCCTGGGGCTACCATGGTGGAAAGAGAGAGACAGTTTCTACAGGTTGTCTCCTGACCTTCATATGCACCACACACATGCATAGATATGTACACACAAAATACATAAATGTAAAGTTACTTATCCATTGTATGCACGTGTGGGAAGCTAGCTCAGTAGTTAAGAACAGTTGCTTCCTTTGAGGAGGACCGAGGTTCAGTTCCCAGCATCTTCACAGCATCTCACAACCATCTGTAACTCTAGTTCCAGGGGACCTGATGGCTGGCCTCTGTGGACACCAGGCATGCATGTAGCATGCACACACACATTCACACACACACACACACACACACACACACACACACACACACATACACACACACACACACACACACACACACACACACACACACACACACACATTGGTGTAACTTTGGGAATTTAGTTCTTTCCTTTCACCTTATGTGGATTCCAGGAATTGAGCTGAGTTTGTCAAGTGTGGAGGTTTGAGTGAGAATGCCCTTTCTAGGCTCATGCATTTGAACACATGGTACCACTTTTTGTGCTGTTTGGGAGAGATTTAGGAGGTTTGCCCTTGTTGGAGGAAGTATGTCGCTGGAGGCAGGCTTTGAGAGTTTAAAGACTTCTGCTATTTCCAGTTGCTCTGTCTAATCTGTGCTTGCAGCTCAACATGTGAGGTTTCAGCTTCCTGTTTCTCCCACTCTGCCTGTTGCTGTGCCGTCCCTGCATCACGGCCTCTGACCCTCTGGGACCATATGCCAAAAGAAACTCTTCTTTAAATTGCTTTGGTCATGGTATTCTATCACAGTAACAGGGAAGTAGCTAATAAACCATCCTTTGCTGCAAATGCCCCTACCCACTGAGCCATCTTGCCAGCTCTTAAGTTCATCACCCCAACAGAAAATCAACAACAACAAAAACTAAGACAAAGGAGATATCAGAAAAGAAAAACTACTGCAGAGTTTCTGAAACTGAAATTAACTGAAATTGCTTAGTTGTTTTCCAGCTGGCAATTTGGTGACATTGGATATGGTTTTATTGCACAGTGTTGAGCAGTGCGAATCCAACAGAACTGAAAAGGCTCATTTGCTTTCTGCAACAACAAATGCCTTAAATATGAACATAACCTTTATCTCAAAGATACTGCTGTTAGGGGTTTATTCAATGGCAAAAGCTTAGGCAAGAGGGAAAGGTATATGTATACACATGGTTATTTGTTGCACCCAAGGATATTTAACCTGTGATCTACAGGCTGCATATGGTTATAAGTAGCCAAATGTGGCCCAAAACAAAATCATAAACTTTTCTTAAAACATCGAGGCTTTTTTTTTGTAACTTGATTGTGAAGCTCTCCAGAGTATGAATTTTGTAGATGGCAGCATTATGTTGTGATTTCAAAAAGTTGGACATATCTTGTCATACTCTTCTATTGCTTTGAGAATATCCAGCCAAAGCAATTCAAGGTTGAAAGGGCTTATTTTAGCTCACACACAGTTCAAGGGTGTGGTCCAACATGGTGGGGGTGGGAGTGATGGCAGCATGGCTACATTGTACCCATAGTTAGGAAACAGAGAACAATAAATACACACTGTTGAGTATTTACGCGTCCAGCATCCCACCCAGGGAAAAGAACCACTCATAATGGGTAGACCCTCCCAATTAAGTTAATACAGTAAAAATAACCCTTCACAGGCTAGCCCAGTGGCCTGTCTCTCAGGTGATTCTAGATTCTGTGAAGTGGACATTTTAACATTAATTATCACAGTTTCACTCCTTGTCAACTTGACACTTAACATACCACGTTTTAAAAAGAATTATTTATTTTATGAGTGCTCTATCTGTATGTATGACTTTATGCCAGAAAAGGGCACCAGATCTCATTACAGATGGTTGTGAGTCACCATGTGGTTGTTGGAGGTTGAACTCAGGACATCTAGAAGAGCAACCAGTGCTGTTAACCACTGAGCCATCTCTGCAGGACCCTCCAGCAGGTGGGGCTGGAGAAGGATCAACAATATTCCACCAAGCCAGCAGTTATCTAGGCAGGGGGCTTGCTGAGTCACTACCACGTGGAGGTTATAGGCCAAAGACAGGTTGCCAAACTCTAGGCAGGCTCAGGAGGTTCCACTGGGCCTAGCACCCAGCCCTCTTTAGGCCCAACTCATCTCTCCAGCCTTAAACATACCGCTTTTAAACCATAACATTCCACCTCTTGCCCCCATAAGACATGACCATGTTATAAAATAAAATTCATTCAGTCCAAATTTAAAAATCCCCATTGTCTTCTAATATGTTAAAAGTCTAAAGTTGGACCAACCAGATGCCAAGTCCAATGACCTGGGTTTGATTCCTGTGATGTACGTGGTAGAAGAAAAATCAACTGCAAATTATCTCTGACTTCCATGTGAACATTGTGGCATATGTATGTCCACATACCCACACACTCTCAAAATGAATAAAAATCTAAAGTCTTTTATAGCTGAGTTTCTATAAAATAAAAACATAAGTAATTAACACTTCCAACATGTAATGTCAGAGTAAACATTCTTATTCTAAAAGGGAAGATTCAGAGCATAGCAAGGAATGCTCAGATCAAAGCAAGACCAGGATCCAGCATGGCAAACTCTATAGTCTGCAGCTGTGTCCAGCATAGAGGCCCTAGATTCTAGGGCTTATGATGAAACTGGCTGGGCTCCAAAATGTTTAACTAACCCCAACTCTCCTGCTTAGCAACTTGCAATATAAAAAGCCCTGTCTTGGGTCAGCTCTACCCTGTATGCCTGCAGCTTTCTTTGGTGGTCATTTGCAACATCTTTAGGTCTTCACAGCAGTCTAGGCTTTACCTTTACAGCCTTACACATGGCCTCCAAAGGCCTTCTCACAGGGTCTTCAACCTAACCACACATTGCTTGGCCTAGGCTGTTTTCTGAAACTGTAGAGCAAGACTCCAAGAACCCCCTCAATCTTGTATCTTTCATGCCTTCAAAACAGTATCATGTGGACAACACTGCTAAGTTCTGCTGCAGGTTCAGGATGGAGCGTTGGCCTCTTGGACCATAGTTGCATGAGCTTTACTGACTCTGGGGAAATACTCTTCTATGCAGTTGATTTTGAGTATCAGGGAACCCCTTCAGCTGCATTTTTAGTTCAAGCTTTCTTCTGTCATATCAGTTTGCATAAGTTAGAGCCATTTGTGAATGGAGTCTTGCCCTCAAAACACATTTCCTGTTGTCCCAGTGCAGAGCACAATGGGGCTCATCTCTTCAGCAATTACAGCTGCTTTGCTGTCTGTACTCTTCATGGCTGAGACTTTAACCTTGCTCTTACACCTCTCTTCTGCCAAATAAGTTGGTTCATTATCTAAGACAGATTATGGGCCAAAATACTACACAAATGTCCCCAAGTCCAATTTTTTCTTCATATTTTTAAATATTTATTATTTTTTCTTATTTTACATATCGATCTCAGTTCCCTCTCCCTCCCTCCAATGCCTCCACTCCCTCCTACCCCATCCCCCCCCAACTACACAGGGAGGGTGATGCCTTCCAGGAGGGATCATCAAAATCTGTCAAGTCATTTGGAGTAGGATCTAGGCTCTCCTCCCTGCCTCTAGATTAAGGAAGTATCCCTCCATGGGGAATGTGCTCCCAAAGTCCTTTCATGCACCAGGGATATATCCTTGTTCCACTGTCAGAAGTCCCTTAGACTGCCCAGGCTTTCTAACTGAGACCCACGTTCACGGGGTCTGAGTCAGTAAAATGCTGGTTTCCCAGCTATCAGTTCAAGTCCAACTCTTAATAGAGTTCTTATTTCCTCTAATATTTCATTAGCCAGGCCTTCATAGTTCACATTTTTCTCAAATTCCTATCTGTCAAAATCTTACCAAAATGGTCAATTAAACTATGTTTTCAGCATTCAAAGGCTTTTATAGTCCCAAGTTACAAACTCTTTCACATTCTAGACACAAAACATTTTCAACCGCCTAACAACCATTTCTTAGTCAGTGTTCTATTGCTGTGAAGAGACACCATGACCACAGCAACTCTTACACGGGAAAGCATTTAATTAGGTCTTGCTTTCAGTTTCAGAGGTTCAGTCCTTTGTCAACATAGCAGGAAGCATGGCAGCTGGTAGGTAGACATGGTGCTTGAGGGGTAGCTGAGAGTCCTCCATTGGAATCTGCAGGCAGCAGGAAAAGAGAGACACTGGGCCTGGCTTGAGCATTTGAAACCCCCAAACCCACCTCTAGTGACACACTTCCTCCAACAAGGACACACCTCCTTATCCTTGTCAAGTAGCAGCATTGCCTAATGACCAAGCATTCAAACATATATGAGATCATGTGGGCCATTCCTATTCAAACCATAGTCAGGTTTGTTCTCCTAACAGCCCTGTTTCTTGGTACAAATTTCTGACTTGGTTTCTTTTCCTGCTCTCTGATCAAATATTATGACAAAAACAATTAGAAGGAGAAAGGGATTATTTATAATCATGCTTCAAGAATACAATATATCATGTGGGGAAGCCATGGCAGCAGGAGCTTAAAATGGCAGGACACATTGCATCCTCCATCAGTAAGCAGAGAGCAATGAGTGTATACAGAAGCTTAGTTCTTTTCCTCCAAGTATACAGACCAGGACCCTCAGTAGACAAGTCTTCCCACCTCAACACAATCTAGATAATTTCCCATGGGCACACGTAGAAGTCATCTCCCACTTGATTTAAGACTTGACAATTAACACTAACCATCATACACCTATAAGGAAACAGGTGGGGTTGGGGGGGGGAGTATAGATTTGCCATAGCTATATGGCAGCTGGGCTATAATGTAGACATTATGTGTATGTATGTGTATTTATGTATATACTCAAACATCTGCATAGAGGTGTTAATAAAGATAACAGGATACAGATGGAATACTCAAATTCATTTAAGTGAGATTCAACACAGTAATGGTTTATTTGTAGCACATAGGCAAAATATATGTAAACCACAAGACATTATGTAGAATCTTAAGGTTTTAAGTGTGTAGCAATACAACGTTATAGGCCTGCCTGAAGAGGCAGGAGGAATTAGAGGCAGAGCTATGTGAGACCACCATCTGACAGGTCTAGGGACTTTTCCCTAGAAACAAATGCTTTTCTTGTCTCCTCTCTCTTTTCTTTTATCTGTTTTCTCATTCTCCAAGGCCAGCTAGAAGCCTAACTGAAGAGATCCTTTGGTGCATTCTACAAAGGTAAGCTTCCTAAGGCTCACAGTAGACAGGATTGAGAACTGAACTAGTGTGAGCAACAGAAAATGTCCAGTTCAGCGAATGTCTGCCAACATGTTAGCAAAGGAAGCCTTGGTGCGTTAGTCAGCTTTCCATTACTGTGACAAAATTAAGTGAGGCAAGCAACTGTTAGGGGAGGAAAGATTTATCTTGGCCATGGTTCTAGTCTGTTGTTGGCCTCTCCATTTCTTTTGGATCTGTGGTGAGTCAGAACGGCATGGTAAGGAGTTTGTGGTAGGAAAATGCTGTTCACACACTGTCAGTCAGGAGGGGCTGGGGAAGGAGTCTCCAAATCTTCTTCAGGGGCATCCTTTCAGTGCTCTGACTTCCCTTTACTAGACCCTGCCTCCTATAGATGCCACTGCATCCACTGCATCCCAGTGGCACCACAGACTGGAGGACATTCCAGCAACTGGCATTGGGCTTATGAGCCATGTTCTTGTTCTTTCCCCTTAATTTTCCACTTTTGGGAAAATAAACATACATACATACATACATACATACATACATACATACATACATATATATATATATTTCAAGACAGTATTAACATGGCTGGAACTTTCTATATAGACCAATAGACCAGACTAGCCTTAAACTGGTGGAAATTCTCCTGCCTGTGTATCCTGAGTGCTTGGATTGAAAGCTGTGTTACCACAACCAGCTGTGGCTTCCTCCTCCTCTTTGTTTTCCTCTTCTTTGTCCTTCTCTTTGAGATAGGGTCTCACTCTGAAGCCCTGACTGGCCTGGAATTCTCTATGTACTCTAGACTGGCCTCAGATAGAGCTCCACCCACTCTACCTCCTGAATGCTGGGTGTGGTAGTTTGAATGTAATTGGTTCCCTTAAGCTCACAGAGAGTGGCAATACTAGGAAGTGTGGTTTTGTTGGAGTATGTGTGTATGACTTTGTTAGAGGTAGTATGCTGTGGGGTTGGCTTTAAGGTCTCATTTATGTGCAAGCCACATCCAGTATCACAGGCTACTTCCTGTTGCCTTCTGATCAAGATGTAGCTAGCACCATGTCTGCCTGCATGCTGCCAAGCTCCCTGCCATGATGATAATGGACTGAACCTCTGAAATTATAAGTGAGCCACCCCATTTAAATGTTTTCCTTGTAAGAGTTGCCGTGGTCATGGTGTCTCTTCACAGAAATAGAAACCCTAAGACACTGGGATAAAGCTGTACATCACTGTGCCTGACCTTACTTTTTAAATTAAAATTCTTTTCATGTAAATAGGTTACTTCAAATTACCTGGAAATCGTGAATTTATTTTGCTGAAATTTAATTGTCTTATAGCTATACAACCAAATGTCCCCTTTAAACTGTAACCCTCTTTACTATATCCCTAGGGAGCTAGGTAGATGGCTCAGACAAGCAGAGTTATGTGCCCCCACAAGTGGGGTTCAGTCCTAGAGCCAGATGTGGTAATGTGCATCCTAGTGCTCCCATGGCAAGATAGGAGGCGGACACAGCAGAGTTCCCGGAAGCTTATGGGTCAGCTAGCCTGACACTTGCAGAGGCAAACAAGAAGGTGTAAGGTGAGGGCTGAGACGTAAGGTCCTGCACTCATGCACATACACACACACACACACACACACACACACACACACACACACACACACTCCATAGAGATAAAGCTATTTCCAGGGCTTCTATAGTCAGAAACAAGACTTTTTCCTAAGTCCAGTGTTAGCATTTGAAGGTAGGGTAGGTTAATGGCTTAATTTGGGAATATTTATCCCCTTTTGATGAAAGTTTTGGGATTTCCCCAGCCATTTAGAGTTATATATAAGAAAAACCTCCACGCTCTTTAGAAATTAAAAGAAAACCCTCATTCTATGTTCATATGTGGATTTAATATGAGGTCATTAAGTGAGTGTGGGAAGCTAGCTCAGTAGTTAAGAACAGTTGCTTCCTTTGAGGAGGACCGAGGTTCAGTTCCCAGCATCTTCACAGCATCTCACAACCATCTGTAACTCTAGTTCCAGGGGACCTGATGGCTGGCCTCTGTGGACACCAGGCATGCATGTAGCATGCACACACACATTCACACACACACACACACACACACACACACACACACACATCACACACACACACACACACACACACACACACACACACACACACACACACACAACTCACACGTCTGAAAGTTATTAGATGAATCATTAAATAGCATTATCAAAACATTTCTTTTGAGAGCTCTAGGTTTAAATAGCATAGGCCAGTTTCAAACTCACCAGCTCTCCAAATGCTGTGGTTTGAGGCATGTGCAGTGACAGCCAGTTTACTTAACACTGAGGATAAAAGTAGGCTTTGCCCATGCCTTGAGAACACTCTCCCAACAGAGCTACATCTCCAACCCTAAAACATTATTCTTGAAATGAAATGAATGTATTAAGTCAAAACATGGAGAAAGAGCCCACCACATGTCATTACGTGGTATGTGTCAAACATTTATGCTATTGATTAGTGAACTCTACTACCTCATGTAGCAGCTGTAATGTGTGCACTTGTTTTTCTTTCTTATTGTAGTCTTAGGACTCTGATAATAATGTGTAATCTCTTAGAAGTATTGTTGATATTGACTGCACTTAACCAGAGATGAGCATTTTCTGGTCTGTCTCCATCAGAAAATTTTTAGTTTCTATAAAACATTCAGCTATGTAGGGTTTAAATTTCTCCTCTCCCCAGGTATTGCTTTTCTCTTTAATGGCACATTTTTAAAAAATTGTTCTTTGAATTATCTTCTGGGGAAAGTGTGGGAAGATGTGTGCTGTGTGTAAAAATGCTGAGAATCAAAAGCACTGGTAAAAGGAGACCCTTGAAGGCAGACAGGAGAGCTGTGTGACTCAAAGCACAGAGGCTCGGAGCAAAGCAGGGTTTTCACCCTACACTCTGTGCACGGCTGCTCTGATGTGGTTCTGGCTGATGTGGTTCCTGTGGGCTTTCACCCAGGGCTACCTGCACTACTTCTGCCCTGCTACAGTGTGAAGGACCCTGCTTCCTTACACTTTCCAGTTCACAGAGCCTGGCAGCAGAGCACCTCTGCTCCTGCCTCCCTTGTTACCTGCCCTTTTCTATCCTGTGCTGGTCTCTCTTTCCTACTTTAAAATGTGATTATACTGCGACCACCAGATGAGCTAGGATAACCTCCTTATTTCTAGGTCATCTAACTTGCAGCCTTCATTACTCTGCCATACGATCTAACATATCCATAAATTTCAGGAACTAGTATTTGAGAGGTTCTACCATTGCTATAGTTCTGTTTTCTAGTCCCTAGGCAGGCCTACCTGTCCCGTAGATAAAATACATTTGCCTCATCCCAAGGTTTTCAAAGATCTCATTTCATTAAAGCATCAATGCGCCCCCCACCAAAAAAAAAATCTCAGCAAGACAATCTCCTGGGTTCAATTCCCAGTTACCCAAACAAAACTTCCCATCAACAAAAACCTCCAGTTAAACTCAATTAGCAAGAAGTTCTGAATAGCATCAGCTATAGTTATTATTCTATTCATTTACTTAAATGAATTGCTTTTATTTACATGTACATGTGAGTATCTCTGTATGTGTATGTCACATGTCTGTGGGTGCCCACCAGAAGAGGGCATTGAATTCCTCACAACTGGAGTTATGGGTGGTTGTAAACTGCTTGCTGTGGGGGCTGGGAACAGACCTCAGGTCTTCTGGAAGATCTCTTTACTGCTGAGCCATTTCAAGGTGTAGACCAGGCTGGCTGCAAACTTGTGAATCTCCCGCCTCCTCCTCTTCAGCACCCCCTACCACTACAACTGTCTACGTGGTTATTCTGCCTACTACACAAGGATGCTGGGTAGTGTTATGTCAACTTGAAACAAGCTAAAGTCATCTGAGAGGAGGGAGCCTCAGTTAAGAAAATGCCTTCAAAATAGGCCAAAGATTTTACAGAGACATCTTCAGTGAGATATTACAGTGAGACATCTTCAGTGAGATATTACAGTAATTATAAAATTACAGTGAGATATTACTATATACCTTTAGAATGCCTAAGATTTGAAACACACCACAAATTGGCTTATATTTAGAGGTACCAAAATTCTCATATGTATAATGGGAATGTAAACTGTTATAAACATTTTGGAAAATAGCTTTGTAGTTTGTGTAAATGTTAAACAAAATTACATATTGCCTATATAATTTTCTTTCTTTCTTTCTTTCTTTCTTTTTTTCTTTCTTTCTTTCTTTCTTTCTTTCTTTATTTATTCAAGAGGAGAAAATGTTTATGAATAAACACAAACCTGTGTATGAATGGTCTTAACAACCTTTTTGGTTAATACCCCAAACTAGAAATAACCTAGATATTCATTAACAGGGGATTAGATAAAGACATTGTGTTATATATCATGCTGGGATGTATCTCACAGTAGTAGAGTGCTCAGCAAGTTGGTGGTCCTGGATTTGATTCCCAGTGCAGAGGTGGGATTATACAGTGTAATACAACTGAGAAATAAAATAGTATGGATGAATTTGACATAACTATGTTGTGTGAGAGAAACAAGCTGCAAACTATATTACAGAGACAAAATTTATAAAAGTGTAAACTCCATTCAAATGACACAATGCACAGCAATGATTGCTTAAGTTTGGGAAAGGAGAATTGTGGAAGCATTTGGACTTAAATTTTGTGTATGGAGATAGATATTGATCTATCTGCAGTCTTCTGCACACCAGCATCCAGTTATGCCAGCACCATTTGTTGAAGATGCTTTCCTTTTTTTCCCGTTGTATAATTTTAGCTTCTTTGCCAAGAATCAGGTGTTCATAGGTATGTGGGTCTGTATTAGGGTTTTCAATTTGATTCTATTGGTCTACCTGTCTATTTTTGTGCCAATACCAAGCTGTTTTCAGTACTATAGCTCTATAATAGAGCTTGAAGTCAGGGACGGTGATGCCTCCTGAAGTTCTGTTATTGCACAGGGTTGTTTTGGCTATCCTGGGTCTTTTGTTTTTTCCATATAAAGTTAAGTATTGTTCTATCAAGGTCTGTGAAGAATTGTGCTGGGATTTTTATGGGGGATTGCATTGAATCTGTATTGCTTTTGACAAGATTGCCATTTTTGCTATGTAGATTCTACTTATCCAGGAGCATGGGAGACCTTTCGATTTTCTGGTATCTTCTTTAATTTCTTTCTTTTAAGATCCAAAGTTCTTGCTATATATGTCTTTCACTTGTTTGGTTACCATTACCCCCAAGACATTTTATGTTGTTTGTGGCCTTTGTAAAGTGCAATGTTTCTCTGATTTCTTTCTCAGCCCCTATATGATCTGTATATAGTAGGGTTACTAATTTTTTTGAGTTAATCTTGTATCCTGACACGTTGATGAAGGTATTTATCAGCTGTAGGAGTTCCCTGGTAGAGTTTCTCTGGTCACTCATGTAAACTATCATATCATCTGTAAATAGTTAAAGTTTGATTTCTTCCTTTCCATTTGTATTCCCTTGATCTCTGTTTGTTTTCTTATTGCTCTAGATAGTACTTCAAGTACAATATTGAAGAGATATGGAGAGAGTGGGCAGCCTTGTCTTGTTCCTGACTTTAGAGGGATCACATTGCATTTCTTTCCATTTAGTTTGATGTTGACTGTTGGTTTACTATAAAATGCTTTTATTATGCTTAGGTATGTTCCTGTTATCCCTGATCTCTCCAAGACCTTTATCATGAAGGGGTGTTGGATTTTTCCAAAGGCTTTTTCAGTGCTAGTGAGATGATCATGTGGTTGCTTCCTTTTCAGTTTGTTTATGGTGGATTACATTGATGGATTTTCGTATGTTGAACCATCCCTACATCCCTGGGATGAAGCCTACTTGGTCATGGTAGATGATTTCTCTGATGTGTTCTTGGATTTGATTTGCCAGTATTTTATTGAGTATTTTTGCATCATTGTTCATGAGAGATATTGGTCTGTAGTTTTGTCTGTTATTTGTGTTTTTGTGTGGCGTGGGTACCAAGGTAATTGTAGCCTGGTAAAAAGAGTTTGGCAATGACCCTTCTGCTTCTAGTGTATGGAACACTTTGAGGAATATTGGTATTAGCTGTTCTTTGAATTTCTGGTAGAATTCTGCACAGAAACCATCTGGCCCTGAGCTTTTTTTGGTTAGGAGACTTTTGATGACTGCTTCAATTTCATTACCAGTTATAGGTTTATTTAAATTGCTTATTTGGTCTTGATTTAATATTGGTAAGTGATATCTATCTAGAAAATTGTTCATTTCCATTAAATTTTCAAATTTTATGGAGTATAGGTTTTTAAGTATGACCTGAAGATTCTCTGTATTTCCTTTATGTCCATTGTTATATCTCTATTTTCATTTCTGATTTTGTTAATTTGCATGTTTTCTCTTTGCTTTTTGTTTAGTTTGGATAGAGGTTTGTCTATCTTGTTGATATTCTTGAAGAAATAACTCTTTGTTATATTGATTCTTTGTATTGTTTTCTTAGTTTCTACCTTATTGATTCCAGCCCCCAAATTGATTATTTCCTGGCATCTACTCCTCAGGGGTGAATTTGTTCTAGAGCTTTCAGTTGTGATGTTAATTCTTTAATGTGATTATTCTCCAGTTTCTTCATGTGGGCACTTAGGGTTATGAACTTTCCTCTTAGCATTGCTTTCAAAGTGTTCCATAAGTTGGGTATGTTGTGTCTTCATTCTTGTTGAATTTTAGGAAGTCTTTAATTTCTTTCTTTCTTTTTTCCTTGACCCAGGAATGTCGCAATTGCACATTGTTCAATTTCCATGAGTTTGTAGGTTTTCTGCAATTTATGTTGTTGTTGTATTCTAAATTTAAAGCATGGTGGTCTGATAAGGTACAGAGATTATTCCAATTTTTTTGAACCTATTGAGGTTTACTATATTGCCAAGTATGTGGTCAATTTTAGAAAAGGTTCCATGTGGCACTGAGAAAAAGGTATATTCTGTGTTTGGATGGAATGTTCTATAAATGTCTGTTAAACCCAATTGGCTCATAACTTCTATTAGTTCCTTTGTTTCTTTGTTAAGCTTCTACCTTATAGTATTGAGAATGGGGTGTTAAAATCTCCCACTATAAGTGTCTGAGGTTTTATGTGAGATTTGAGTTTTAGTAATGTTTCTTTTATGTATGTTGGTGCCTTTGTATTTGGGCCATAGATGTTCAGAATTGAGACTTCATCTTGATGGATTTCTCCTGTGATGAATAAGAAATGACCTTCTTCGTCTCTTTTGATTGATTTTAGTTTAAAGTTTAATTTGTTAGATATTAGTATTGCTATACCTGCTTGTTTCTTGGGCCCATTTGATTGGAAAGTCTTTTCCAAACCCTTAATTCTGAGGTGACATTGTCTTTGAAGTTGAAGTGTGTTTCCTGTATGCAGCAGAAGGATGGATTCTGTCTTCATACCCATTCTGTTAGCCTGTGTGTTTTTATAGGTAAGTTAAACCATTAATATCAAGGGATATTAATGACCATTGTTTGTTAATTCTTGTTTGTGTTGTATTTGTTGTTGCTGTTGGTATTGTATGTGGATTTTCTCCCATTTTTCTTTTGGCTGTTGGTAAAGTAGGGTTATCTATTGCCTATATTTTTGTGGTGTTATTTAATTTCCTTGGTTGGAGTTTTCCTTACAGAACTTTTTATAGGGCTGGATTAGTTGATGTGTATTGTTTAAATCTGGTTTTGTCATGTAATATCTTGGTTTCTTCATCAATAGTGATTGAAAGCTGTGCTGGGTATAGTAGTCTGTGTTGGCATCCATAGTTTCTTGGTGTTGGTAGAGTATCTATTCAGGACCTTCTGGCCTTCAGAGTTTCCATGGAGAAGTCAGATGTAATTCAGACAGGTTTGTCTTTATATGTTACTTGACCTTTTTCCCTTGCTGCTCTTAATATTCTTTCCTTATTCTGTATGTTTGATGTTTTGATTATTATGTGGCCAGGGGATTTTTTTTGTGGACCACTGTATTTGGTGTTCTGTAAGCTTCTTGTACTTTCATTGGCATGTCTTTCTTTAGGTTGAGAAAGTTTTCTTTTATGATTTTGTTGGATATATTTTCTGCACCTTTGAGTTGGGTTTCTTCACCTTCTTCTGTACCTATTATTCTTAGGTTTGGCCTTTTCACAGTGTCCCATATTTCCTGAATATTTTGTGTTAGGGATTTGTTGGAATTAAGATTTTCTTTGGTTGATGTATCTATTTCTCTTAGTGTACCTTCAACACCTGAGATTCTCTTGTCCATCTCTTGTATTCTGTTGGTTATGCTTGCATCTGTAGTTCTGATAGTTTGCCTATCTTTTCTATTTCCAGTATTCCCTCAGACTATTTAAGCTTTCAAGACTTTCATTGTTTAAATTGTCTTTTCCTCTGTTCTTGATTTTTTTTGTTTGTATTTTCTTCCAGTTCCTTAAGGGATTTTCTTATTTCCTCTTTGAGGGTCTCTATTATCTTTATAAAGTTGTTTTTAGGGCTTCATCTGTGTTGAAATGTTCAGGTCTTGCTGGCGTGGGGTCCCTAGACTCTGGTGGAGTCATATTGATCTTTCTGTTGTTGACTGTGTTCTTATACTGTCATCTACCCATCTCTTCCTCCAGTGTATACCAGTAGGGTCTCTCCCTCTCATGGTTGGTAAGGGACCAAGGTTCTCTTCCGGTGCATACAAGCAGGTCCAATACTCCAAAGGCTCTCCTCTCCCAGTGGGTAGTGGATAGACTAGGGTGCTGGCATATTCTGGATGGGCTGGTCTCCTGGAATGGGCTCCCCAGCATGCAGTCCCCAGTCCTCAGGAGGCTCCTAGCAGGGCACTGGAAGGCAGGCTCCTCCTATGGGTGAAGGTGGGACCAGGATGCTGGCAGGCTCTGGATGGGCCAGTCTGATCCACTGGGAACAGCTCCCTCCAACACAGTCCCCAGTCCTCAGGAGTGAGTTCCCCTCTTAATCTCCCACCAATGAATAAAAAATATCTCTTTAATACTCACCCTCTGTTTCTGTGATTTTCCTCCTTTGGATTCTCAAGATACCCTGAAGCCACTGACTCAATAGAAATTTTATGTGACCTGAGTACATGGTGCCTTGTTCTGAGTTAAAACCTATCCAAGTGTCAAAATACTTCATCCCTCTCAAAGATACCCTCATTTTTTCCTGTATCATGATGAGAGATTGTAGTGGTGAATCTATGGCTGTATACATATGTCAAAACTACCAAACTATGCACTTAGATATTGTCTTAGTCACTGTTTACTTGCTACGATGAGATACCATGGCCAGGGCAACTCTTATAAAAAAGAAAGCATTTAACTAAGGACTTGAGTATGGTTTCAGAGAATCCAATATCATCATGGCAGAATCATGGTGGTACATAGGCAGACATGGTGTGGAGAAGTAGCTGAGAGTTATCCTGATCAGCAGGAAATGGGCAGAGACAGTGACACTGGGCCTGTCAAGCGCTTTTGAAACCTCAAAGCCCACTCCCAGTGACACACCTCCTCCAACAAGACCACACCTCCTAATCTCCAAACAGTTCATTAATTAGGGATTAAACATGAAAATATATGAACTTATGGGACCATTTTCATTCAAATTATCACACATATCATCAGTTTACTCTTCAACTAATAATGAGTAGTGACTGAGACGAAGAACCTAGACCTTTTAAATGTAAAATAGAAATTTTGGAGCCACAAAAGGTCAGGGTCACTAATCCATGTTTCTCTCAACAAAGGGTATGAGGCAGTGTTGGTATGCAGTTGTCTTTGGTTATTATGCAAGGAGCAGCAATCAAGTGTTCTAGACCAAAAACAGATTCCAAACCTTTTTATTCGTCTTTCAGTGTTCTAGAAACAATAGTGACAAACGCTTTGCAGTGTCACTTTGACGGAATGTGTAGACACCTGAAATTTGCTCCGTGCACTCTGACTTATCTCCTTCCAGACACTCAACAGGCAGTGTGCATGCCACAGAGTTCTGGAAAGCACACACATTGAGGTGACACCTAACCTGTTTGGATTTCTGGCAACCCTAAACCCTGAGTGTATACACATGGGAGAAAGAAGCTTAAGGTTTGCTCTCTGTGAAATCACTGTTGTGTGTCCTTTGTTGCAAATAATGTTACCCTTGACTACAGTATGGGAAATATTTCTGTGGAGTCATTGGTGCTGTGGGAATTCTGGATTGCAGATGCTGTCAATGAAACGTCTTTAGGGGATACTGAAAATTTGGGCATTTTTCTTCTCTAAGTTTCTACACATGAGTTAAAGAAGCTGGTTCTGGAGGCTGAGTTCCCATTCCAGATCTGCTCCGCAATCCAGTGCATCTCAATCCTGAAGGAGAGAAATCACACCTGCGGCAGTAGGCACTGCATCCACTTTCCTCTGGTTGACCTTGGTTGTCAGGAGCCTCTACTTTCATCTGAGCTACTTGCTGGCTGACAGAGAACCTGTCATAATTATACTGGGCACTATTGTGACATTTTGAGAATTAAAAGATGCTTGTGAAGGTGCAATGGGGTAGTAGATACAAAAAAAGTCAGTGGGCATTACCTTTTCTTCTTTCTCCTGTTATTATGTACATTATGGCATATAGTGAGACAAGTGGCTGACACTTCTAGTAAGAGCCAGTCTATGAAGGACATTGTTCTATTGAGTTGCTTCTGCATTTCAACCCTGACTGCAGTGCCCCTGGGCTCAGCAGATACCCCTGTGTGTGTGTTTGGTCTTCATTTTTGTAGCATTAGCATTCAAACTAGGAGGGTAAAGATCTTGCATGATACTTATTAAATGTCTGTCCTTGAAAATAATACAATTATGTTTAACAAGCTAGCCTGCATGTATGTGCGTTATATATTTAAACACTTATTTTGATAGTAAAGTATAAAATATAGCATGAATTTCATCAGTAATAATATTTTTCACCTTATTTTTCATGTCATAGAATGCTGCTTATGTGTATCCTATTGGTTTTTAATATTAAGCAGTTCATATTTTTTTATTTTAATTTGACCTTGGGTGTAATAAGTACAGTATTTGGCATATTTGTAGCAATTTTATTTTATTTTTTAAATACAAATAAAACTTTATTTAAAATGCAGCTCACCTGGCTCAGTGATTTCCAAGCATCAAGGGGCAGAATCCTCAGAATTAAGAGGACGTGGTGCAGGCCTGTAAATCTAAAACTTTGGAGGTAGAGGCAGTAGAATCAAGAGTCTAAGGTTAGTTTTAGCTCCATAGCAAGTTGGAGGCCAGCCCGGGCTATGTAAGATCCTGTCTCAAAACAAACAAACAAACAAACAAACAAACAACTAAATAAATAGAATCCTCCTGCAAAAGAATGAAGCTTTTTTTCCCCTCTTCATTGTCACCATTTTGTACTTCACCCCTCTGAGCCTTAGGTCTGCTTTATTTTGGGAAATTAAAGCAACAAATAAAAGTGTAATAGCAATTTTAATTTTAAAGTCAAAATATTTGAAACTAGATGGGTGTGTTGGCTCATGCCTGTAACTACAGTGTTTAGGAAGCAGAGGCAAGAGGATTTCTAAGTCTGGGTCCAGCCTGGGCTACATAGTAAGTTCAAGGATAGCCTATTCTAAAGAGTGAGACCCTGTCTCAAAAAAACAAAGTCTCAAAAAAAAACAAAGGTGGTGGCACATGCCTTTAATCTCAGAACTCGGGAGGTAGAGACAGGAGGATTTCTGTGAGTGTGAGGCCAGTCTGGTCTACAGAGCGAGTTCCAGGACATCTAGAGCTACATAGAGAAATCCTGTCTCAAAAAACAAACGAATGAATAAAAGAAATAATGAATGAAAGAGAGAGAGGCAGAGAGACAGAGAGAGAGAGAAAGAAAGAAAGAAAAAGAAAGGAAAGAAAAAAGAAAGGAAGGAAGAAAGAAAGAAAGAAAGAGAAGAACTCTAAATCAGGTCAAACAAACTATTTGGGTCTTATTAGAGTTCAGTTCTGAAAATATGGAAATAAAGGACCACAATAACAATTTTCTGGTTTTATAAAAGCCACTTTGTGAGTAAAGTTTGCATGCATGCAAAACATGTCCAAGTCTCCCTTAATCTGGGTCCTTATTTGGCTCCTTTTGAGGGGACTTGCTGGGTGGCTTGCTTTCCTACCCCCTGGTGGTTTTAGGATGTAAGTTTTTTCTTTACCTTGACTATGAGTGGAGCCTATGACTGTACTGTTTAGATGTAGCTAACACACCAAATCAACTGGTTTTAAGTCAATCAAAAAGATTATCCAGATGGACTTGATTTATAGGTGAAAAGCTCTTAAAAGAGGAACGGTCTCTCACCCTGCTGGTTTTGAATAAATAAACTGTCATGAAGTAAGTGACCACTGAAGAAACCCACATTGCAAAGTACTGTGGCTTTTTAGGAGCTAAGGGTTGCCTCTGAGGAGAAACTCATGTTTTCAGTCTCCCAGCTGCAGGTGAATTCTCTTCCTTACCCTAGTGCTGTTCCCATCATAGGGGAAGCTCTACAGGTTTGGAAATTATAGAGAGCAGATGTGGAGAAAACTTTCCCGAGCCAACATAACCAGGTTTTTGAACAAAACACAAGGTCACCAGGTATCACCAGTCAGCTGTACAAAATTAGTTATTTCGTCTCCCTCAGGTGCAGTTAGTTATCTAGTGACTCAGCTCAAACATGGGATCTTGTTGGGCAAAATGAACTGTTTTCTTCCTGAAGATCCTTCAACACAACTCTTTAGGATGCATTGGATACATAAGCGCTTATTGGTAGAGGTTACACACTGTATGCGCAGAGAAATACAAGCCACATCGTCCTTCTGCAGTCATTCCCTTGTTCAGCTCTTTACTGTTTGTCTTCTTTAAGGGGTAACCGATCACTGGAGGGCAGGCTGTTCTCTTACACCCTTGATCCAATGTCTAGAGCAAAAATGGAATTTAATAAAAACACAGGAATACATACACATTTCAGCATATACTGGAAACGCCTAAATTTTTGTAGTTAGAGTGTAAGAGACACTCACGCTTTTCTTTATTTCCTTAACTGTTGAACAAGGAACAGTTTTAGATGCCAGTATTATACATTTTAGTAGGCTCTGAATTCTGTCTGTGACATTATGTTGTAAAACTTATTTTTTTTTATATATGTGTATGTGTATGTCCTCATCTGTGCATTATAAAGAATTTCTCAAATAATTTTTCTAAAAAAGAACTGCTTGACACATGGAAACCAATTATTTTACTTCTTATTTTTCAATTTTGACATTTCTTAGCTTGATTGACCCACAAGTTTTAATTTTCATTTATGAAAGTAGGAGCCTAATATTTTCTCTTCTTTTCATGGGCATGATATGCTAACAATTTTTAATTAATGCCTTGGTTTTCATACCCCAATTTTACGTTGCACAAAATACTATTGTGCGTAGTTAATGATTTGAGTTCAAAACAAAGTCAGATATTTCTGTTGTCATTATGTGAGAAATTCACTAATGTTTTTAACATTCTCAGTGTAACAAAACGCTGCAAAGAAAATTGTACTTATCCAAAGAGAAAAGTGGAAGGTACATCTTATGCATTTTTTTCTTGCCAATATCACAATGGCATCATTTCCATCTCAAAGAACCAAACATTATCTGCATTAAGTCTAGGTATGCTGCCTGTACAGTTCCTTGCATGTTTAAAGGTAGCCGCCAACATACTCTCTGTGGGCAATCGACCTCATTCTGGAAAGCCAGCTCAATTCTTTTCGAATGAAATTGCAACCTAGTTAACACTAAGTATTCCTTTAGAAACAGAATGGAAGAGTGAAGATTAAAAAAGAAAACGTTCCCAAACGTGGTTTGAAGTTTTAAAGAGACATACAAAGAAGAGCAGAATAGGGATTTTCATTTTAACAGAGGAAAGTGGGTACTGCTCGCTTGAAATGCTGCAATTTCTCCAGAGAGTAATCCAAAAATGTATTTAGACCATTGATAGCAAAGTTCACAGCAAGTTTCTTCACAACACAACTTCGTCTCTTTTTAACTATTACTTAGGAGTAACTGTAATGGCAGGATGAGGAAAATACTCTGATAGCAGAAAGTGTTTTCCTGGCCCTGTCGTCTAAGTCTGCATGATCACAGCCCATCATTCTAGCAAGGCTTGGGTTGCTCTAAGGATGTTTTAGTCCTTCCTAAAAATATTATGCTGCAAAATCAATTACAATATTCTGAAGCACAAATTGTAGTGAATGAATATTTACACATTAGGTTTTCTCGAAAATTATTTTTGAACTCAGAAGTAGCCTTAAATGGATAGGGTAGTCTTTCATCTACTTAACTTTTTTTTTTTTAAAGAAAAAATATGGAACAGTTTGTGCGTTTTCGTATTGTCCTTGAATAGGAGCCATGGTAATTTTCTCTATATTACTCCAATTTTAGTGTATGTGCTGCCAAAGGAGTATATTTGTCGCTTAAAATTTAAGAGAAATCAAAATACTTAGCTCTACCCTTTTTTGTGGCACTTCCTTATCTCACAAAGGGGTGATAGCGAGAACCACTACCATAACAAAGCCTTAAGATGAGTCTTTGAAGCCAGGTGTGCAGGTGAATACCTATAATCTCAGGACTCCCTGACACTGAGGCAAGACCCTGTCTCAAATAAACAAAAACAAATAGAATAGAAAAGCATGTTTGAAAAACATGAGTTTTAAATTGTTTTCTTTTGTTTGGGTCTGGAGATTAAAGCCAAGGCCTTTAACAGGCTAAGCAAGTACAGGAAGGAGTACTGAGCCACACCTAGAGCCCTGAGTCTTGTAAATTCTTAACTAAAATTATCTGGTGAAATACTTGATATTTCATACCTATATCTATATCTATATCTATATCTATATATCTATATATATATGTTATTTTCACACTAGCAAGATTTATTTTTATGAGAAAAATATATATGTAGAACTGGCAAATATATTTTGACTTGAATACAAAATGCTAATTGGTGCTAATATTTTCTGGTGTTGTAGATGTAAATGCTTATTTTCATTTAAATTAAATTATTTTTATTAATCATGTGTGTTCAAAATGTCACATGTGTAGAGGACAGATCCTTCCTGGGATCTGGGGTTGAGCTGAGGTCTTCAGGCTTGGTGGCAAGCACCGTTACCTTCTCAATCTTCTCACTGGTCCTAAATTCAACTATTGTTAATTGATAATTACTAAACTTCCAAAACCTAACTACTAGTGAGTTTTGATATGGTCTATTATATAACACTTATTATATTCATGTGAGCAACAAAATAAGGATATGAACAATTTCTTTTAGGGGATGATACTTCATGCACCTGGGATCCCAGCATTTGGAACACTGAGGCAGAAAAAGTCAAAACAATGATAATAATGAGTAAAGTAAATAAAATAAAGACAAAACAGCAAGTGCTGCGCAAGGAAAGCAACTTAGAAAGAGCCCTTTTCCAACTAGACCAGCCATGCTTCAGCTTTCTGATTCAGAAGAACATGCATATTTCTTGTTCATGCATAAATTGCCTCAGAGTTGGACACAGAAAGAGCAGCATTATGGTCAGGCCTTGCTTGCTGTGCTGTGGACAATGTGCCCAAGTGTGGAAGCCAGATGACCTCAGTGCTCCCCCCTCCCTTGATGGGTAGCATAGTCTAGTGACTCAATATCTCTGTCTTGTGTTTGTCATTTCTAACACGGAGACAAAATCTTCTATAGCCCAACGCTTGCTTTTCACTGCCCTGTCCCAGGTAAGCACTCAGGGCTAGTGCTGCTAGTGCTGTTGTCATTACAGGGTAGTTAGTGCTTTACGATTTTACCAACCAAGCATGTCCACGCAGTCTTTCATTTGAGAGAGGCCCCTGGGTGAAACCACACAACTTTTATGACAGAACTGTGTACAAGTATTTAATAGGCATTATCGTTACTTAACTTGCTCAGCTCGAAAGAGGAGAGATTTTATTACTCTTGTTTCCATGGACGCTCTCAATGCATTAAAGGTATAAAAGTACTTTTTTTTTTTTCACTTAAATTCAGTCTAACTTCAAACCATTCGAAGACACAATTTCATTCACTCACCCTTGTCAAGTTTTATTCTCCAAACCTATCTTTTATCCCCACTTTACGGATGGGAAAGAGAAATGTGTGATGACTCTCCCACGGCTAGAGGACACTGAGCCCCGCACCTCACCCTCACTTCCGTTGGAACGTGACACGCACTGGCTTTGCACTATCCTGAACATTTCCAATCTTGTTTATAAGCTTCTCAATGCAGAGAAATGAAAAGAAGGCATCGATACAGCGGTGGTGCGAAGCCTTTGGTAGCGGCCTTGCCATCCAGCCTCAGCCGTTTATGCCTTTAATCTTCTCAGTGACCGGCAAGTGTTAAAACCATCTTTAAAAGTACCTTGTAACCTTCAACCTGAAGAAGAAGAAAAATGGCTCAGGGAGCAGTTAAAAGCCCCATTATAAGTTGAGTCTTTTTTTTTTCTTTCTTTTTTTTTTTTTTATGAGATTTTTCTGAAAGCACTCACTTTTTACCCAAAGATTGAAACTTTTTTCCCCCCCCTTCTAGTCTGGATGGAGTTAGATTCTTACCAGAGGAAGCAAAGTAATGCTAGTGAGAGCTGAGGCAAGACCTAAGAGGGCATTTCTAGAAAGCACATACCAACTGCTGTGTTTGCTGGTACCAAAACATGCTGCTGCTCGGAGTGGGGACCAATTTGCATACTCAGCAAAAATACCTGCCTGCAGTTTCGCTCACTGACACATTTCATATATATATATGACATATATATATATATATATATATATTCAATTTTATTTATTTTCTTCTTCTGGTTCCAGAAAGTGTTTCAAAAATCTTTCTGGGAAAGGGGGACATACGTAGAGAACCGGTAGTTCTATTTTGGTTTATATGACTTATATACATTGTTCTTTCTGAACATATAATTAGGTGTTTAACTTAAAACAGAACCTGTGACTTCAATAATCCCAAGACACAGGCTTAAGACATTAACCATTTTGGGGTCTGGTGGTGAATATTAGAAACGCTTTCAATCACAAAAGTATAATTGATTGTACAGAAAGAATTTCATGGGATCATTAAGAAAGCATGGAGAACAGTATCTTCTGCAAATAAAATCTGATTTCCAAAATTGTGATTGTTTTTGTAAAAACGCTTCTATCTCAAGAAACATACTGCTTTTTAACTTTTGAGTAAGGTAGGGAGGAAAGGGTCTTTAATTTGGGTGTTTACCCAGAGCACATATTCTGAAAAGGAAGAATCAAATCTTTGAATGTTTTGTTGCTTAGCACGTCATAGGCAAATCTGGAGGCAAAACCAAGTGGAAAGGGAAATAAACTAATGACACCAAGAAAGAAAGCAGACTTAGCCAAGGCATCAATAAATTCCTGTAACCCCCAAAGCCTGAATACCCTCAGGAAACAGCAAAATGCTTGGCAGGGCTTGCTTAGCAATCTCTCTTTAGCTGAAAAATAAAAACAAATGCACTTCTTGGTCTCATTCTGAGAATATCTTAGAAGAACTAATGAAAACAGACTGATCCGTTGTATACTTCACGAGAGTAAATATTCACAAGGCATTCTGTGGCCATTTTTAGTAAGAGAATGAACAGGTGGCTTCTGGGATCACTCTCCTCTTTTGTCCGTTTTTGGTGTCTTAGAGACTGATTTGTTTGGCTTTGACTGCAGCTGAGGTAAAGGCATTACAGATCCATTACTTTCCAGCCTGCCTGGTTGGGTTTTGTCTCTGCATTTATCTGTCTTTTCACATGGTGCTCAGACTGCAGCTCGGGCCTGAGCACATGGAGAAAAACCTATTGTGCTAAACTCTTACCTCTCTTGCAGAGGATAGGTTACTGTCCCCTCAGGGGAGCTGTTCTGTTAGGAGAGGTGTAAGTAACTGAATTAGATGAAACCAGGCATTTAGAAAGCCACCAGATGTATCTGGCTAAGTTTTTAAAGTAAAATGCCAGACAATTTATATGAATCATACAGCAATTAGGAAAATAATGACATGAAAGAATGTACATATGGAAGGTGTGTATGGTTTCTTAAAAGACTGAAGTATTTGAAATTTCCTGTTGTGATCAGTGTACTAATTGGTTTATGATTGCTGGCCATCAGTCAATCTTGGTTAAGCCCTTCCCCCCATTTCTAATGAATAGTTAATTAGATGAACGATATCACCCTTGTTCTCAGAACCACTTCTTATCAAATGTTTGAGCTACAGTAAAACACAAAAGTGTATTTTTTTCTTTTTTTGTCAAGTCTAGCTGAGAAAGTCTTTGATAGACCCCTTCTCTGTCCAAATAGTTCCTTGATTTGAAATATTTTAGCATTAAATAGTAGACTTATTGTAAATCCTTTGCCTTTTAAAGTATGTTTTTAAAGTTATATAAATGTATAGGTTGGAAATACTTGGGTAAAGTTTATCTAGATTCAAAGGTTAACTTGACTTAAACACAACCTGAATCAAATGTCATAAAATTCTCTGAATATACTGGGCTATGTGAGCCACTCTTAATGGTGGTGATAACATATTAGAAAACTTGTCAAAGCATAATCAAAGCTGCTGAAGGGGGTGTAGTCAAGGCTGCCAAAGACCCTGTGCCTGTCATGATGTCACCCACATGCCCGGCAACCTCATTGCAGAGCACAACGTAATTTGTCTCATGTTTTATGCCCTAGTGCCTCCTTCGAATCACCACTCTGGCATTTGGGAACCATTACTAAGTGAACTGAAGGTTACTGGAACACAAAGCATTGTTAGTTGTGACAGATGACCTAAAAACCAAGATGGCTACTAACCCAACTCACAGAAGAGGCTGCAGGGGGATGGTGTGAGATTTCACCACACTGCTTGGAGTGGTATCTAGTTGAAAACTTACTGTTTACATCTGGATTTTCCCATTTAATATTTAGGAGCATGACTGACCATGAACAATTGAAACAATGAAAATAAACCAGGTAGGAACTCTACTGTATCAGCTGCTTAGAATCGTGTTTTGAGTAAGACAACCCAGTTACATGCTAGATGTCTTTTTAGTGCAGAAATGGATTTGTGCTTTAGTAGTTACAATGTTTTCTAAATATATTAAAATTTAAATACATTTTTCTATCACACCATCCATGAAGCCCGGGATCATGCATCTGTCTAGGAGTTCTCTGTCGGTGAGCTCCAGCCTCAGTTGTAAATACATTTTTTTACATTATAATGCTATGTTAGTGTTTCAAACATATAATGGCTAAACAATATTTTCAGCAGCTACCAAATTAAATAATTATTTGGAAAGTCTGTACATAGAACAATCTGAATTCTTTGTAGGAGAGAATCCAGGATCCAGAATGATGAATAAACACCATTATTGCTATTGCAAACAGCTACTTAGGGAATTTGCTCCCAATTAACCTTATAGACAAATGAAAATTCATCCTCTAAAAATGAACACGTTTATTTCTCTAAATATGTAAATTCCTCAGCATTTTTACAATGCTGAGATAAACTATTTCAATCTATATTTATGGACCAGAGTTGGAAACAATTTCCCTCTCCTTTATAAACAGCCTTGACTACCTACTCTGAGTTCAAAACCGCCTTAAGACGTGCCATATTTTTGGTATACAAAAGGCATTCTAAAATTGTATTATGCAGTTATTGTGCTGAGAGAGTGACCCTTGCCATGCTTTGTTTACCGAACGTCAAATTTTCATTCGTATTACAGCTGTGTACCAGGGCAGTTTCGGTTCTGTATGAAGGGCAACTAATGCACAAAACAGTCAAGCCACAGAGCAGTAATTAGTCTGGGAAAGATCAAAGTGTGCTCTTCTGAATCCAGCCGATTTGCTCTGGGTGTGCAGAACCAATAGTCTTTCTTTGCTAGGGTCTCTTATTAATTTTGCTTTCGTTCGTTGTGGAGCAGCTGCTTTGCCATCAATCCAACATCCTGCTTAAAAAAAAGAAATCCATTTTGATGCCACAAATGCAATTTCAATGGGTTTAGGAATAATAACCAGTCCCCCCTCCTCACCCCACTTCTAGAAAATAGAAACTCAGAATGAAAGTTTTCAGTGTGTTCAATGTGAAAGAGAGCAGCGTAGGCGCTGCTTGGATCCATGTTCTAGAAAAGGCAGCAAACGTGGCTTGGAAACATTTCTGCTGTTTGTGCTGTAAATCTGCCCTACCCTTGCCACCATATGCTTGCCATTTTCTTCTCAGTGGGCATTCTTTTCCTTCTTTGGGGGCACATTGTGACTTTTTACTGAAAAAAATATTTAATAGCCCAAATTATTGATTAAAGTCAACTAACAAGGAAAAAAAAAAATACCTTAAACTGATGAATAGCTTACACAACCAAGGATGAATGTAGTAAAATAATCTGGAACACTTGCTTTTTCCTTGTTGTAATTATGATTTTTAAGCAGCTATGGAGGTAGTTGAGGTTGCTAAATAAGCCTCATCACAGGAAGTGAGTGGGTAGATAAGCAGGGTCGGAGGTGGGGTGGGAAAAGGTGGGCATCATAGCTTATAAAGGAGTGTGTGCTGAGAGCCAGTCATGTGGTCTCTACTGAGTGCCCCTCCCCCATCTGGGAGCCCCTCCCCCATCTGGGAGCCCCTCCCCTGTCATGTCATCTGTGCATTCCTCTCCTCAGGGTGTCCCTTTTCCTTTGAGGGTTCTGCGTAAAGGTGTAGAGAGATAAGTTGTTTATTTATTCCTATGGACACGACAGCTTTCTGTAACCATTGCCTTCTCTTCTGCCCAGTATCTCATAATTATATATTCAAATATGTTTACACATAAAAAGTACATTTATAAGTAAATTTTTTAGGTAGTGTTAATATACATTATTTTGACAAGAATATTTTCTGTGTCTAGCATTGTAATAACTTGCTTCTTCTTTTCTTACTTTCTCCTTTGTTCTTGCGACAGGGTCTCACTGTGCGTTCCAGGCTGGCTTTAGCTTCAGCCTCCTAGGTGTTGAGATTACAGACATGTGACACCATGCCAGGGTGTAATTTGCCTGTCTTCCCAACAGAACATTTAAATTTGATTTTGAGTTATAGTCCATTCCAACCATGTGCCAATTTTCATTTTGGAGTCATAGTCTCTAACTGGATAGACACTAAAATATTGCCAAACAAAACAAAAAAAAAAGCAATGATATGCATAATTAACATAATGGAGAGGAGCACATACAGGTAATTTACTGTAATTGACTAGTGAACAAATCTGTACTGTCCGTGGAAACGGCCAGTCATGCTCCTTCTGGAAGCATTAATTGGTCAGGAATTGAATGGTTTCGTGAAGGGACAAAATTATTTCACAGCAACGTTAGGGTGCCCCTTTTCTCATGAGGCAGGTACAAACCAGGCACCATCTGTTGATTCGATTTTGAACAAACCATGACCTTACTGAGTGAACTTGAGCTTCATGGCTTTTCATCCTTGTATGTTGTTTGGCATCTTACCAGAACTATTGTTACCTCGGGAGTTCTGTATTCTTTCCACCTAAGGTACTGGAGAGGTCAATTCCAAATATTATTGTCAGTGCTGATGGCAACTTATCCATATCAGACTTGAAACAAATATATTTAGCCTCCACATAGCTACTTTAATTCAAATGATGCCTCATCAATTACCTTTATCCAGCATTATCTAGGGCTTTGACTGAATTTTTCTATAAGACCCCTAAAATCACCTCAGGATGGTCACACAGTCTCTGTTAGAACATTCTGAAAATGTTTGGGCTGAGAATTTTTAAAGAATGGTATTGAGAGAAGTGAGAGGTTCCATCAAACTCAATGGATGTTTTCCCAGAAACTGATTTCACAGCTGTATAGTCTTGTTATCAGCCAAGACTAAATTAGTGAGAGGGTGTGTAGCATGTATATTTCCGCCAGCCCGCCAGCCCGCCAGTCTGGGCCCACAGCCGCGCCAGCCCCAAATAACACTCAGAGACTCTGTATTTGATACAATCCTGTTGGCCAATTATCATTATTGTTTATGGGCTAGCTCTGCCTTAATTATTAACCCATTTCTACTTATCAAGTATTTCCACGTGGTCGTCTTATGGGGAGCCGCGGCAGGCGTGCTGCTTCTTCCCCGGGCTACATCTCCACTCCTCCCTACTGCTTCCTCTTTCCTCCTTGACTCCTAGCCCCACCTATCTTGCTATCTCATTGGCCACAGGTCTTTATTAACCAGTATGAGAAACATATATACAGAATAACATCTCCCATCAAGGGTGGTTTGTAAATCTCTGCAAAAGTAACTGTGCTTGCCAAGCCAGCAAGGCAACATAACAGAAAACACACAAGCTTGGGAGGGAAAGGAGAATAACTCTCTGTCTCTCTCTCCCTCTCTTCTTCCCTCCCCCTCTCCTTCCTTCCTTCTCTCTCTCCCTTCATGTATTTTTCCATCCCTTTCTCTTCCTTTCTTTCTCTTTTCCTCCTTTTTTTTTCTTTTTGTAGTGTTGAGGATAATCTGGCATTTCGCTTTCACAGAAAATGTAAGACAGGAGTTATTGAAGTTAACAATAGAATTAAATGTGTTAACAGTTATTGAAGTTAACAATAGAATTAAATATGTTGTTAAATTGAATCTAATATAACGACATGAACAAAAACATCTACACTTTCACCAACTGCACTGGATAATTTTTTTTTTTGTCAACTTGATACAAGCTAGTTCACCTGAGAAGAGGGAACATCAACTGAGAAAATGCCTTCATCAGATTGCCTGTAGGCAAGTGTTTGGGGGCATTTTCTTGAATTTTTGATGGTTGGAGGCTCCAGCCAGATATGGCTAGATATGGGTAGTGACTCTGGATTGTATACAAAAACCATCTGAGTGGGTCATTAGGAACACCCCAGTCAGTAACTCTCCTCCACAGCCTCTGCTTCAGTTCCTGCCTCCAAGTTCCTGCTCTGAGGCTCTGCCCCGATTTTCCTCAGTGATGGACTTTGATGTGGACATATAAGCCAAATGAGCTATTTTTTCCCTCAAGTTACATTTGGTCATGGTGTTTTTATCACATGCAAACTATGATACTAATTAAAATATGATGGAAAAATATGATGACTTTTATTATGGCTACAAAACTTGAAGTATATGGAAAATGATTGAATGAAATATGGAAAATATAGAAAATTATATACTTTGTGCTACCTGTAAGAACATTTGGAGAACACCTACCTAACATGTATGTGTTTACTGACTTTTCGTGTGTGTGTGTGTGTGTGTGTGTGTGTGTGTGTGTGTGTGTGTGTGTACAGCTGCATATGTGCCACTGCATATCTATGTGGGCCAGGGGACAACTTTTGGTGTTGGTCTTTGCTGTCTAGCTGGTTTGAGGCAGATTCTCTTTCTTGTTCCTTGCTTTGTTAGGTTAGTAATCATTTAGGGGAGTCTATGTATTGATCTGCAGGTATCTGGGGACTGTCCTTTTTCTGCCTCCCAACTCAGCATTGGAGCATGGGATTATAGATGTTACCATACCCAGCTAGCTTTATGTGGGCTCTGGGTTTGAACTCAGGTCCTTGCACTTGCACAGTAAGCATTTTACTCTCTGAGCCAACTCTTCAGCCATGGTTACAGATTTTTTTTTTACATGATAAAACATATATAAACCAGACTTTAAAAAAAGGATGAAATAAAAAAAGTTGAAATTAGTTAGGCATGATGGCACTCATTTATTAATATTTCCACACCCTGATGGCAGAGGCAGGAAGATCTGGAAGTGGAGATTAGCCTGGCTACAAGGTAGGTGAGTTTAAGGCCAGCCCAAAGTAGTTACACAGTGGGACTCTGTCTTGAGAAATCAAGGGCGGGGCATGGACCTCAGTTGTAGAGTGCTTACCTGGCAGATGCATAGAGCTGGGCTCAGTCCCAACACAGAAAACAACCAACCCATTCAAACATTATTCAGTAATACCAGTTAAAACAGCTAATCTATCTTTTATAAAATGTGACATTTAAAAATAACTTTTTAATATAGTGATTCAAATTTAATTTATTTTGATGCTGGTGATCACTGCAGTATTTAAAGAGATGATGGCTCAAAAATAAGTAGAATTGCATTATTGTCTATACCTAAAACACAATTCGTACTTTTCAGTACTTTCAATTACTTATTTTCCCAGAAATTCTCTTTCCTTTGTTTCAGTCAATGCTTTTGTGAACTAAAGAATGATAGTGCAGTATTTTAAGCAGCAAAACTCCTAAACTTTTAAAAAAAATTTTTTTATTAATAATATAATTTAAAAATTTTACATGTCAATCCCAGTTTTCTCTTACTCCCTCCCTCCCTCTTACCCTCTTTCCCCCCTTCAATGCACCCTGACCACTCTCCCTCCCATCTCCCCACCCCCATTCCACATGTAAGGCTATGCTATCCAGGTAAAATAAAACTTTGGGATATATTAGAAATTTTCATTGTTATGCCTTAAGGGACAGGGACATGAAAATTTCTCTCTCCTCTTTTTGGTAATGATATATCAGTGGAAGTGTAGCCATTTTGAAAACTTCTATATTTACACATCGATGTCCAGCTATGCCACCCCACAGAGATCCTTACACAGCCATATTTACTGTTGCTCTATTCTCAAACAGACACAGCTTAGATGTCCATCAATGGACGGACAGATAGCAATAATGTAATGTAACAATGGGATTTTATTCATCTGTGAAGATAAAGTTATGACATTTGCAGGAAAATAGATGGAACTCATTTACTGTTCTAGTAGTCATGAAACTGGGAGAGCAGTACCTCAAAATAAGGTGGATTAAAGTCTCATGCAATAGCCAGCTTTATTCAGAGCATCAGACAATTTACAGTCTGAGGATTAAGAAGAGTCACCCAAGTATAGTGTACAGTCACAAGGACAAACCACGCGTGGCAAAAGCATTTTTCCATAGAGGCCTATGAATCACGACGCCCAGAGTAAACTCACTCTTAGCCTCTACACCTGGGAGGAGCAGGGAACACATTCTGTGTTTTTGAGGAAACTCTTGTTTTGTTTTGTTGGAGTTTTCTCACAAGCACCGAGAATTCTCACAGGACTCCATTCTTGAGCTGTGTTCTGACAAACTCAGAGGATACATCCCACATGTTTTCTTTTGTATGCTGATTCTATATATTAATTTTCATATACATATTTACACATGTGCAAGCACACACACACACACACACCACACACACACACACACACACACACACACACACACACATTATTCCTTTTTGCTTTTTGTAGTGTTAGAGGTTGTACACAGGGCCTCACCCCGGGCAAGTGCTGTGCCGCTGGGCCTCAGCCAGAGTCTTGAGTAATAATAAGATTTTAAAGGCAATTTCCCACTTCACCACAGACTTCTCTTTTTATAAAGTGGATCCCACAAATCACATTCATCAGCTTCATCTTTTTTCATACATAACTTATAGACATCCTATGTCATGCATTTCATTATGGTACCTCAGTGATGGAGTATGGCCAGGAATTATAAGTCAAATAAATCCTTCCCAAGTTGCTTTTGGTCAAAGCTATAGTATTCTTTTATTATTAAGTAAAAATATTGTGAAAGGAATTTCTAATTTTTTTTTAAAATTTAGTTAAGGTTTGTAAAGTCTTCATTGCCCATATATATGTAGACACGTATTTCAAGTAGTCCTTTTCATAGCTGTAATTGTGGTCACTTGCTTGACAGAGCTCAGTTGTGAGCACTTTTACCAAGTGGAGACTGCAGTGAACAGTAAAAAGATCAACCATGCCTTTTCTCCTAGCTGCCTTTATTCTTACCTTTGAGTTCTCTTCAGCTTTGCATGTCTCTGAAGAAATCTTTTAAAGTGTTTTAAATACTATAATCCACGTATCAATTAATTTGCACTATAAAAGCAATGTGTTATGATGATAATAATGAAGGAAGGAGTTGATGGGGAACTGTCTGGCCCTACAATTTTCTGGTAGGATTCTTTGGTTACCAAGTATGGCATGCAGCAGTTTGATATTGATAACTGTTGATGTTGCCATTGACAATGTAAATGAAATGCTAGTGAAACGTAATATTCTTCTTGTATCCATTTTTAAAAATAAAACAAGAAGTATCAGTTCTAACAGTTTATTCAAATAGATTGTCTTGTGTACAGCCTATGATTTGAACACCTCAGTTTGAAGACCAGTAGACTATGGGCCTTTGTTCTGAACATATTTGGGGATAGTCTTGACTCTTCCTATAGATCAGTGGCTTCTTAAAAATCACAAATGTCTAATTTATCATTGCATCTCCAGCATATAGCCCTAGTCAAGATGCAACCATGCTGACTGAATTAATTATTAAGGTAACACTACTTTGGTCAGAGAAGAGAATTGTGTTTAGTGATTTTTGAAGAAGAACTCAAGGAACTGACATATATTCAGAGGGAAAGAATTGTAAACTTTGTCAAGACAATAATTCTAGCCTGAGGCTACTGTAAGCAATAACCCACAGGAGGAATTTGGTGCTAGTGTACAGAAGATTTATCTAACAATTAGCGTTGTCTGGATATGGATGGGTGGCTTTTGAGTATGGTTTCTTACTCTTGGAGGTGTTGAAATAGCCTCGATGGCTAGCCACCTCCAACAGGCTGAAGACAGGCTTAATGCACTCGTAGGGATTGCAGTGAATGGAGAAGAATTTAGATCATCTTTGGATTATAAATGATGGGTGAGATTTGAACCCATTTGGTATGTCTGGTGATAGAACTAAACTTTAATAGATGAGGCTATGGTAAGCAAACAACTTCTCTGTAATCCTGAGTTTGGATCTCACTGAGACACTATGGTAACTCTGCCCTGCTTACTCCTGAGCTAAGTGGCTATGCAGGGTTTTAAGCACACACTGATGCTCTTATTTTCTCCCTTTGTTAGTGTAACTACAAACATCTACCTTGCCTCCTCTGTTCATCTTAGAAGCAGTCTACTGTCAGCTTGTCCAACCGGTGTTTTAAAATTTATAGTTTGATAGCCTATAACAAAATGATGTCTCCTGAGTGTTAGAGTCTTCTTAATCATCCATTTATTACAATTGCTTGAGATAGAATTGAATCAGTTGAACTCAGGATATAATAATAAACACAAGTAGGTTAAATATTATAGATAATAGGCTAAATATATAGATAACATTAATTGTAACTTTTTCTTTGTGTGTGTGTGGTATGTATTTATTTTAGAATCAGGGTCTTACTATGTAGTCCACACTAGCCTTTAACTTATAATCCTCCTGCCTCAGTTTCCTGAGTGCTGGAATTGCAGTTGTGTGCTGCCATTTCCTGCTTAGTTACAAAACCTTTAAAAGTGCATGAATCTTATAACATGACAACCAAGGCTTAGTATATTAATAGAGTCTTCTCTAAATGCTGCACAACTAATTGATTTCTGAATGAAGGCTACAACCAACTGCATCTAACTCCCCTTCTGGAGTTTGTCCGCTTGACCACACTGCCTGGACATTACGATGCTGTTCCTGCTGGGAAGGATTCTGGCAGGCTCATATAGGTACTTGACAAATCAGAAACAGAGAATAATGAAAGTAGAGTGAAGTGCAATCTATGTGTTCTAGCTGAGGAATCGTTCTGAAGGCTAAGAAAGGGAGGAATCACAGGCCACAGGACATGGGATGTAATCATGGCCTGGAAGATCTGGAAGACTTCCTTCACAGCAACTCTGAAAATACTTAGGAAAGATAATGAACATTATTATTATTATTTGCTATTATTATTTCCCAATAACACGTTAGCTTTGTCCACACCATCAGTACCCTTCCCCCTCTTTTTTTTCCCTGTGTTCTCACTGCTGCCTCTCATACTGCCCAATAGGACAAGGCATCCAATTGCAGCAAATTCTTATACATTCCAAGTTACCCCACACAAACAGGTCACCATGGTAACCAAACAAAAAGGGACTAGAAAACATTAGCAAAGTATTTACTTATGTCTGGTCGGCTCTGCATGGTTTTCTTAAGAGCTATTTCGGGTTTTCTTTTAGGTTTGAGTGTTGGTTACTGCTTGCTTTTTTAAGTTGAAGTCTTTACCAGATCTTTTAATATAGAAAATTGTACTAAACCATGAAGTCAATTTACTGCTTTTATCGGAACATATAAATTTTAATTATAAATATCGATTTAGTAATAGCCCAGAACCTATTCAACTTCTGGCCATGGAACCTGGAGAAACAGAGGGCTCATTTGACCATGGTAAAGAGTCCTAAGAAAAATACCATAGAGGGAAGGGAGAGTAGTCTTGAAGTGATTGCATTAAGGGGGCTGCTATTTGTGTCTGCTATGTTCGTTACAAAGCAAAGAGATTGCATTGCTACTTGTTATATGTCACCGACAAATGACCATGTTAATGATACAATGTCCTCTACCTAGTTTTAATCCTTTGGTGATAGAAGGTTTTGATGGTGAAACAGATTATGAAACAGAGCCATTTAGGCTCATAACATATATCTACCATTTCCTGGATTGGGCAATAAGACCACTCTCTTCATCCCTATTATTGTCTTGGTACCCCTTTGAAGTGCAAAAGCGTTACAACTTCAAAGGCAGTCCAGGAAGATGACAACTGCAGCTTATGGCTCTGGAGGGACAGACAAACCTGTAGTGTGTCACTAGGTGATGAACTTGCTGGGAATCTTGCCACAGTTGGCTTTTTATTTCTTAATGAGAAAGATCTGTGTACAATGGCTTCACCTGACACTTGGCTTTTAAAAATCATAGTTTTGAATGCCTTGCTGAAAAGTAACTCCCCTATGTAAATGTTATTTTTGGGGGAAGAAAACAAAACTAGTTGCTTGTTTGGAGGCTTAGGAAGCAGGAGGGAAATTCTGTCATGAAAGAATAGATCTCCTATGGAATACTGCTGCTCGGTGAGATCAAGCCACCCACGTGCAGATCTGGAATCAGCTGCATTGAACTAAAATACTGTCTTTGCATTTTTTTCCTGCTAGTGCTTTTTATCCGGCAGCTGAGCGTGGGATACTCAGAGCAAGATTTTCTTTCAATGAAAGGATTTTCCTCTTAAGGGTAGAATTTACACAAAGCCAAACTAATTCTGGTCTAGAGTCAAAAGGAAGAAAGGTAAAAAACAAAACAAAACAAAAACCCCCAATTCTCTCCATGAATAAAAAGCCCTTGTTTGTAACAATGAACAAGAACAACTGTAACAATGACAGAACTCACGGGAGAATGCTCATTATATGCTTGTGTTGATGCCTCAGATGTGATCTGTTTTTTTTTTTTTTTTTTTTTTTTTTTTTTTTAACTTTGGGATGAATATAACTCATTCACTTTCTGAACTGGGTGGTGATGTGAAGAATGGTAGAGGAACCTTCAGCAGCACTGCCAGCATCTGCTGTCCACTTGAGCTGTAGAGGAAGACTGAGGGCCAAGGTCAGTGTTAATTACTATTTGGAACCTTTCTGTCTTCCCTTCTTCCCTTGGCTATGCTGTAGAGAGGAGACTAGGGGTCTAGGATACTGATGGAAGCAGAGGTGTCTCAGAGGGTGAACTGAGTACTGTTCAAGAATGAGAGCCCAAGTTTCTCTTTCTTCCACCCAGGGAAAAAGATGGGGGCACTCTCTGTGATCCTAGTGGGGATGAGGAGGCCTGGACTGACCCCTAGAGCCTGCTGGCCAGCCTGTCTTGCAAATCACAAATCAGCAAATGCTGATTCAATGAGAGATGCTGTCTCGAGAAATAAGGTGAAGAAATGACTGAGAGGTCATCCTGGAGTCAGCTTCTGGCTTTCACTGGTACCCACATGGACAAGCACACACACTTACACACCACATACACACATACAAAATAATAGTTAAAAAACAAAGGTGGCTCTTTTTTTTTTTTTTTTAAAGCTGGAGTTCTGTTGTATTGCCCAAGTCAGTCTTGAACTCCTGCCTCAGCCTCCTGCATACAGGGATTACAGGCATGTGCCACTGGGCTTGAATCAATCTCTGAAAGAAAAATCATTTAGTTTTAGTCTTAAGTTCACTGGGGCAGATTTTGCTTTGAGGAGATAGGTCATCAGAAAGCCTCCCACCCTAAAATCTGTGTATGATAAGCCAAGCACAAGAAAGAACCCTAAACACCACCAACACCCTGTACCAGTATATCTACTGAAATTAGGGAACCAGAGAGAGAAGCTTGTCTTTTGTCTATCTGCAATAAGACATGTAGCCTGATGAGAACAGGGATTTCTGCTAAGTCCTTTCTGGTTTCTTACACAGTGGCATTTACAGACTTAGCTTCCTAACGCAGACGAAATGACCGGTATCGACTTTCCCTCACTTAACTGTAATTCATTCACTGTTCCATTTCTGTCCTGTGAGCAAATGCTAACAGCTTTCCATGAGTCTAGTCTCCATTAATAGTTTCAAGTACCCGAGGAATTTATGTAGAGTCTTCGGTAAGAGTTCTAAGGAAGACTTTAAAATTACCCCCTTCCCCGACCCCTGTCCTCCCAAGTCCCACAAACCAGGTTCTCTAAGCTCATTGATGGCACAAAGGATTTGGTGGCTGATGTCTGTGACCTACGTACCTTCTTTTCTTCCTTCCTTCCTTCCTTCCTTCCTTCCTTCCTTCCTTCCTTCCTTCCTTCCTTCCTTCCTTCCTTCCTTTCATCTCTGTTAGCTAGAGTTTGGTGAACCTTGTCAATAATTCCTTCAAGTATCTAAAGGAATCTCACTTTCTCTCTGGCTTCTTCTCTTCCACAGGGTCCATTATCTCTATTAGCCTACTTCAGAGAAAGCAGAGATCCATGACATGGTCTGACTTTTCTGAAGTCAAGTATGTCTTCAAAAGCAGAGTCTGAGCAGCTCTGGGAGAAGAGCAAAGAAGGAGGGTAAAGAGAAGAGCTGTAAACAAAGGGGCAGCTGTGGGCTGTCCAGTCCTTCTTGGGCATTTTGCAGAGATTCTTTAGAAGTCACTGAAGAAGATAATGCCCAGAGCATCATTATTTTAAAAGTCATTTAAAGGAGATGAAGAGATGGCTCAGTGGTTAAGAGCACTTGATCCTCTTCCAGATGACCCAGGCTTCGTTCCTAGCACCAAAAGTGATTGTTTACAAAAGTCTGTAACTCCAGTCCAGGGGATCTGACTTCCTCTTCTGACCTTCATGGTTACCAGGCACACATGTAATGCACAGACAAACATGTAGGCAAAACATTAATATACACAAAATAATAAAATAAAATATAAATGAATCTAAGAAGAAAGCCATTTAAGATTCTGTCTCCTTAATCTAGTCTGCATATAAAAACACAGGTAAGAGAAATAACAAACAGGAAGGCTTTGCACTAATCCAGTGTGATTTTCATTTAGGTTTATTTTTTAAAACAGGTCTCTACTTTATTTGGCAGTCATGGGTTTCAAATCATATTAACCCCTAAACACAGTTCCTCAGTATCTGAGGTAAGGAGAGAGGGAGGATGCCATTTTCACTTTCCCCTGGTTCTCTGAAGGAGACCATGAAACCCAGAAGGATTTCCGTGTGAACCAGGTCATGAGCTCACTTATTGAAGGGGTGCTCCCCAAACCCAAGGAAAGGGACATCCTTATTTCTGAAGACACAGGGTGAGAGGACAATCTCAACAGACAGGACAACGTGAGGAACTGTATTAAAGGGTCACAGCATTAGGAAGGTTGAGAATCACTGCCCTAGAGCCATCACATGCCCTAGAGTACAAAAAAGAATCCAAATGGATAATCTATGGTACCATATTATTCCTAGGCTAGAATCTGCCATGTCTAGCAGGCTTGGTCCTGGAAACCTGACTGTAGTAGTAAGGGAATGAAGAAATGGTGGATACACAGATGCATGCACCCAGAGAAGCAGGAGTAGTGTGGGCTGTGTGTATTCTGGTGGAGTGCAACACCTGGAACTTCAGCATGTTTATTATGTATAGCACATGTGGAGGGGTTAGCTGGTTTCTGCAGCAGGTCTCTGTAAGTGAGCATTCCCAGGCTGCAACATCTGGGAGGAGAAGGCTGTAGTTGCTAGTTTTTGCACACACTGATTAATCATTCATAAACACCTGTGCTTGCATACACTGCTGACATTTAATCTCTGAACAAAGGGAGGCTTTGCCATTCCTCTGAGTCTCACCCCAGAGGGAAGGCTTTGCATTCCTGTGGCCTGAGGGATTGGTCCCTTGCATGACCATGATACACATTTACTTAGAACTTTACCTGCTCTTTACACATTTACTCGAGGCTTCCTGGCTCCCAACAAAGACCTATATACTGATGGGGGAGGGGTGTCCTTCTGTATCTATGTTCACTTAATGGTTGATGAATAAAACAGTGGTCAGTAGCCAGGCAGGAAGTATAGGCAGAGCTACCAGATGAGGAGAATGCTGGAGAGAGAAAGGCAGAGAGTAAGTTGCCAGGAAGTGACGCCATGCTGCTGAAGGATTATGGGTAAACCACGGCCTCATGGCAATATATAGATTAATAGACATGGGTTAATAATTAAGAGAGGCTAGCTAGTAAGAAACCCTAGCCATCGGCCAAACAGTTTAATAACTAATATAGCATCTGTGTGTTCGTTTGGGGTGAATTAGCTGCAGGACCAGGCAGAACATAAGCCTCCATCTTCAATATATATGCCCACAAACACTACTGAATTAAAGAAATGAAGGTTCTGTAGACAAACAGTCCCCAAGAAAATACTTAGAATTAAAAACTTTAGGTTTATATCTCAATGTCTTTGGATGATATTTGATAAATAAGAAAATCATGGAGAGAAGAAAAAGGAATAATTTTTGTTGTTTGACTAATTTAGTTTAATTTTTCATGTGTATGTATATATTTATGTGAGTGTATGTATTTGTAGGTGAGTATGCACATGTGTGCTTGTGTGAGTGGAGGCTTTGGGTGTCTTCCTCAATCACCTCTACCTTCTTTTTTTGCGACAAGGTTTCTCACTGAACTTGGAGCTCGTTGATTTGGCCAGGCTGGCCAGCTACTGTTCTTAGGGATCGCTTGTATCCAACCCTCCAGCACTGTGATGGAGATGTATGGCACTGTGTAGGGTTTTATGTGAATGCTAGGCTCTGAACTCTGTTCCTCATACTTATGTGGAAGACATTTGACCAACTGAATCATCTCTCTCAGGCCTGGATATTATTTTTATTATTATTGTATGTGGTGTGTGTGTGTGTGTGTGTGTGTGTGTGTGTGTGTGTGTGTGTACATGTAAACATGAGCACAAGGGGGTGCCAAGACATAGAAGTCAGAGGACAGCTTTCAGGAGTTGGTTCTTTCTCTACTGTGGGATTTGGGGATTGAACTTAGATCACTAGATTTGTCTGTCAAGCACTTTTGAGCCATCTCACCAGGCCCTGGAGTTTGATTTTAACAATTATCTAGTTGTTAAATTCTCTCTCTCTCTCTCTCTCTCTCTCTTTCTCTCTCTCTCTCTCTCATACACACACACACACACACACACACACACACACACACACACACACACACACAATTTCTTTTAGGGAAGTGAAGTCAAGATTCCATTTATAGCTAAAAGAAGATTGAGAATTAATTACCTTTAAGATATTTTAGTCAAAGAATAAAAACACATCTGTAGTAGTTTGGATGTAATTCCATAACATAATTCTTTATTGGTTCTTTGGGAATTTCACATCATCCGCCCCAATCCCACTCACACTCCAGTCCTTCAATACCCACTTCTTATCCCAGTCACATCCATCTAAAAGAACCTCCCCCCAACTCAATTAAAAACAAACTAAAAAAACCTTTCCAACATCTCTTCATTCATTCTAGTGGCATTGGGAGCTGCAGTGTGTCACACAGTACACCCTTTGTTCAATAAGCCCCACCCATAAAATGTTGGTTGCAATGAGTCATTGGTCTGGTTCAAGGCCTCTGGTCTCTGGCACACCACCACCACTCCTCTTAGGTGTTCTACTGTTGCACCATCCATGGAGATCCTGTGGTTATCATTTCCCCAGGACCAGTCCCTTCGTGAGCTCCAGCAGGTCATAGATAGAGTAGATGTTAGGGTGGCCCAACCCAAGATGCAGGATATGGGGTTGGGTGGTAGCTGAGCTGGTCTGTCTGGGCCACTGGAACTGCCTCCCTCAGCAAGCAAGCTCTCCTAGGCCCATGCCATTGGGGCCAATTGTCCCATGAGGATAGGGCTAGCTCTTCTGTTGTAGTGAGTTTGAAAGGTAGGGCCAACAATCCCAGGGCCATCAAGGGGTGGGGTTGGCTCATGGCCATCAGATTTCAGTATACATGATTCCTATGATGAGCCCTCTGCCCCAACACAGGCCATGGATATCATCATGGACCCCAGATGCAGCAGAACCCTAGACTGGCCCCCAGTACCACCTCAGACCTGAATGGCATCATGGTCCCAGTGGCATCACAGGCCACCCAGATGAGTATGGTTTCAGTGGCAGCAAAGCTCTCAGACACCAACATGATCTCAGGTGGCTGTCTAGACTCAGGGCATCCACACAGCCCTCTGTGGTAACAGGAGCCACAGACATCAACTTAGATCATTGCTGCTGCTGTGCCATGGACCCAGACATGGCTTTAAGACAACACCATGGCTCTGTGTGGCCCTGTAGGCCACACAGATTGGTATGGCCCCAATGGTATCATGGCCCTCAGACACAAACATGGCCACAGGTTGTGACCTAGACCCCAGTCATCCTTGTGGTCTTTTGTGACACTATGGGCTATGGACATCAATACAGACCCCCCACTGTGGTAAGATCATGAACTTACATATGGTCTTCATTGGCAGTCTGGGCTCACATGTCATCATGGCTCTAGGTGGCAGCACATGTCACTCAGATAGTCATGGCTCCAGTGGTAGTATGACCCTCAGACACCAACATGGCCCCAGGCAGCGACCCAGACCTCTGGCATCAGCATGGCCTTTGATGGTATTATGAGCCACAGACATCAACATAGGCCCTGGCTACAACAGGGTCACAAACACAGACATGGCCCCCAGCTCCTGCCGAGGCCTGGATATCACCATGGCACCTTGTGTAGGACAGACCCCTCAGATCTGTATGGCCCTGGCTGCAGCATGACCCTCAGATCCTCATCTGGTCTTAGATGATAGCCCAAACCCTGGGAATTTTCATAGTTATGTTATGGTCTTCCTGATACCATATCAGGGGCCATGAATATCAACCCTGACCCTGGCTGAGGTAGGAACACAGACTCAGACATGGCCCCAGTTGGCAGCATAGGCCATTCATATTAGCATGGCCTCAGCTACAGCATGGCTCCCAGACACTAACATGGACTCAGGTGTTCAGTTATCCTCACAGCCTTCAGTGATTACTGAAGCCATGGGCATCAACACAGATCCTGGCTGCTATAGGATCACAGACCTAAACATGTCCCTCCCTCCCACAGCAGCTTGTCCTGGATGTCATCATATCCCCTGGTGGCTGCACAAGTCACTCAGTTCAACATGGCCCTCTTGGTGGCATGGCTCTTGAACACTAAAATGGCCACAGGTGCCAGCCCAGAGTCTGGCCGTCCCCATGGCCTTGGGGGCAACATGGGTTATGGATGTTATTACAGATGGAGATGCCAGGAGGGACTGTGGATGCAGTTTGGACACAAACTCATTCAATTCTCTAAAGGCACATTAGAGTTTCATTCAATTCCCTAAAGGCATATTAGGATTTAAAACAATCTTCAGATGCTGAAGTTTGATCCTTAGTCCCTTTGGTATTGCTTCCTATGTAGGAGTCTTGAGAATTTCCCTTCATATCTCCTGATTGGTAAGTGATGGAATTTTCAGTTTATGGCCTGGACCATGAGGACCTACCTAGGCTGCCTCCATGGATGTCTTTTTTTTTGCCTGCTTCAGCCGCATGTCATCAGATGGCTGTGGGATCTAAAAGGAAGCCTTTTAACACCTGCAGAGAAAAAAAGTTCTGGGACAGTAGCCCCCTGTTTTCTGGGTCTATAGCTGCTTACTGTGGTTACTAGTCACTGTTATCTAATGTGGGTAACAAGATTCTGGGGCATAATAAGGCTGATTGAGGTTTATTTGGGGAGAATTCACTTATACAAGAAGCAGATTACCACCACCAGTTTGGGCTCCAAGATCTCCTCTGATCCTTTCTGTCTCGGACCAGGAAGTAAGCAAGAGCATCTGGGTCAGGACCCAGGACCGAGATCTAGACTCCACCCATCACCCACACCTGTCCCCACTCTCCAATGGGCGTGGTCAGTACAACAGGTGTGGGTGGGATGGATATCTCTCTATAGTTGTCCTTTGACATTTGTGAGCAGGGTTACTGTTGAGCCTAAGTCCTAGAGAATTCCCCTCTCTAAATCATCCTTCTAAAAATAAAATCAGAACAAATTTGTGGGGTCTACACTGTGGTTGAGAGCTCTCCAATTTCAGCACTCTGGAATACTTACAAGTGATTCCATGCAGGTAGAGTTTTGTTGTGTGATCATGCTCACTGTGTACTCTGGACTCTATCCCCCAATAAAATATCAGCTCTCAGAATTAGCTGACATGGAGAGATGTTCTACTTTTGTTATTTTTCATCCAGGTGTGGAAAAATGGAGGAACTGGTTTTTGTGTTTGTTGGCTTATAGTTCCATATGAATGTGACCTTGTCTGTGGATTGTCATCTAGTTTAAAGAGACAGTGGTATTGGTTCTTGCTGTCTTAAGAAATATTGTGTGTTATGTTTTTGTACATGTTTTTCAGAAGTCATGAGTTGACAACTTAATGTTCAAAGTCATACATCAGTGGGATTTGGAAAACATTTAGGGTTAATGTGGTCATGAGGTTGGGGACCCCCATTGATACTGAGGTCACTGCCATTGGCACTGGGCTTTTCCAGAAAGATGAAATCTTACAGTGCTCTATGGCAAGAGAGCCAGGAGTTAGAAAGAGTCAGTTTTGTTCCCTCATAGATTGCTTAGAGAAAATAAGAGGGAGAAACTGCTTGCTGGTAAAATGGCAAGAAGGGTTCTCTTGGGCAAGCATTGGTGGGCGGCATGCTTCTTCTCAGGGGAATGATATGTTCCCCATTGGGGAGCTTGAACTTGTCACTTCAAAATCATTGATCAAAAGAGCTGTCTGCTTCTCTACATTCTCAGTCTTGAAAAGTCTGCTCCAGACAGTCCTTGAGCAGAGAATTTTCCTAAAAGAAAAATTAAGAAATTTTCTATTTAGGAGTTTATATCTGGGATTTTCCGGACCTTGCCAGGTTTCACAGTGGCAGCATCAGTGGCTTTGCAATAGGAAGAGAGGTTTAAGATGTCTCTTTTCCCTTGTGATGGCTTTTGCAGAAGCCAGCACTATGCTCTTAGATGTCCTGGGCATTAGAACTGTGAACTGAATAAACTTCACTGTGTGCTTATGAAAGTGCATGTATGTATTATGTGGGTATTCTTATTTATGGTTGTTTCATGGAGCTCAGTCTGGCCTTGAACTTGCTATGTAGCCAAGGATGACCTTGAACTCTTAATTTCCCCATATCTATCTCTCAAGTGCTAGAAATACAGGCCTGAGCCACCACACCCAATCTATAGTAGGCAACAATGACAACAGAAAACAGAGTAAGACAGTGTGACTATAATCTTAGGCTTTTCTTCCCAGTTAATATGTGAAAACACTCTATGAATTATTCAGAAATCCAAGGTCTTACAGCGAATCTAAAGATACGAACATCTTGACTCATGGGCTCCTTTTATATCTTTCTAGAAATATCTATTCAGACGGGGAAAAAAGACAGCTGTGACATTCTCTTTTTCCCCCTTTATTTTCTCTGCTTAGGTGGGAAGAGAGGAATGGATTTAGTCACATACTTTCAGAATTTAGTTGAAATACAAGGCATTCTTTTTGTAAGAATTAGCTCCATGGGGACCATAGTATGACATATGTTCTGCAAGGTCAAAATATTTCTTTTAGGGCCCGAGGGGTGAGTCTCTAGATGTTGTTCTGTCTGTTTCTATGCATCCACGAGGAAATAAAAGAACTTTAAGATATAAATCTAGGAAAAATTGGAGGCAAATACCACCTATTCCTCTTCTATTCGGAATGTCTTCTGCATACTAATTTGAAGAGACCTGCACGGAGCTGGAGAACCAAATGGCCTAAGTTCACATTCATCTGGTGGTTGGAAGCCAAAGGGAGGACTGAACTGTCGTGAACTTTGCACCGTGATTTAATATTGAAATGGCTGCATCTGTGCCAACTGTTGATGGCATGATTGGCGTATTAGTTCCTGCTCAGCCTCTGCACCATTGATAATTCTGCTTCGAGTCACCACAGGGGAAGCTTTGTGGGAAGACGCAGACACTTTGCCTCAGCAATGGTGTACATTGGCGACCCATTCAACCTTTTTCTCTGACATTAGCACATTTGAATGGGCCACCAGTGAAGCCTTTTAGTGTGAACATGCATCCGGGGTTTCTGGGTGGCCCGGAGCTGAGCTGAGAATTCTCGTTAATGGACTGCAAGACCTAGCCTATTGAGGTACATGAACTCAATGACCAAAGAAAAGTGAGACAAAGATGTCCCTCACAGGACCATGTAGGTCAGAAGTGGACAAAAGCAGACATGGCTCAGTCAGAGGTATTTGATTTCTGAGCTGAAAAGGGAACACTGACCCCCGTGGGGGGCAACGCCGTTGATTTGCAGGAAGCTCTGATGCCCGCTCTGAGTGAAGGCATTTACCAGACTCGCAGGTGGTGTGTGGAGTTATTTTAAAAACGTTTTCTCCTTCCATTTGTCTTTGTGGTGATTTCTTGTTTGGCAGCACTTAGAGAAAGGCCTGGCTAACTAGACTGACAAGAAAAGCTGGAGAAGCCGAGTTGGGGGCGGGGAGGGGGGAGGGCTTGCGCAATACAGGAACACTGGATGTTTACAAAGTTCCGAGCCACTGCAAAATGGGCTTGGAGAAGCATGAGTTTTGTGTGTCTGTGGCTATAGCTTTAACACATTAGCATAATCTCTAAAATTTTGTTCTAAAAGAATATGATAAAAATACAAATCTTAAAATTTACCTAAAAAGGAAAGAAAAAGAATAAATTAGAGAACCACAAGAATCCTATGGCTCTGTTGTGGCCAACCACACTTCGCTCCTGGTCCAGCAAATCTCCAAGGATCAATGTTGCTGTCGATTGAATCATATCGGTTCCTTAGTACTTAAATATGTGACATACCCAAAAGTACAGAGAGCGAAAACCCAGATACACATGGGCCTGGAAAGTGTCCCATAAACTGCATGTTGTGTGCCTGAAGCCTACAGAGGTTAGAATAGGCAGCTGGATACCCTGGAACTGGAGTTAGAGATGGTTGTGAGCCACTGTGTAGATGCTGAGACCCAAACCTGGACCTTCTGTAAGAGCAGTAAGTGCTCTTCACCACTCAGAATCTTCTGAGCGCTTTAACACATTCATGTTTCTTAAAGGTTTTTAAGTTTCAAATTAAAAATAGTTCAAATCACCAAAAAGTTAGCGCCAGACACTGACCACTGAGCACCCTTTTGTCTATAGTCACCAATTATCAATATTTCACCTCTTCTTAATCTTTTTCCCTATTTTTGTACATGTATGGATCATATTTATTGTTGCTGTTACTGAGCCATTTGAAAGGAAATTTCAGACATGACAATAGCTCATTCACGTGTACTTCAGTGAATACATTTGGTAAGTATAGACAATTTTTTTGTAGAGCCACAATATTATCCATATGTAAGAGAAATGGTATTAATTTGATGTTGTCATCCAAGATGTAGAATCATGTGAAAGATTTCAAAGTTATACCTAATCTATTTGGTTGTCTTTGTTGACCCAAGAGCCAATCAAACTAATTGTAACTGTAACAAACTTCTAACTGTAGGTAGGGCCGTTTCAGAGCTTTTATTTTACAAGCATTTCCTGTTATGCTTATAACATTAAGCTTGTCTTGAGGCTATAAATCAGTTGTCTTGCAAAATATATCTCCCTTGTGAAGACTTGTCTGCTTTTTCAGAAACATTCTGGCTAGAGTATTGGATAGGTGATGAATCTTCCTTAGTGGATCTTTTTGGAGATGTACATCAGTTTGTCACACTGCTGGCCATACTGCTTGATCTGTCAGTTAAGCTGGTGATGCCCATGGCCAACATCCCCAATGCAAAGCTAATCTATGTGGAGGTGTTTTTAAAACCATTGGATTTTGAGCTTAGTAGTAGAGATCTCGATGGTATGCATGGAATGCTAGATTCAATCCCCCAGCTCCACGAGAAAGCAAAAACAAATAAAAATCACTGTCAAACCAATCTTTTATCTAGTGACTGTTGAATCTACTGATGATACCTCTTTAAAAATAGTTTCCGTTTATTTTCTGAAAATTGCATACTGTATATAATACATCTTGATCATGTCTACCCCTATCCCCCCTCCAAGTCCCTCTCCTCTCCAGTACCCACCATATCTCCACCCAACTTCTTATCCTCTTTTTAAATTAAATTAATTTATTTAGTTATTTTTAAATCCACTAAGTCCAGTTAGTGCTGCCGGTGTGTGCATGGGTGTGGGTCACCACTGATGATTCTTATACTTGGGGCTGAATACAGTGATGGAGTGCAGAAGTCACTTTTGCTATCACAGCAAACACCCTAACAGACTGGGTGCTAAGCTCCAGAAACTGGCGTTCCCATTGTTCTAGAGTTCAATGGTTTTTGATGAATTCTTTCTGTATATAGTCACTTCATTTTGTCCTTACATGGTCTTATCTCCATGAGGGGTGAGGGAAGTGAGGGAGAGGGGAAGAGGAAGGAAAGAAGGGAAGGGGAAGTAAGAGGGGGAAAGGAAGGAAAAGGGGAAGGGAAAAGGGAAGTGCAGAAGGGGAAATAAGGGGAGGGAAGAGAAGGCTCTGATGTTTTTTCCTCTTATAAATCCTATCCAATCAAATCCCAACCCTGTGCCTTCATTTAACTGTAGTTACCTTCTTAAAGGTCCTGTCTCCAAATACAGTCACTTTTGGGGGGTTAGGGCCTCAGCACGTGAACTTTGGTGGGCACAGAATTCAGTTCATACAGTTGGTATCTTCCTTGGTTTTCCCTTTTCTCTCTTTGCCCCTTCCTCATTTCTCTTTCCAAACACTACTGTGGACTCAGGTCTTTATTCTTGTGAGTGTGTGTCAGTTTGTGTCTCTGCGTGTCTTTGTGTAGTGTGTATGTGTGTGAGGTGTACATGCATACATGTGTGCAGGTGCATGTGCATGGAGACGGAAAGTTCTGAATGTCCGCTGTTACTTTCTGCCTTATTCCATTTGAGGCAAGGCCTCTCACTAAGCTTGGAGCTCACATTCAGTGCCCCCTCCAGAATGGAGGTCATCCAGTGGGGACACTTAGTGCTGGAGTTACAGCCATGGGCAGGACCACAGCTAGCTTGTCCTGTGAATGTTGGGATCTGAACTGTGATGCTTATCTTTGCTCAGCAAATGCTCTTACCATGGAGCCATCTCCATAGTCCCGGCCCTTTTAAAATGTATTTATTTTGTTTTATATGTATGAGTCTTTTGTCTTCATATACCTTTATGTGTCCCATGTGTGCCTGATGTCTGTGGAGATCAGAAGAGAGGGCTGAATACCCTGGAATTGGAGTTATGGATGGTTGTGAGTCACCATGTGGATGTTGGGAATAGAACCTGAGTTCTATTTTGAACAGATAAATATTTTGAACAGATAAATCATCTCTCCATCTCTTCCTCTCTCACATGGTTGCCCAGGCTGTCCTGAAATTCACCATGAACCCACAGCAGTCCTCTTGTCTCAGCATCTTGAGTGTTGGTATTCCACGTATTTACTTCTTCCTTAATGTGCTACAACCTATTCATGCCATCCTTCATTTTCACAATGAAGTTGTCCAAGATGTGGTTGATGAGAACACATTTGCTAGGGAATCTTGCTTCTTCTTAGTGGACAGTTGTGTGGGGAATACAATAACTGTTAATAGATGTGAAAACCTTTGGAATCAGTTTTTAATACCATCCTCAGAGCCCAGCCCTTTAAGAGTAAAATCAGCAGTTTAGGAAGCATTTGAGTGTCTTGTAATAGACCACATACTTAGTAAATATTGATGAATGAATGAATAGACTTGAATTGTGATGTTTGCTTGGTCTGGTAGAAGGATTTCCGTAACTCTAGTGAGTTAGCTCTGGCTCTAGCAGTGGAGTGATTTGGATCAGTCCTTACATTTTATGCTCATTTTTAGTCAGCAGCTCCTATTGCTGAGGAAATCCAGATTTCCATCCTGACACCCCTGTAAGTGCTTATGGCTGTTTTCCTAGGAAGCAACGCTGTGATTGTTCAACTTCTCCTCTGAGTTTCTTGGTGCATCTCTTCAGACTTGTAGAGGGCTGAGACAGCTTATCTTAAAAGGAATGCTTCAAAATCCATTCCTTTTCCTACAGTTACAGCTAGCTAAGGAACCCAGTTCCTTACAAAGGAAGAAAGAATCCAGTTTAAATGATACTGGGAATATAGCTATTAGAGCTCTTGGGAATTTCATACATTTAACATCCATTCTGAGGAACAAGGATTTAGTCACAACCAACCACTCATTGAGAATCTATTTACTGCCAGAATGTAATTGGATTTTTATGTAACAGTTCATTTTGGTTGGGGGTGGGGTAGGAAGGTGATTACAAAGTAACAAACAGAATGTTAGTGATGGGACCTTTGATTTTTTTTTTCCTTTTTGGTTATTTTTGTTTCATTTTCTTGTGTCTGGATCCTTAGGGATATCGGCAGCAACCCTTTATTTGCAACTCGGGTTTAGAAATCAAGGCATGCACCTGAGCTACTTTTGCTGTGAATAATACAGTGAAGCCAAGCAGTATCACACCCGATTCATCAGTGTTCACACAGAGGTCACATCCTTATACATCTCTTTGAATTTGTGGGATGCATATGGTCTGTTACAACTACAGAAGAAATATTTTCATTTTAGAATTCAACTTTTATGACCTTTGGCAACGTGTAGTATCAATGGCTCTTTGTTGTTGTTGTGTTTTTTTTTTTCTTTCTAAAAAGTGAAACTGTAAGCTATCCCCAAGGATATGCAGGGCGTTGCTATAGCAACAGAATCTGCCTCCCAGCACCACAAGAGAAGCCATGAATAAAAGATGGTGCTCTACGGACAACAGAATAGAAGAGGTTGTTTCGATCCTTCTAATACCTGAAATTTGCTGTTATTTTGTTAAATGCAAAATAAAAATCTTGGGGGAAAGGCACAGTTCCCTAGAAGGATGAATTTCTGTATTGCACTTCAGATGTCATAGGGGAAAATCACATGCTTTCTGAATAGAGCTAGCACATGTGGGTGAGTCCAGAGAAGGGCCACACTACTTGATTTATATATTTTCTGTTTAATTTTATACTTCAAACAAGAGAACTAAAGACAAATGTGTGAATCTGGAATACAAAGAATGGGAATTTTATTCTGACCCAAAATAGACTTCTGTTTCCATCTTTAGGGGTAAGCACACACTATGTAAAGGTTGGACAAAACAAAGTGTGCTATTTCTTTCATCTGGCTTTGTATGTCCTGTATCCAGTTATTTCATGCATAACCAGTTGGTCACTGAGTTCTCATCTGCTGGTTTCATGATAAACTACCTTTCCAGGTAGACATAAAACTCCCACCTCTTCTTAAGTGCTTATTTCCTAAACATTCAGAGCTAAATTAAATTAGTGCCCAAAGCTTTGATGATCAGAGCAGAGATTGTTCTGGGCTGAATGACATTTGCTCAGAATTCTTATGTCAAAGCTCTAACTTCCAGTGTGATTGTACTTGGTCATAAGGCCTATACAAAGTACTAAGTTTAAACATTATGATCCAATAGGATTTGTGTCCTTAGCTGAAGAGCGTTTCTGTGGGTATGCTAGCTTTTAAGAGAATCCAGGCCAGCAGAGATGAGAAAGACATGCCAAGGTTAGAGGTAGGATACCTGCATAGTTTAGAACTGGGGCTGAAAGGTGAGCCTTCCAGTGGATCATGGACATCAAATCCTGGGGAGAATTGTTCTTGAGCCTACCTGTGCCCCTTACCACATACAATTTGATATGTCTTTTCCTTGCTTACTGTGTGAAGTTCCCATGCACTGAGAATACATGGAAGAGATGGTTATTTGCACACTAAGGAGTATCCTTGTTCGAGACTGACCAAGCTGGCTCCTGTTCTCAGACTTCTTGAACTGTGAGGAAATATATTTCCATTATTTTTTATGGAAGCCTGAGCTGACTAGTGTAGACATGACAGTACTTAGTATGATTATCCTCTTGATTTTTTTTTGGAGTCAGGTGGACAGGTACTCATACCCCTTTCAAGTCTTGTATGACTTTTACTATTGTCACCTTGGCAACTTGGCAGAATTAGGGCTTTAGAGATTGCTTATCCAGCTATCAAATTCATGCTTATAAAAGGTATTGGTCATGTAAGAGCTTAACAAATGGTAGTGGTTTGCTTTTGAGCTTCAGTTGAAGAGACATTTGGAAAGGAAGGCTTAATAGACAGTTTAGAAGGGATGTAAGAATACATTTTGGGATTGTAAGGATAGCTCAGCATTTCTGAGTGTTTCTTGTTCTTTCCGATGATTTGGGTTCGATTCCCAGCATCCACAGAGTGGTTTGCACCCACTTATAACTCCAGTTCTAGGGGATCTAAAAGCTCTCTTCTGGCCTCTAAAGGCACCAGGAACACCTATGGGATACATATAGACAAGGAGGCAAACTTTTTAAACATAAAATTAATTAATTTTAAAAAATATTTATTTATTTTTTATATATATTAATTTATTTATTTTTATTTTACATATTGATCCCAGTTACCTCTCCCTCCCTCTTTCCCTCTCTCCCACCCTCTCATGCTCCCCTCATCACCCTCCATTCCCCCCCCAACTCCACATGTAGGGTGATGCCCTCCAGAAGGGGTCATCTAAATCTGTCAAGTCATTTGGAGTAGGGACTAGGACTTCTCTCCTGTCTCTAGGTTAAGGGAGTATCCCTCCATGGAGGATGTGCCCCCAAAGTCCTTTTGTGCACCAGGAATACATCCTGGTTCCATTGCCAAAGGTCCCTTAGACTGCCCAGGCCTTCTAGCTGAGACCATGTTCAGGGGGTCTGAGTCAGTTCCATGTTGGATTCTCAGCTATCAGTCTGGGGGCCCATTAGCTCCTCCTTGTTTAGGTCAGCTGTCTCTATGTCTCTATCTGTTTCTGCAGCCTGGTCTTGTCCTCTCTCTGCATTTGGGTTCCAGTACGGCTCAGTGTTTAGCTGTGGGTGTTTGCTTCTGTTTCCATCAGCTACTAGATGAAGGCCCCATGATGGTGGATAAGTTAGTTGTTGATCTCATTATCAGGGAAGGGCATTTATGGTAGCCTTTCCACTGTTGCTCAAATTGTTAGTTGGGGTCAGTCTTGTAGGTCTCTGGACATTTCTCTAGGTTCAGTTTTCTCTTCAAACCTATAATGGCTCAATCTTTTATTCTCTCTCTGTCTCTGTCTCTGTCTCTGTCTCTGTCTCTGTCTTTGTCTCTTTGTCTCTCTCTCTCTCCTCTCATCTATTCCTATCCTGACTCAATCTTCCTAGTCCCATATGCTTTCCTCTCCTCCCTTTCTCTTTCCCCTAAATTCTTCTTCATTCACTGCCCCCCCTCCCCATGTGCTCTGGACGTCTTGTTCCTTTCCCTTTCTATGAGGGACCTTATATGAATCTCTTAGAATCCTCCTTGTATCCTAGTTTCTCTGTCGGTGTGAATTATAGTCTGGTGATCCTTTGCTCTGTGTCTAAAATCCATATGTAAGCAAGTACATACCATGTTCCCCCTTTTGTGACTGGGTTACAAAACTCTCATAACATAAAATGAATTAATGTTTAAAAATATTTTTAACTTTAATTTTTGTGTATGTCTTGGGTATTTTTCCTGCCTTTATATCTGTGCACCTGTGTGGAGGTCAAAGGAGTGTGTCAGATCTCTTGGAAATGGGATTACACGTGGTTCAGAGATGCTTTGTGGTTGCTGGGAATCAAACTTACATCCTCTGGAAGAAAAATAGCTGCTCTTCACCACTGAGCCATCTCTCCAGCTTAATAAACATTTTAAAGGATAAATTTTGAATAACCATTGCCCAGACTTTAAGGACCTTTTCTATTATTTCTGTTGACCTTGGGAATTGAACCCAGGACCTCATGAATGGGGGCCAAGTACTCTACCACTGAATCACATCTCTCAGAGGTGAATGTCACTCTCATTAAGAGTTTTATTCTCCTTGGATTCCTTCCACAACTGAAAACCTCCAGTGATTTTCTTATAAGAAATATATTCAGTCTGGTTTATTATATTACTAGGCTCTGATCCTTTTTCCAAAAAATTAATGATTTAATCTATCATGGTCATGATCATCATCATTATTATCGTGTGTCTCTGTGTCTAAGTAGGTCAGAAGATAACTCTGTTGGGTCAGTTCTATCTTTATACCTTTACATGGAGTCCAGGGGTTAAATTCAGCCCATGATGATTGCCCAGCAAGCACTCTTATCAGCTGAGGCAGTTTGTGACAAAATGGTGTTCTTCTGTCTACTTTTAAAACTATGTTAATAGTGCCTTGTGAGAACACTGGTAGGGACATGGGTAATTTTTCTCTTCTTTTCTAAATTTTATATAATAAGCACTCATCACTTTAATAATGGAAAAATAATAAAGTTAAGAAATTAGGTATTAGAGGAACTTATAAAAATCCTGTCTTTCAAGGAGAGTTTGAGGTGGTTTTAATAAAATATATTTGTACTACCATAAAGCTAGGTGGGCCAGGAATTAGATCTATAAAAGTATTAAAAGGGGAGGGAATTAGATGCTCCATGATGAGACCTAATCTAGTTAGGTAACTGAAGGGTAAATTTAGTGCTGAGCTTCCTGACAGTCAGGAAAAGGAATCATGGATTAGAGAATCCTCATTATCTGATCAAAAGAAAGGACAGAAGTGCTCTGTGAGAGGCAGAGTTTCCCCTGACAGATGCCCGAGAGCGATGTGCCACAGCACACTTCCCTTGCGTAATACATGAAAGAGTATTTTATATGCTTCGAACGTAGAGAAAATGTCTGGGACTCAGAAACCACGGACAGGGATATAAGCCATTGGTCACTTCTCCTGTGTAGCTTGACAACCACCACTTTCCTCAATGGAATAGCCTATCTTCCAGTTTAGTAATTAGTTTATGGGCCCTCACAGCCGTAGTGCATCTTTGACCAACACCGAGCCAGTCAAAGAATATACCTGAAAGTTTTCTAAGGGGAAAAAGTCCATTTTTCAATTGGACAGTGGTAACACAGAATATTCTCTCAACAAATGGACACCTTGACTCTATACTGCTTGAGAAAAACAAGAGAGGAACTCAAACCTGTATGCAGAAATAGAGAGTAGACAAGACGTTCATACCTCCTGGGTCGCCATGAACTGCCGTAGCAGTGGTTCTCAACCTTTGGGTTGAGATCCCAAACGGCTCTTTCACTGGGGTGGCCCAAGACCATAGGAAAACACAGGCATTTCGTTATGATTTGCAACAGTAGCAAAATCACAGTTATGAAGTAGCAACAGAAATAATTGTATGGCTGGGGATCACCACAGCATGAGAAACTGTGTTAAAGGGTCACAGCATTAGGAAGGCTGAGAACCACAGGGCCGTGGCTTCTACAGTGAACTTGCTGTGACCTGAGACTGTGTCACATTGATAGTTAAAGCTACTTGCCACAAGTACCCAGTGGAATTTACTCTAAGAAAAATTGTTTTTCAAGAAGGCATCATCACCAGAAAAGACGAGCGTAAGCACACCAGGCTATTCTTCATCTATGTATTGGGCGTTACTCAAGTTTGAGACTAAACTCTGGAAGAGTACTCAAGAAGTAAGTCCAGGTGGCCCTCTACCTTTATACTGAAGTGACAGAGCAAATCTCAGACTATCAGATTTTCAACCTCAGGTCCTGTGACCAGAACCGGTGGACAAACACAGATGTACTCTGCTGAGACAACAATGCAAGCATGGCACTGAAGACATATATGCTCTGGCCTGCAGCTAAGCAAACAACAAAGGTGACATTATTATTAAATTTTAAAGAATTCAAACTGTTTTTATTGCGACATATAATTTATATAAGACAAATTGTAAGATTTTGTGGTTTTATTAATATATTCATAAGCCTGAAACCATCACCGATAATTCAAAGAAGACAGACCGTTTCTCAATCTCTACTTGCCTTTTAGGCTATCATATGAAGAGTTTTATTATGGCATCATCTCACATGTGTGCCATTAGATTTAGTTCTCATTTGTTCCCCTTCCCACTTCCTTCTCCTATGTTCCTTGCCTTCCTCTGGATGGCACTCTAAATTCTTTCTGTTTTCATGTCACATTATTCAATTACCCACTTCTCCCCACTGTCTTAAGATCCCCTCCCCTTCTCTCATGATCTCCTTTTCTAGATTAATGGCCTCCCACAAATACACACACATATACACACACTGTTTGTGTATAGTCTAGGCTCACATGAGAGCCTGCACATTGCATCTACCTTCTGAGGCTAGCATATTTTGCTTAATGACTTCCAGTTGTATCCATTTCCTTGCAAATGTCATGATTTCATTATTCTTTAGAGCTGAATAAAATTCCATTGTGTACAGGCACCACATTTCTTTTTATCCATTTATCTAGGCTCCTTTCATTTCCTCACGATTGTGAATAGGGTAGCAATAAACATGGATGTACAGGCGTCTCTGTGCTGTGTTGATTTAGTATATAAATAACCAAGAATCACATGGTACTTCTATTTTTAGTTTTGTGACAAACCTCTGTGTCCATTTATATAGTGGTTGCACACACTTACGCAACCACCAGCAGGGAATAAACATTTCCGCTTCTCCTACCTATCTGCCAGTATTTATCACCTTTTGTTTTCTTGATGGAGCCATTGACTGGGGTGAGGTAGAGTCATTTATTTTAACTTGTATTGATTCTTTGTAGATTTCACATCATGCATTCTGATCCTACTTATCTCCCCATCCCTCCACATCCATCCTTGGCCCTTGCAACCTCTCTCCAAAACAAAACCAAATTTAGAGGAAAAAACAAAAACCTTACAAAATAAAGAAACAAAACACACATGCACACACTCATGCACGCACACACACACACACACACACACACAGACAGAGAGACAGAGAAAGACAGATAGATAGATAGAGAGAGAGAGAGAGAGAGAGAGAGAGAGAGAGAGAGAGAGAGAGAGGAGAATGAGAATAAGAATCTTTTTGTGAAAGCTGTAGAGTGGCCCATTGAGTAACATAGTTTTCCCTTCAGCCCATTCATCTTCACTTGCAAGTGTTCATTACCGGGAGTCATTGGTCTGGCTCCAGGCCTCTGGCTTCTGCTGTGCCACCGATAATGGGCTCTCACTGTAGCTCCTCTCAGATATCTTGTTGTTGTCCCGTGTCATGGAGAGCCTGCTGTTTTGGATCCATAGGTTCGTTCCTTTCACATGTGCCACCAGTCCATAGATGTGGTGGGTGTGGTGGGCTAACTCGTAGCTAACTGGCTAACTGGTTTTGGGCCTGGGTAGTAGCTGGTTGGTCAGTCCACCCAGCTTTCCCTCATCGTCACCACCCATGCGAGCTCTCCAGCACTGCTCGGCTAGCTCACCCAATGCAGTCTGCAGCAATGAACAGGGCCGGTTCTCCTGCTCTCAGGTCCTCAGATCTGGGTCACTTACACTCACACTACAGGGCCAGATCTACTTGCTATTTCTCCCAGGAGAGGTGTAGAGCTCGCTGTCCTAATTGCTGTAGGGGACATAGGAGAGGGGGGTGCAGGGTCAGCGTTCCTGTTCTCATGCCCTCAGGGTTGGCTCACCTGTGCCCCCAACAACAGGGCCAGCTCTAGTGTGCTGTCCAGGCAGGGTATAAGCCCTGCTCTCCTGTGTGCTGCAGCTGGTGTGGGACAGGGCTTGCTCTCTCACTCTCTCACTCACAGAGGCCTCGTGGCAGCTCTCTTGCCTGTCACAGGTAGCTAGGGTCAGAGTGGGGAGTTGTTGCTGTAGTTTCTTTCCAGACTGGTCCCATAGCTGATTAGCCCACAAATAAACACACAGATGCTATATTAATTATAAAACTGTTGGTTGATGGCTAGGACCTCTTACTGGCTAGCTCTCTCTTAATTACTAACCCATAACTACTAATCTATGTGTTTCTACATGACCTTATCTTACCAGAGAATGCCTATCACATCCTTTCTTCCAAGTCTCTACATGGCATCCCTTTGAGGCATCTCTCTCATCTCTCCCCAGCATATTCCTTGTCTCCTAGTCATACCTATCTTTCTTCTTCTACTGGCCAATCAGTGTTTTATTCATTAACCAGTAACAGAAATATATATATACAGAAGAACATCCCCCATCAGGGAGTATTGTGGAATATTTAACGATGTAAAGACATGTTACATTTGTTTATGCCACAGAATATTACTTTAACCATGTAAAGGTGTGTTGCATTTGTTTTGCTGCATTTGTTTAGTTACATAAAGATATGTTGGTTGCATCTGTTTCACCTTGCCTGCCTAAGGCACCAGACTGGTCTAATAAAAAGTTGAATGTCCAATAGCTAGGCAAGAGAAGGACAGGCAGAGGCTGCGGGCAGAGAGAATAAATAGGAGGAGAGAGAAGGGAAAAGAAGAATGAGAGAATGATGGAAAAAGAGAGGGACATGCCTGGGGCCAGAAGCCAGGCAGCTGCCAACCGGCAGTAAAGTAAGATATGCAGAAAGAAAGAAAAAAAGGTAAAAAAAAAAACCCAAGGCAAAAATACAGATAAACAGATTAAATTAAGAGCTAAGATAAGGCCAAACATTCATAACCAATAAGAATTTGCACTTCCATGGTGTCTAAGGACAGTGAAAATTTTTGAGTGGTGTGTCTGTGTGTTCATGTGTATGTGTAGGTGTGCGTGCTTATGCATGCAAATGCCAGAAGAAGACACTGGGTGTTCTCTTCTATCAGTCTGTATCATCATTAAAGACATGCACACAACAATGACTGACTTTGTTTTAAAACATAAATTTATTTATTTATTTTACATCCTGGCCACAGTTTCCCCTTCCTCCTCTCCTCCCAGTCCCTTCCCTACCTTCTGTTCCCACCCCAATCCATTCTTCTTCTGTTTTTGTTTAGGAAAAGGCAGGTTTCCCTTGGGTATCAACAAAACATGGCGTATCCAGTGACAGTAAGACTAAGCACCTCTCTGTATTATTAAGGCTGGGCAAGGCCACCCAGTATGAGGAGTAGGGTCCCAAAAGCCAGTAAGAGAATGACCAGCATTTTAACGAAGGTTCTGGGGATTTGAATTCAGGAGTCGAAACTTGCGCAGCAAGTGTTCTTTCTTACTGAGCCCTGTGTCCAGTCCTTGAATATTTTCCCCCAAGTGTTTACTGGCCATACTTTTGTCTTCTTTTGAGACTTGTCTAGTCACTTCATGAGCTCTTTTGTCCATTAGATGATTTGGTGTTTTGGTGTTTAGTTTTGCAGATGTTTTGTTAGACTTTTATGTGGTGTGTGTGTGTGTGTGTGTATGTGTGTGTGTGTGTGTGAGACAGAGAGAGAGAGAGAGAGAGAGAGAGAGAGAGAGAGAGAGAGAGAGGGAGAGAGAGGGAGGGAGGGAGAGAGAGAGAGAGAGGGAGAGAGAGGGGGAGAGAGAGAGAGAGAGAGGGAGAGAGAGGGAGAGAGAGAGAGAGAGGGAGAGAGAGGGAGGGAGGGAGAGAGAGAGAGAAAGAGAGAGAGAGAGAGAGAGAGGAGAGAGAGAGAGGGAGGGAGAGGGAGAGAGAGGGAGAGAGAGGGAGAGAGAGAGAGAGAGAGGGAGAGAGAGAGAGAGAGCGCGCAAGCGAGCACGCATGTGCATGGTACAGGCTGATGTTGGACATCTTCCTCTATTTCTCTCCACTTTACTTTTGAGACAATGTCTCTCACTGACCTTGAAGATTACCACATCAGCTAGACCAGCTGGCTCAGGACCCTCCTGGGCTCTAACCCTGACCTCTCAGTGCTGGATGAGTTCAGGTGAGCATCATTGTGTCTAGCTTTTACATGGGGGCTGGGAATCTGAGCTCAAGTCCTTAGACTGTGCAGCAAGCATTGAGCCATCTCCCCAGTCCTATGTTTTGAGTATGCATACATATCCCAGATAAAAATATATTCCAATTATTACATATCCTATTTCAGATATATAACATATACCATAAATACTAATCCTCTGATGTAAAGTTGGAAAAGTTTTCCCTCATTCTGTAGACTGTCTTTTAATTCTGTGGGTCATACCTGTGTTGTGCACAAGGGCTTTCCCCCTTTTTGGTCATGTATTCCTATCTGTCAAATTTTGCAATTTTTTCCCCACATTATAGGAGCCCTTCAGAAAATTCTTGCCTGTGCCCAGATCTTAGGGCGGTAACCTATGTTTCCCACTGTCAGTTTCAAAGTCACAGGTCTTAAACTCAGTCTTCAACCCAGTTTGAGTAGATTTTTGTGCAGGGTGAAGTGATATGGACCTCATTTTATTCTTCATGTGACGATTCAGTTTTTCTTAGCATCATTTGTTAAAGAGGTTGTCTCTTCTTTAATGTATGCTTCTTTTCAAAAATTAGATGACTGTAACTGCATGGGCTTGTCTCTGGGGCCTTTGTTCTCTTCCATGGGCCAATATGTCTATTCTTGTGTTGGTACCATGTGTTTGCTACTATGGCTCTATAATATAGTTTGAGATCAAGCATTGTGATATCACAATTGCTCACTTCTCCATTGTTCATTCCCTTTAAGGGCTGATTTGGACATTAGTTTTGGGCTTCAATATGAATTTGGGGTTATTTCTCTAGTTCTATGAAGAATGTCAATGGGGCTTTGATGGAGGTCAATTAAATTTGTAGAGATTAAAAATGTAGCAGTTTTCATAATATTAATTTGTCTATTTATGCCAATGAGAGGCCTTTCTATCATTTTGTGTCCTTTTATTTATTTTTCTGATGTCATAAAGTTTTCAAAGTAGAGATCTTTTACCTCTTGAAATCTCACACTGTCCACATTCACCATCATTTTATTTATTCCTCATCCATTGGCAACCACAATTCTGTCTGCATGGGTCTGTATAGGAATGCAATAGACATATGTGGCTTTTTTGTTTCTGACTTCATTAGCTTAGCATATTTTCAAGAATGAGCCCTTCTATTGTAAGGGTTGGCACATGTATTTTGTTTTGTATAGACTGATACTTAATTGTAATTAAAGATGTGTTTAAGTTAGCATGCAAGGTAGTGGTTTTTATTATGTCATTTTTCATTTATATAAATGTGTGTTCATCATTATACTTCATTCTACTTCAAGAATGATATTATTTTATGAGAGTAGATATACTTGATTGTGCTTATTCCTGAATGAAGGATTGCCTGGCTTGTAAATGGAGGTGGGTCACTGAGTTCCCTACAAGTGGGGCTCAAGTTTATTCAAGAGGCTTCTTCAGATCTGCTCAAGTCTTTTAAAGTATTTTTCTCAGACCCTAGGGTAGATTAAGATGGATACAGAACATCATAGGCGAAAAAGGCTTGAACTTTACATTTTTCTCTATGATGCTTTGATACCTGTAACCTCGAGGACTTCCCAGTGAGTAATACATCCACAGAACCAGCTGCTGTCTGGACAAGTCTCTTTAGAAGAGTCTCTAAGTCAATGTGTCTGAGATGGATCATTATGTATTCCTAAGAACATGTCTGTATCTCTTCATTTCTTCTTTGGTCATAGGATTTTTTTTTTTTTTTATCTATCTGGTCTCCCGGGCCAGGAACCAGGATGGCCCTTTCACCTTAAATACCTGTGTGCTTTGTCTAATCATGTGTGTGCTTTATCTTCTCGGTTTTGTCTCTAGAACCTCTGCTTTGGTTATTTCTCATAGCATTAAGTGATTGATGACTTACCAAATATTTATTGAGTTTAGGAGCTATTGCCACACTTCTTAGCTGATCTTGCTGTTTCTAGAACAGTACTTGAGTTTGTTCTTAGTTTTGAAATTTTAATTTATTTATATTCCTTTAAATCTCTATACTACTGGTTTTCCTTCCCTAAAAAAACCCTCACCCTCCCTCCTGGCTCCTCATTAATTTTCATACCTCTGAGGGTATTTCAAATGAAACACACACACACACACACACACACACACACACACACACACACACACACCCTAAAGAATCAAAGCTAACATCTACAATTGAGGGAAAACATATGTTGTTTGTCTTTCTGGATCTGAGTTACCTCATTTAGAATAATTTTTATCTAACCTCATCCATTTACCTGTGGATTGCATAATGTTGTTTTTGTTAATGTCTGGATAATATTCCCTTGTATGAATATACCACACTTTTATTGTTCATCAATCAGTTGATGGACATCTAGGCTATTTTTTGGCTATAGTGAATAGAGAAACAATGAGCATGGATGAATAGGTATCTCCATAGCAGGAGCAGGAAGAATTAAATTGATTTTGGGGAGAGGTGGACATGGTAAAGGATGGAGTATGAGGAGGGATAAATAATACTAAAGACTCTTTGAGCAAGTCATATGGAAACCTACTTACTACTGTTGAAGCTTTTTAAGACACATATCTACAAATATATAGAAACACACATGTGCATGCAAACACATATATAAAAAGATTCAAATGGAGTTACCATATATGGTGCAACAATGCCCCTACTAGATACCACAGCTAACATATAGAAAGCTTGGTGACAGGAATGGGGTACTTCATTTGGAGTTATTGGCTAATGAAAACCCATAGACTCCTAAACATTTCGGGTTATTATCAATACTCTTGGTTATTCTCCAGAAGCTGATGGTAAAACCCTGTTGCAGAAGGCACAATATAACCCATAACCCAGCAATAGAACATGGAAATATCATCCTGATATTGGTCAGGAAGCATCATACTCATTTTTTTGTAGTGCTGGAAGATGCTATGTATGTTCCCTGGAGAAGAAAAGTAATTATCAATTTTACTCAGAGTTATGACTGATGTGGCAAGAAATGCCCATTGCCATTGGTACAATAGCCACAAAAACATCATGAGAGAACCCAATCACTTTCTGATGGGATTTAAGGCCTGCTCCACAAGTTGCAGTCTATCTTGGCAGTATGACCTGCTAGACACATCATAGGGAGAACCTACTGTGATTATTATTATGCCGTCTCTGTTATGATGAACTGAGACCCTCAGGAACACTGAGCCAAAGGAACTTTTTCTGTCTTAAGTTGTTTCTGTGGTATTTGGGTTGCAACAATATGAAAGTAACTAGTAGAAACTTACAGGAACTTACCAATGTTACTTGTATATAAATCCAATATACAATGAAAAAGTTTAGAAAATAAACAATTTACAATAGAAACATTTACAATAGAAACAATTTCAAGACAGGTGGCCTATAATGCTGATCCCTCTAGATTAGCTACAGAGTCTTCATGACTTATTATTACATGCCATCCTTTTGTATGGCATGGATAGAAATTTATATTACAGTTTGGTTATACAGTCTGAATGGACTTACACAGTTGACAAATTTCTTTAGCTGATTTGTGCACACTACACATTCCACACTCGTGTTAATGCAGATGTGTATGTTACCTTTTAAAAGTTGGTGTGTTTTCAGAAAAAGACCAGACACCAATGAAGACAAGTAGCCCAGGTGATTTAGCTCCTCAGAATACCTCTGTGTGGTGATCTCTGGGCTGTTTCCTATTGCCTGGGGGTGACACTGAGAAAACTGGGAGAAAAAATGGTCAACTCCTGGGAGAGCTAGCTGTTGTCTAGTCTTGGTGTAATGGGAAGGTGTAAGGCTTATCTGAAGTTTTGGCTGGAGTAGTCTGTGAGGCTAGCAGCTTTGAAGTTGCTTTGGATGCGATCTTTGAGGATACTGCAATAGAGGCATTCTGATAGAAAGAGGTTTAAAACTTTGGACTCACAAAGATAAGATATATAATAGAGTACTTTCTCTGAAGTGGCCAAATACAAATGGGCTGAACATTGTAAATATACTTCTTACCTGATAATTGTTCTTATTATTTATAGTATATTGGTGCTAGAGAAAGAGCCTTTTATTGGACTAAATGGGGAAGATGTTGGGATAATATTTTTGTCTTTGTTTTACCTCACCTGCCTAAAGCACCTTCTGATTGGTTTAATAAAGGGTTGAATGACCAATAGCTAGGTAGGAGAGGATAGGAGGAACTTCCGGGCATAGATAGGAACTCTGGGAAAGAATCTGGCCCTGGAGATTTTCAAGCCAGATGAGGAGGAAGTCGGGTGTATGGTACTGAGAAGTAACAAGCCACAAGGCAGAATGTAGATTAATATAAATGGGATAATTTAAGTTTTAAGAGCTAGTTGGGACCAAACCTAAGCTAAGGGCAAGCTTTGAAAATTAATAAAAAGTCCCCATATCATTATTTGGGAGCCGGCAGTCCAAAGAAAGATCTGCTGTAGCCACTCAGTGCTTTTAGGCTTGGCAGTTGGTAAGTGGGTCCCACGTAGGTTCATTGTGTGGATAAAGAATAATCATTTCTGTTCGGGTCTCTTCTATTTCATCCACAGTATGATGTTTATCCACAATGATGGCAATGTGTTTGGCGTCTGTAAATTTAAATGCCACAAAATCTTTAAAATAAGCACAATTGATAGGCAAGGTCAGGTGGGCTAAAGAACTCATAAGAATGGCCAGGGAAGAGCTTGCAATGGACAGCCCACTTGAATTTGAAACCAGAAATGAACCTGTGAAATACTAATGAGTTACGAAGAAAGTTATTGATGCAGTGGGGATGGGCAAAGGATCAAACAGAAATTCCAAGCCAAATTGGTAGTAAACAGAGCGAGGAGAATAAAGAGCACACCGCATCAATCAAACAAAACATCTATCCTATTTCCAAAACCTTTTGTAAGCAAAGGAAAATGGCTTGGAGAAGAAAGAGGCATGGAGGGTTTTTCTTCAGAAATCTCACTGTTGGAGCTTGGGAGATAGCTTAGTTAGTAAAGTGCTTGCTGTGCAAGCATGGAGGCATGGGTCCGATTCCCAGAACCCACTCATGAAGCTGGGTGCGGTGGCATGTGCTTGTAATCCCAATGCTGGAGACCTGGAGTCAGGAGGATCCTCTGGGTTTGCTGGCCAGCCAGGATAGCCTATCCAGTGAGCCCCAGGACAACCAGAAGCTCCATAGATGGATACTGCCTGAGGAATGACACCACAGGTCTAAACACACACACACACACACACACACACACGCACGCACGGCTCATTTCTGTATTTGCATTTGAAAATAATTTTTGGAGACTTAGAGTTACTGATTTGTTAGAGAAGGTAATGCAAATGGAAGATGACTAGAAATCTCTCCTGCATGGCTGCTTGTATAATATCGGCTCATATTATACAAGCTAGATTACATCTCTGTGTGTTGTCATCAATGCATGTACTTATGCAAACCATGAAATTCAGGCTGTGGCCTCGGCATGGTGGTGTTTCCCTTTAATCTTTGTACTTGGGAGGCAGAGGCAGGTGGATTTTTGAGTCTGAGGCCAGCCTGGTCTACACAGTGAGCTCCAGGCCAGCCAAGGCTACATTGTAAGACCCTGTCCTAGAACAACCAACCAAAAAAAAAAACCAAACAAAATTGCATTTGTAAATTCTGGACATAAAGTGGTCAGGAATCTTGACAATAGCCATTATTTATGAAGTGACTGACTACTAAAATTCATAGTAATATACAAAATAAAATTCATGTGTAGCAGAACATTCCCTTGCCAGTGGTCTGTGGAGACAGCACAAGGACTAATAGTTTGCATGGCAACTTCAGCAGCTTTTGATTTCAGTATTTTCTGTTTCCATTTGTTAGTTTCTTGGAGGAGCACAATGGCCACATACAGTGATGTCTAATTATGAGGGCCAGCTCTGACCTAGTTCAATTGTTGTGGCAGGCAGTTGTAGATGTGGGAAATAATCTTTGCCTGAAATAGTAACCCTGTTATTTTTGCCTTCCGGGATACTGTGTTCTCTTGTTAATGATTTTTGCAGTTCCTGGTGGATGAGCTTCCCTAGCTTTCCTAGCCTTAGCCCAGGAGCTACCCAGGAAGCAGCCTTACTGGGACATCTAAAAGTTGCCTGTTTTTTTTTTTTTTTTTTTTTTTTTGAAGCATCTCTAATTGCATTTTGGAAAATAGAACTTAATGCTAGAACATCTGCCCACTGTTTGCACATACTGCTATTTAAAAAAGATGTTAAAGGCGTTAAAGACCTAAGAACTAAGGGCTTCTAGCTGAGTATTGGATGAGGTCCTTGCTTCTCCCAGAAACCCCATGAGCTGGGCCTCTATCATCTGATTTGGGTTTTATGTAACGGGCACATGTGTCAGAACATCACATGGATTCTACTGACATGTACATTATATGCCATACAGAAATTAATTGAAATAAAATATTTTTTTAATTCCCAGGTTATGAAAGTATTTTGTGCCTAAAGGGCAGAAACCACTAAAGAAAACAAGTGTGCTAATTACATTCAAACTTGAATACCAAAGGCACCACGAAGTTAAAACCCAGCCACTTTGAAAAGATATTTGTAATACATTTTTTCTAAAACTGAACTTATTAACTGTTATTGGGAAAGATCCGTGAATGTCTTCATTCCTTTTGTGAATGAAGAGCCCTGCAATCTACTCAGGTCAGTGGCTAATATATGGAGTAGATTAAAGGTAAGATCAATGTGAAAAGAAAGGTATTTCACAAAATGGGCAAATGCTGTTAAAAGTCAAGTAATAGCAGAAGCCCCAATAGTTAATATGCAGAAAAAAACCTTCAAGCGATAAGGTAAACACAGAGCAAGGCATTCCTTTGTGGTCATTCGATTGGCCAGTGTTTTAAAAGTTTGGTCATGTACAGCATTGCAGGAATGTGTGAGAGGAACGTTCACGGGCTAGGAAGCAATGGGCAGAGAAGACAGAGTGTTATTAATTTTGCTTGCAAACACATTTAAAACCTATAACATTTTATTATTATTGCTTTATGAACTCACTAGTCATGACTATTTACATCATATAACTAATTACATGCTTCTCACTTCATCATGTATTTCTGTACACACATCTGGAATCATTTTGTTTTGCCCTGGAACTTTAAAAAAGTTAAAAATAATTCATAAGGAGAAGAAGTTTTGCTGTTTTTTCCGCTGGCCCCGAGATCCTGGGTTTGAGCTCCCCCATAGCAGGACTGTGGTACACACCAGTGAGCCTCACTGAATACTTGCTTTCAACTGGGTCTTTGGTAGCCAAGTCACCAGGGTTCTATTTTCCTGAATATGCCTTGGTTTTTCTTTTCCATTTGGAAGGCACTTTTGCTAAGTGTATGTCAAGTTGCAAGTGATTTTCTTTCTGTACTTTAGAGAAATCAATCTATTTTGTTGGGTTTCATTGTTTTCTGTTGACAAACTGCCATATCGTTGTTTTCTTTAAAGCAGATGCATCTTTTCTCTCTGCTTTCAGTTGTCTGTCTCTTTGATAGTTTTTAGCAGTCTTGCACAATGCACTTAAGCGTGGTTTTCTTGGTATTTAATCTGCTTGCGTTCAAAGAGCTTTTAAATGGGTAGGTTGGGATCTTCTGCCAGCTTTTGAAGACTCTCATCCAGGATCTGCACCATTCTTGTCAGTACCTCTCCTCTGAAACCCCAGTTGTACATGGACAGGTGTGTCCTATACATTTCATGTGCTCTTTATGTAGCTCTCATTTCTTCTCCCATGCTCAGGTCGATGCTCCTTCTCACTGAAGCTGGTATCAATTGTGAACTTGCTCAGGTCTGGAACCACCTGGGGTTGGGTGTCCGAGCTTGCCTGTGGGAGAGTATCTTGATTACATTAGTTGGCCTGAGCCTAGAAAATGATTTGTGTTGTATAAAAAAAGAGAGTGTGAGCTAGCTGGGAGCAAACATTTGCCATTCTTTGCTTCTTGGCTATAGATGCATTATGACTAGCTGCCTTGAGCTTGTGCCATTGTGACGTCCCACTGAAGTGAGATCAAAGCCAGCCCTTCACTCCTTAAATTGCCTTTTTTTTTCCAGGACACTAATCACAGCAATAGGAGAAGTCAATATGCAAACTATTGCTCTCCCCCTCCCTGTTTCTGATAGGATCTAGCTGATCTCAAACTCATTACATGCCTTGAACTCCTAATCCTCTTTCCTCCACTTTCCATGTGCTGGGATTATAGATAGGTACACACTACCTCACAACATCCTCTCTCTCTCTCTCTCTCTCTCTCTCTCTCTCTCTCTCTCTCTCTCTCTCTCTCTCTCTCTCTCTGTTGCTACAAATGCAGAGGACAGAGAAGAGTACTGAGTATTGTCTTTTATTACATTGTGCCTTAATCCTTTGAGGAAAGTTGTCTCCTTGAGCCTGGAGCTGGTGCTCTTTGGCTATGTTGGTACCCAGGATCAACCAGTCATTCTGTTTCTGTTCCCCACTGTGTTTGTCTTAGAAGCAAGTATAAGACTGTGGAATCTGAACTCTAGATCCCTAATCTTTTATTCTGTCTCCTCTTCTTTCTTGTTTTAAAAAATGTTTTTCTTTAGTTTCTTAGTTCTTTTTTGGCATAGGGTTTAGTTGTATAGTACTATTGGGCCTAGGACTTGCTATGTATACTAGAGAGGCCTTCAATTTTTGGCCATTCCATTACTCCTGTCTCCTAAGTGCTGAGATTACAGGCATGAACCTCCACAACTAGATTGTGTTGATCTTTCATTTGCTTAATGTCTTTTTCTTCCTTGTGTTCTATTTAATTGTGTTAGGAATGGAATGAAGACAAATGCCTGCATCCCACCGTCCATGGTTATCTGAAAGTGCCTTCTTTCCCTTTCTAAAATTTATATTGTGATTCTATTTTCTTCTTGACCTTATGTAAACTTTGAGAGTTCTGACCATGACAATTAACTCCCACAGGATCAGGTGTTTTTCTATGCTATGCAACACTAGATGTTTTGTTTTAATGTCCCACAGGGGGAAAAAAAAAGAATGTGAGAAAAACAGCCTTCCCCAAATAAATGATCTAAGAATGACTCCCTTTTTTTCCTAGTGGAACAAAGGTGGTATAGTGGAGGAAAAAAACTCCAAATCTTTCAACAAATGTCACTGGAGCAATTGGATATTTGTATACAATAAATAAATAAATAAACAAACAAACAAACTCAGTCTTGGGGATGTAGTGGTAGAATGCTTGCTTAGTATATAAAAGATCTGAGACTTAATGCCCAGAATGACAAAGAAACAGACAAACACCTTCCATTCAAACCTCATTCTATTTGAACTCAAAATGGATTGTGAACCTAAATACAAAGCCTAAATCTATAAATTGAATGATCAAAAACAGGCAAAAGCAAGATTTCTTAGATATAACACTATACCAAAATTTGATGCTGATCTTCACCAAAATTATGAATGTCTGTTCTATGAATGACACCATGACCAGGCATATTAAAAGGACTTGGCCATACAAACTCCTGGTGAGGAGGTGGAACAACCAGAACCGCGGTGTGTGTTGATGGGAAGGTTAAATGACATGAGCACTACAAAACGCCTATATTGAGCCCATGACACAAGCGTTTTACTCATAGGTATTTACTCATGAAAACACGAACCATACAAAGCCTTTATGCAAATATTAATAGCAGATTTATTTACTTAAAAAACTTTTATATTTATCTTTATAGTGTCTGTATGAGTGTTTTGCTTGAATGTGTGTATGTGCACCCTGTCTGTGCATGGTATATGGTGCTTTTGCAGGTTAGACGAGGACATCAGTGTAAGCGTTACAGCTCTGATGGAAAGGTATCCTGGCAGCCAGGAGCCAAGGAATGCCACAAAGCAACACTGAACAACAAACTTTGCATAAGAGGTTTATTGGGAGGGACAAAAAAAAAAAAAAAAAAAAAAAAATCGGGAGGGTGGCTGCCTCTGCTTGGGAAAGAAACAGCAGCAAACTGAACAGGATACAAGGTAGAGAGTTTCTTGGGAAGGGGGTGGAACTTTCCAAGGTGGAGACTGATGGTATTTCATGTCCAGAGATTGGGCTTTTCACTCTGTAGGGTGGGGGACAGATAGGGGTGTAGAGAGCTGTGAAGTGCTGCGCCTTAAAGATGGCACTGGCTTCTGCCTTCCACCTTCCAGATGGTGAGTGTAAACAAGTCCTTATTTGGTTAAGCCTGTTCAGCCTGTTTGCTTCCTAGTTAGAGTAGCCTATCTGCAGGGTCCACGTGGCTTACTGGGGTTGGTCAGCACAAGGGGATTTAAGCCTGTGCGGGCCTTTCCCCGGGGTCAGAAGAAGATTGTTCAAGGATCCTGAATAAACTGCATGAAGAAGATCTTCCCGGAGTTGCATCTTCCTTGCTGGTTGAGGCAGTCGCGTTACATAGGGCAATTAGAGTAATCTGTGGATGGAACCTGACAGGTAGAGGTTCTTAGGAAAGGGGCCTGGTCACTCATGTGGTTTGAGGGGCTTACAGTCAGCCTCCTGGGAAATGAAGTTCACATGGTTGTAAGCCTCTACATAACTATGTCCTTTGCAAGAGCAATGTGTGCTCTCATCCCTCCAGCCTTGGGGCTTTGTTGGCCCATCAGCAGCTCAATTAGCAATCCAATTGTTGTATAGCTGAACAATGGAGTAGTAACAAGCAATAAGCAGATAACAACTATTGATACCAGAGCAACATGAGCAACTTGGAAAATAATTATTCCCAAGGAAGAGCCAGACTAAAGAAGAATATAGATTATATAAGCCCATTCATATAAAACTCTAGAAAATATAATCTCTAGTGCATGAAAGCACATTAGTGGTGATCCATGGATGGACTGGATCCAGAATAGAAGGAAGATTATAATGGTGGAGGAAGAGATTGTTGGGAGTGATGGGTGTGTTAATTACTTTAACTATAGGCATTATTATATCCACATGTATGTGCATTACCACCTACCACTTTAAGAAATGATTTTCCTTTAATGTCAGTTAAATATCAATGGTCCTAAGAGAGAAATCCAACTGACTTAGACATTTATATATTAAATATAGGTTAGTGGTCCTAAGGAGGGGTGGCTGGCAAACAAACAAACAAACAAACAAACAAGCCCAAAGTTAAATGAGAAGTTGTATCTTGGAAAAGTTAAAGTTGTCATTAGGAAATGCCCCACTAGTTTGAAGTGTTCCCTGTTTCTTTTCATTTGGAAATACAAAAATGACTAGAAAGTATTCAGTATGCATGCCAAATTGAAGATGACTAACCTCTGACCTCTTTACATCATTTAATGAGGCAGCATGCATGCTGGCACGAAAGAGCTCTGTCAGAACGCTGACTGTGAGATGATTCTATTTCTACTACTCTTTGTTTTGCTCCCAGACCACCTAATTCGACTCTTGTGTTCATAGAAGGCTGAGGGCTTTATATGAATCCCAATCAGTCACAGTTTCTGGGAGAAGCGGCCTGGTGCTGGGTTTCTCATGTATGAAAAGATGTATGTGATCAGCAGAAAATAAAATTTCCTTTCATCTCTGGTCAGGACAACTTAGTAATTATTCTGGCATTTGAAGGAAATGCTGGTGTGACCGTTTTGTTTAGATTATTTTTATTTTGATGAGCTAAGAGGCATGAGTGACTTCAGGCATAGTTGGTGCACATAGCAAGCTGGCTGCATTTTATGTGGAAGACACAGAGACTGAAAATAAATTGCCCACAGATTGAAATAATTTCCATGGGGTCACAGATGTCAACAGCCATCTTTCAGAATTGGTTTTCTTTTTAAACTGGAAATTTCTTTCATGATGTCGTCTAGCTATGAAAACGAGCTTCAGAAAAAAACACATTTAAAGCTGTTTGAGGGCCCCTGGGAGTGCTTAGTTATGTGTCATTCTTTTATGTTTCTTATTTCTATCACTGCTATTATCACATTCATCGGTGTCATCATTAAACATTTACTGACTGTAAAACATTCAAGGGTTTAAAAAAGACACCAACTTTACATTGTATCAGTGTAAAATGAAAGGCTTTCTATATAGAGCATCACTTAATCATATGGCATGGTTGTATGTGGTAAAAACCAGTAATTCTCACATAATCGATAAAGACACAGTGGAAATTAGCTTTACAAAGCAACTTTAATACAACGACTTTGAAGGAAATCCTTCTAGAAACTTCCTACCATTGTTATAGAATGTATGCTCAAAGGTTGTTCATGGAGACAATACTGGGGGGGGGGGTTATTTCCACAGAAACTTGTTGTTACAGGGAAACACCATGCTGAGTGATTTTCAGATTCTTGTAGGTGACTAAGAAAAAAAACCACAAACAATTAGAGGGAAAGGTCTAGTCCAGAAGTTCTCAATCTGCGGGTTATGGCCCCTTTGGAGGGGGTCATATATTCCATATTTATGTAACTATTTATAATTGTAGCAAAATTACAATTATGAAGTAACTATTTTATGATGAGGAGGTCACCACAACATGAGGAGTTGTATTAAAGGATGGCTTCATTAGGAAGTTGAGAACCACTGGACTAGTCTGTCACCCCTCTCACAGCTAATACAAATATACACATTCATTCAATTATGCTATCTAGGTATAAGCCTACGATGATCACTTATTTTGGTAGGAATATGACAGAAGTGTCATATGGATATTGTAAGGGGTATAGGGAAGTTCCTAACTTCATGTTGGGTGAGAGTGGTGAGGTGTGAAGAACTTTCTGGTAGAGGCGATCCTTCATCTGGAATCTGAAAGATAAGTAGCCTTTAAGAGCACAGAGTGGGGAGGAGGTGAAAAGGCCAGTACACTTGAGTACTCGGTGAGGAGAGAAAATAACTTTGTACACCTGTAGAAATGAATGTTCTAGTCTGGCTGGGGATTTAGACCTTATGGAAGAATAGTGAATTATGCAGTTGAGGTGGAGGCAAGGATGTGTAGAAGGTTCCCAGGGAGACATTAAGTAGTCTAAGCAAGGGATTCACATTTTAGAATTTCCCTTTGGAAAAGACTAGAGGACTACTGCCCAATGAGAAGAAAATTAATCTGACTTGAAAGTAGATTATCTATGAAACATTGTAATGAGAAAAATTGCCAAACAGATGAATGTTAGTAAACACTGTGGTTCATTTAGTCCAATTAAGATGTATGTTTTGGGTGGAATTAATTCTGTTTCATTGCAGCACAACCTTAGTAAAATAGACTTGCATTCATGTCTCATTGCATAATTTGATTTAAGGCATCAGGTTGGTGGGCTGAAAAGAGGTGGGGAGGCAAAAGGCATTTCTATCTCACTCAAATAAGAAAAAACAACCCATGCACTAAAATACAACACAGACTTCATGAAACAAACAAAATGGAATGGGAAAGAGGAAAGACTATGGAATGAGATGCTGGGGTGGTGATGTTCTCATAGCTGGGAACAGCTGTGTCTGTGAGTGCACGATATGGGACAGAGATTTCCCTACCTCTTTCCAAGTTTCAGAAACATCTTTGGAAATTCTGTCATTGCTATTTTTGTCCCATGAGATTCTGGACATTATTTCATCATCTTCATATAGTCATTGGCTTTGTATGAGATGACAGGGAACTGACTCAATATTCAATTGGCCACTGTAGAGCCAAGGGAGTGGCCATAAGTCTGTAGATTGACGTAGATGTGCGGTGGTCAGAGGACAGCTTGTGGAGCTATTCTCCACCATGTGGATCCCTGCCAGGTAAGGCTCAGCTCCTCCCAGGGCTGAGCAGGATGGTGAGTGTCCATGACTCAGACATCTCTCCTAGTCACCAGAGAGAACTACACTGAGCCAGGAGCGTGTCGAAGCAGGAGCTCGTTTTATTGCATCAGGCATGCGCTTAAATAGCATTGAGAAAGAGTGTGGGGACCTCAGGATGGGGTGATATGTAAGGGTCAATTATGATTCACTACATTAGCAGTAGCTAGGCAGAGGCAGTTGTACTGAGTCACTCCTAGGCAGAGGCAGTTGTACTGAGTCACTCCTATGCGGAAGTGATAGGCCAATGACAGGCTGACAAACTCTAACCAGGCTCAGGAAGTTCCATTAGGACTTGCATCTGGGCCTTTTTAGGCCCAACAGATCCTAATGATCGAACTCAGTTCATCAAACTCTGTGGCAAAGAGCCTCTACCTGCCGAGTCATCCTGTCAGCCTCCAGAGTAGACTGTGCTTTAGGGATGCCTTGAGACTTGGATGCACTGGTGGTGAGCCCCAGACTGTGTTAAATACAACAGTTTTACCTCATTATTAAAATCATTTTCAATGTTTCATTTATTTGCTTAACAAACCTCTTATTTGTTGAAGTCCACAATCTTGTTTAATGAACAGACTATTATTTGTGGAGATTAAACCAATGTCATGCTCTATGGTTCTTAAATTTTTCTTAAATCATGTCCTAGTTTTTCATGCTATGTGATATACAATCATTTTGATTGTATAAATAGGTCTCCAATTCAAAGAATGTGTATACAATTGGACCTGTATTAGATTTACTACCTATGCATTCAGTAAATATACATTTACTATTATACATTAAGGCATAGCTAGGCCTTTAATTTTTTTAAGGGTTTCATGTATCAATCTTTGATTGGAATTGAAAGATCATAGTTGATAAAACATTATAGTGGTGACTTGTTTTAATTCCTTCAGGATCATTTGTGAGTAAAATTTGCTTGAAGGTAAATCAGATGAGGAAAGACAAAAACTACAGCCACATAATTTTTTTTATTGTTTATCCTTTTATTACTGAAATCCAAATAGTCTTTTATTCTCTTTAGTTATAAAGAACTTTTACCCCTTTGCTTATGCAACACACACACACACACACACACACACACACACACACACACACACACACACAGACACACACACCCTACATCACAAATAATTGGTATATGTGTTGGATCATTTGATAGGAAATTGTGGAGAAATTACATATTTTACCAAAGTTGGTTGCTATAAACTGCATGTCTGAACAAGGCAATCTTTTTTAATGGAGAGAACACTGCTTTTTACATCATCACCGTCTCTAACAATTCAAATCCATTTGCTCACTGTTGTTGGAGCATGGCTTGAAATGGGGTTTTTCTTTAAGAGTGCACTATGGGTATACATATTGAAGACCATCTTAAATGCTTCCAAGACTTAATTAGTGGAACATTACAGATACACGGGAAACCCTCTTGTGGTAGGGTTCTCCATTATGCTGCTGTACCTGACATGATCAAACATGGTTTCTCTACAGAAGAGCTGGTGTGTAAGGTGGCTGTGAATCAGGTGAGTTGTCTTCAGATTCATATAGCAATGTAAACTCAGTATAACAAACAGATCCTGGTTGATTAAAAACCTTGTCATGTTTGTTCCTGCAAACACTCACCCCAGAAAAAGCAATTTAGTGACTAGGTCTCATAAGGACCAATCTTCCCCATAGGACTGTGTAACTGTGGACTTTTTAAACTATGCCAATCCTATCTGCCAAAGCTTTTATGATGTCAGAATCAGCATGTGATCTGTTACTCATTTCATTAGATTGCTGTGCAGGAGGGCTGTGGGGAGAAGTTCTGAATTTGTTGGGAGGGTTGAGTTTAAGGCGTGGATCTTCCTGATCAGCTGAGAGCTCTTGAACAAGGGAAAAGGGCATTAAAAAAAGGAAGTTTGAGGGAAAACATTTGGTAGACCTAGTTAAAAAAAGATAACAAGGAGTTTGAAGGCATAAACCCTGTAAGACTGGACAATGCAGATCCTAAAAGCAATGGTTGATAAACAGAAACCCCAATGCTAAGTATGGGACATCGCTGTAGAAGCTGTTTGTCAGGGAGGCATTCAAAATCATACAGGCTCTTGCCTGTTAGTTACCAACCAGAACTAGTTGATAAAAGACACTACTGTCATAGACAATGCAGGCTTTGGATGCAAGATGTAAAGAAGTCAAGCTAGCACTGGACTGGAAGATCCCTCCCTGCTGTTTGGCTCTCACTGTGCTGAATGGTGTTATTCAGATTGTCAGGAGTAAAGACATCCAGGTATAATCCAGCTGTAAACTCTGTGAACTACAGTACTAGCCTGCCAGGCAAAATGTGCCTGTTAGTGCAATGGTGGCACAACTATTATGGCAATAACCACAGACTCCTTAATTGAATTTGGGGCTTTGTTTAAAAGAAAGAATTCATGCCTAATGGTGATAACCTGGCAAAATGATTCATACCTGAAAAGGTCTTAGGCCATGAAGGCCTAAAGTAGGAACCTAAGGTTTCTGCTTAGCTGTGTTGACACAGCATCAAACTATTTTCTAAATATCTGTGCTCATACCCAAAGCACCTCTTGAACCATGCTATAATCTCACTTATCAAAAAGATAAAGTTAAAGAAAGAAAAGGTTTCCTAGCAACCTTTTGAGAAGTAACTTGAGAGCCATGGAAATGGTATGCATGGCTGATGCTAATTGTGGCTCTCCTTTGAGGACCTCATGCACACACTTGGGTATGTCTTTCTGAGTGCTTCATTTTCTCTTAACTTCTATGTTTGAAGTCTGTATTAAAATATCTTTAATAAAACCTCTAACTTCATACTGGCTAGTCTTGACATCTTTAATATTTAATTTTATGTTTATTTATGAGTGTAGGTATCTGCATGTATACGTGTGTGTATGTATGCCAATGCCCAGAGAGGCTAAAGGTTTCAAGTCTCCTGGAGCTGGAGGTGGTTATGAGTTGCCTGACAGGGATGCTGGGAACCAGACTCAGGGCTTCTGCAAGAGCAGCATGAGCTATTACCACTGAACCATCCTCAATGTGCAGTACCCTGAAACTGGTTACTAGTTCAAAGCCACAAAGCATAATGTTTGGCCTGAGTTAAGGTCTCTAAAGGATTAAAGGTATTTTTCAGGCTGCTGGGAGTGACAGTGTGGAGCCATGTCTCTGTCCCCTCACCACTGACCCCAGGACTTTCTTTGTACTGACTTACGCATTTTTGCTTGACAGAAAAATTCCCGGTTGCTATTGTGCTGTCTGTTGATGGTAATGGATAGAAGGAATGCTTTTTATTAAATAGCACTCAAGTAATGAATGACTACCTTCAATTTCTAAATTGCCTAATAGCTTAATGCAATGAGATGAGGTAGAGGGTAAGGGCTATGGGAGATTGAATGAGTATCAGTCAGACTGGGGAATATGGTGTCTACAGAGATGTGGTGATCTCAGCCTGTTGTGTTATGGTTTCTTACTAGATTAAAACCTTCTATCTTGGAGAGAAACTTCTTAAAACAGATTATTTATAGGAGAGTTATGTGTTACTAGCAGGTTTTTCCCCCGCCGCCGGTCTGGTCCTGCCACCACGCCAGCCCCCAACAACACTCAGAGACTCTGTATTTGATACAATGCTGTTAGCCAGTTACTATCATTGTTTATCGACTAGCTCTGTCTTAATGATTAACCCATTTCTACTATTCTAAGTATTTCCATGTGGCTCATCTTACCGGCCAGAGCGGCTGGCGTGCTACCTCTCCGGTCTCTCCATGCTGACTCCTCCTCCCTACTTCTTCTTCCTCCTAGTTTCCTAGCCCTGCCTATCTTGCTTTCCTATTGGACAACAGTGCTTTATTCATTAACCAGTATGAGAAACATATTTACAGAATAACATCTCCCATCAGTTATGTTCCAAGGGAAGATGAAATGCTACAGAGAAGCACTTCATGGCAAGAAATAAACAACTCAAACTAGCTTCAGGAAGTCCCTGAAACAGACCAGATTCACCATCGCCCTCCCTCCCCAAGAGTGTATAATCAACAAAAGCTGTGGAGAGAAGACTGACTTAAAAGAACCAGGGACCAGCCAAACAGTCCGGAATCTGCAGAGACTAACTGAACTGTCTAGAAGAAACAAGGAGATGAACTGCCTAGAAGAGGTAAGACCAATTGAGCCACTTGGAAAGGAGGCTTTCCAACCTGTTGAGCCCTCTGCAGTTTTCACAGTGTGCTGCTGATTTCTAGGTTTTATGAACTATCACCCAGATGGTGTGGGCTTTGGTGATGCAGCTGTCTTTGAGTCATTTCTGCTCCTGTAAGTGACCCCTCACCCATATTCCAGTAAATAACCCCCAGAAAACTTATGGTTCATCCACTCAGATTGTGGTGGTGTGTACGTGTTGGTCTGTTGTTAGTTCCCTATGTGGGGCAAGCAGATTTTGGTCATGTTTCCTGAGTAACAGTGTTACACAACACATCCTCTGTATGTACTGTGGTCTGAATGAATGTGTTTTCTCCTCTGGTTCATCAGGCTGAACTGTATCACCAAGGTTAAGAGATGAAGCTTTCAGGAAGTGAATAAGTCATGAGGGCTGTGCCATCATGAATATGATAGTGGCCATTAACAAAAGGAGAGGAGGGAAGGGAAACTGCAGCAGGGATGTAAAGCAAACAAACAAACAAACAAACAAACAAACTTATGGAAGGGAGTCCAACCATTGCTTTCCCACCTTCTCTCCTTCTCTCATGTTGAAGACACAACAAAAGCAGAAAAGTAGAGTGACCCTCACCAGATAACTCAATCTGTTGAGTTCTTGATTTTGGAATTCTTTGCTTCCCAAAATGAGAGTACTTTTGTCTATAAGTCACATTGAACAAAACTATCCACAGCCAGCCCAGGTAGACTCTGCCTGGGAAGACAGATGCTCTCTGTTCTGTCCATCAGACGGCTTCATCTTATAACATGCATCTTCCACAGCTGCTGAGTCTGGGAAATCCAGCTGGTGGCAACATCTGTATGTGAACTTCTGGAGGTAGGAGCCAATTGGTGAATTGGGCATTTCTGAGGGGGAGAGGACTACCTTTTGCCTCTTGCAAGGATCATGTTACTAGTAATAACTGTCCATTGGAGAGGCTGCTTTTCCCTCAATCCTAGGTCCCTCACCTCCATTATATAGAACTGCTGTAATTCAGACGACTGTCTTAATGCCTATCAATGAGTTGTAGCCGATATGCAAAACCAGGCATTGAACCCTAGTGTGCCTAGCATTGCCTAATCGCTTAATTGACCATACCAATTTTATTATCTAGGTTTTAAAATTGGACAATTGGCAGTTTTTCTTTCAAAAGGCTTCCAGGTTGATTACATATGTAAGGAGAAGGAGATATGTGATATCTATATGCCCAGTAACTGCTTTTTCAAATGACATTCATTCCTCTTTATTTTATTTGTAAGTGCAGGGAGTTCAAGGAAAGCATTGTGGTAAACAGCCAGATTAAATGTGAGCTGTGTAAAGAGCAGCAGCTTGCAGAAATATTGCTATAGATACTAAGACCAAATCCTGCCTCGATACGGACCACACATAATTGAATCATGTTCAATAGAAGGCCATTACAAAACCGAACTTATTTGCAATGCTAATGTAGGGAAGACAGCTGTCACAGGGAATTAAATATGATCATTCAGAGCTTGAATAAATGAGGTGTCCATTATCTTCTGGCTGTGTTGCAGGCTGCTTGAGGAACACAAATAAATGATACTGTTGCAGGGACCAGCCCATGGTTTTGTCTCTTAGTCCTGGAAATATGAGAGCTTTGGAGGTGGAGGCAGGGAGACAGCGATACAGGAAAAGGATTTGGCAGATAAATGCACACAAGTAGGCAAAGAGTTTTTACCCTCCTCCCCCTAAAGAAGCTATGAATGCACAGACATAATCAAAATTCTATTTTCTGATGCCTGAAATAGATTTTAATTCTATTAAAGATTTTTGTCAAGATTCATTTCCATCTCCCTAAGACTCAAATCACAGCCAACTGACAAAGGATGCTGAATGTGAAAGGGTAGAGTGGGGGTAAACAAAGCTAATCCTTTTGTCCCTGCCACAAGGCTTTCCTTCCCATCCGCAGGGATAATAGAGATAACAGAACTTTCTCGTGGAAAATCGATCTGCCAATGAACATAAAAGGTACTTGGATCAGCTCTAGTTTAAAAAATGCCATTAATTGTCCAATTAACCGAGAGAGAGAGTTTTTCTTTGATTAGGATCTGAACAACCTGCCTACAAGTAAGTTTTCTCATGTTAATAACATGAGGTGCTAAACCGTCATCTTTTGACATATAATAAAGTTAAGGACAATTTTTAAAAAGTAATTAAAGTAACACCATTTCCTGATAGAATAGCAAATGCAGGTAATTCTTGAGCCTGCTTTGT